>CM040185.1:99258685-99438685 GCA_022606455.1 Callitettix versicolor
TAATGTTCCACTCTTCTACAGACAGCTTGGAAAGAACTAGAGGCATTATCACTCAGAATCGACTACTCATTTATTGCTGCCAACATTCCTAACCGAAAAGTACCTCGCCATACCGGACAAATACACAGCCGCCAGATGCTACCCGCTGAGGGAAAACTTTCTGTTTATATACAAGAACTCGCATAAGTTTTACTACAAGATATTTATACTTGAAAACTCTTTTTCTTCCAGAGTAAGAAGATCCAGGACGCGGTGTACGAGACCTTGTGGTACAACCAAGAGAAGAGTTTCAAATCGTCTGTAAGCGTTGTCCTGGAATGCTCCAAACGTCCGATGTTGATAGCCGCTATACCCTTAATACCGGCAAATCTGGCTTCAATCGAGAGGGTAATTATTCAATGCGCATAGTTTGGCTGTGACGTCACTGGCTGGGTGTGTGTTAGTACTTAATGACAGCAGTGATGTAACGCTGGACCTAAAACGGAGCAGGGAAAAATATGAATACTGTATTACAGTATTTTATAGGGAGGTCTGTGAAAAAAGACTCAGCAATTTGAGATAATCCTAGCAACCAAAAATTCTAAGAGTTTTATTAAAATGTCATTATAAATTGGTAAAAAAAAAACACTGTGCAGTTTGAGATAATCCTAGCAACCAAAAATTCTAAGAGTTTTATTAAAATGTCATTATAAATTGGTAAAAAAACACTCTGCAATTTGAGATAATCCTAGCAACCAAAAATTCTAAAAGTTTTTTGTTAAAATATCATTCTAAATTGGCAAAAAACACTCTGCAATTTGAGATAATCCTAGCAACCAACAATTCTAAAGTTTATTTTGTTAAAATATCATTCTAAATTGGCAAAAAAACACTCTGCAATTTGAGATAATCCTAGCAACCAAAAATTCTAAGAGTTTTATTAAAATGTCATTATAAATTGGTAAAAAAACACTCTGCAATTTGAGATAATCCTAGCAACCAAAAATTCTAAAAGTTTTTGTTAAAATATCATTCTAAATTGGCAAAAAAAAGCACTCTGCAATTTGAGATAATCCTAGCAACCAACAATTCTAAAGTTTATTTTGTTCAAATATCATTCTAAATTGGCAAAAAAACACTCTGCAATTTGAGATAATCTTAGCAACCTAAAATTCTAAAGATTATTTTGTTAAAATATAAATTGGCAAAAAAGCATTCTGCAATTTGAGATAATCCTAGCAACCTAAAATTCTAAAGTTTATTTTGTTAAAATATAAATTGGCAAAAAAACACTCTGCAGTTTGAGATAATCATAGCAACCAAAAATTATAAAGTTTTTTTGTTAAAATATCATTCTAAATTGGCAAAAAACACTCTGCAGTTTAGATAATCCTAGCAACCAAAAATTCTAAAGTTCTTTGTCAAAATATCATTCTAAATTGGCGAAAAAACACTCTGCAATTTGAGATAATCCTAGCAACCAAAAATTCTAAGAGTTTTATTAAAATGTCATTATAAATTGGTAAAAAAACAGTGCAATTTGAGATAATCCTAGCAACCAAAAATTCTAAAGTTTTTTATAAAAAATATATTCTAAATTGGCAAAAAATTTATTTTATTCAAATCTATTTTAATGACTTTTATTTTCGGAGGTATTTGTATCTGTTAGATGTGATTCGCTGGGTCCGTACTTCGACGATAACTCGAGTAGAAATGAGTTTTTCGTCTTGCCATTTTGCAATATTCCCTGGACCTTTTATTTCTCATTGAAAATGTTTGTGCGCAGTCTTCCAGTAACCAATACGTTGTATTAATCGAAACAAAACACAAGAGGAGATTTAGGTTCGCGCGCTCCGTATCTAGATCACTGTCGTCAAATACCTAGTCATATTTTGGTGTACCTCTTAAGTACACAAACAGAACGGACGCGCCGTTATCTCTCTGGAAAATTAACAACTTTCGACAAAAAAAATCTGAAACTGACTCAACAAAATTTTTTGAAATTTCAGTTATACATATAAAGTTTATAATTCTGTCTTAAGATTATTTATATACAACTAAAATATTACGAATCGATTTTGAGAATCTAGACCGATTTTACGGATTTGCTTTCACCCATATAGTAGCAGTGAAGAGTTTGATCCAGTGACGTCACGCGCGCATACCCACCGTGGCCCCTACGTGTATTCAATTTACCGTGCTTTCACCTACAGCTTCCGAAACAGATTTGTTTTTCAACAACTGAATGTGAGAAAGTCTGTGTAACGTTTTTGCCAGCGGCGTATTTTCCAGGCTTGCTGCGAAGCCTGAGTATTGATTAAAAAAAATGAACTTATATTTCTAAAGCCCAACCATTATGTTATTTCGAATATGAAAAATAAAAATAAGACGATATTTTGAATGCAAAATTAATATTATTTTATGAGTTGTCCACTGCAGCATTACAGCTCCTATTTTACCGCAACCTGCTTTACATGTCTTCTCATCCCTCTACAGCAACAGTGAGTTAGGTGGGGGATATGGCACACCAAGTCTTCGCTTTGCGTATAGCTAGCTAGCATAAAAGTGCACGTACGCTATTCGTTGTGTGCAGCGCTGGTATAATGTTTACAATTTTTTATTTTATTATTACAATTATTAATTATTGTAATTTACACATTTTACTTTAAGCACACTATTTTTTGTTTTTTAGGGCCTAACCTTAAATATTTTATGACGGTACACGTTATAAGCCTTCTGTAGGTCTACATTATTGCACTGTTCTTTTAATTAATCGACAGATAAATTAAAGAGATTTTTTTAAGCCCAAATTGGAGCACACACAGTCAATTGGTTTTTCTGCGTTCTTCCCAGTATTTTTTTAATCTTATTGATCTCTGAAGTCTGAGTTCTTCCGAATATACTACGTTTCGTGGACGTTTTTCCCTAAACTGCAATTGGGTTTCCTGACTTTTTAAGATCACTTTTTTCCTTCTTCCTGCCAATTGCTCCTTGGTTATTCCTAAATCCTCCAAGAATTAAAAAGATTATATTAGACAAATTATAACAGTATTAATTTTTAGATCACGTCTTTACACCCATGTGTAAATTTTTGAAATCTCTCGCCAAGTTATTATTTTATTACCAATTTTTGTGAACGATTCGAAGCAACAAATTCACTTATTTAAGTAAATTTGTTTTGATTTGTAAATTTCAATAAATAAACGTGTGTAGTTTAAATATATTAGACTAACACTAAAACTAAATGAATTAGCCTGTACCTTCAACTTACACTGGTTTTTGCGCTATTTATTTAAAGTTATCTTGTTTTATTTACAGGTGCTTGGAGCAGCATTTTCATATTACAACCTTCTGGTGGCGTTATCTAGAGATTAATGTATACACTAATTGTTCTGTGTAAAATAACAAGTTAAACAGTGTTGTAAAATAGTTGGTAATTAGTTGAAGCACGGATATCGTTAAGTGTAACTTTAACTGTATGTTTCTTGAATGATACAAATTCTATATTTCTGAAAATAAATATTCGCACTGATAATTTAACATTGTTTTACTTTTTATAACCTCAAAGCTCAGTCGGAAAGATAGCGGCTAATTGGCTAGAAGTCTTCACTGTAAGGAAGTTCGAATCTACTTAATACCGTTGGCTTTCCGTTTATTAGATCGATTCCCCTCGTCTTCATTACTCTAACTAGCCAATGAAATACATTTGATTAAGATAATAAAATATTCTAACCTGATTTTACAAATATGAGTATAATTTTGTCTAGATTCCTTCAAATATCGCTTTCAAAACACCGCCATTCTTCGCTGGACAACCAATACGCCCTAAATAGGAAAAGCTGATATTTTTCGACATTAAGTTATTGATAAGTTATTAAAAAAAATATTTTGGTAAAATTTTTTATACGTAGGTCTGTTTTATAAATATTCGAACAAAAACAAAATAGTTTCGTGTGCTATTATCAAAAAAATTGCTGGTTCAGAAGGTTTTTTGTTATTTTAAGGCGAAAAGCACATAGAGGCTATTATCGTCTCCCTAAGTGTAAGTGTGAGTGTGAAATATTAAAGTCGTAAGTGTAGTGTTGTAAGTGTATGTGTGTGTTAAGATTCGGAGACTAAGAAAACGTAAACTTAGCATTGTTACATGCAAAAGTTTGTCTCTATCTCTTCTTTGTCAAACATGTTTCTCTTCTCTTAATTATTTTTCTATGTTACAAGTAGCGTATTACTCAACGCTGATCTCTTCGTTAATAACGCCTTACTCAAATCTCTTTCTGTTATTACTAATGACGCCAAAGTCCTTTTCAATCCAGTGACTCTCACCATATCTCGTGTTCAGCTTCTTCGGTTAACTATTTACAACATCTAAATGAATCTTTTAAAAATTTATTTGAAATATTTGCAGTTCTTTTCCAAACTTATCCGCATTAACGTCGCACAGTACGAAACTAAAGATTATATTTTTGTAGTTGTTGTTTATTGTGTTTTCACTTTGTTAATCTACGGCGGTATCAATGGTTTGAACTTGAAAAGCGGTATTCCAAATTACTTGGACGCCCTGTGGACTGGAGGCTTTGTCTACGCTCTCGCTGTATACACTGTTCTGATTACAAAGCGTGAAAAAATACTCACAATGATCGACGCCCTCAACAATTCGATTTACTTTAACGAAGAGAATATTTCAGTTACAACAAACACGAATCAAAGTAGAGACATCAAAATTGCCTTGATTCTGATCAGAATTTTTATTTCGTATTTAGAATTAGTAGTTCTCATGAGAATACTCATAAGTGTTATTGTAAATGATAAACCAGTTACATTCAACGTCGAATTTCCGATTTTCGAAATAGATGTGTCCGGTTACTTCCTGTACTTGATACTGTTCATGCAAATTTTTACAGGCGTGTTCATCACTTTCGTTATCAACTACTTTTTTTCGTTTTACTTTATGATATGCTACCTTTTTTGCAGCCAGTTACAGATCTTATGCGACGGTTACAGAAACACTTACAAAACGGCCGCGGATAGAGGACAAGACGGTACTTACTTAGAGAAAGAAATGTGTTTGGTTCTTAATGACAATATCAGACACCATCAGTTTTTGTTGAAGTAAGTTTTAATTAATTTTTTGTGTTAGTAATTAGTAACCTGTCTTCTTAACATAATTTTTAGCCGCCTCGGTGGCCTAGTTGATAGCGTACTGGGCCATCACCCCGATATCACCCCGAGGACCCGGGTTTGATTCCCGGCCAAGGCTTAGTATTTTCATACGCTATAAATCATACCATCGTCTGCATTAGCTCAAGTATGCATAACAGTCGGACGTTAAACACACAAAAAAAATAAATAAAACTTAACATACTTTTTAATAAATTTTATTCATTTCTACCTTGAAATAACGAAACAGTATTACATATTAAAATAATAGCATGACGGGAGGTAAAGTAATCTTAATATTACCCTAATAGAAAAATCTGTCTGAATATATTATCGCGAAATACAAATATTGCAAAAATACAAAAAGTAACCCTAAATGTTGCAAAATGTTGTAAAAAAAACCCTTTTTATGTTCACAATTTTTTGAAAATCTCATTTATTTCAGATAGTTTTTGTAATAGTATCGTTTCTTCTTTAAATGTGACTGTCATTTTGTGTTTTATGGTTTCAGATCACTAATTTTCGCTGAGCACAATACGTAAAATATTTTCAAAAAGTATTATTCCTTTCTGCAGATATCATAGGACTCGTTTGTCCTGTCTGTCTGTCTGTCTGTCTGCAGGTAACGCCATTTACTCAATTACAAAATTTTGGTAAACATTGTCTCCGTAGTGAATCAATTTTATGAAAAATATAGGGGTTGACTGAAAAAGCACGAATTTGGTTAAATAAATATGAAAAATACATTTTGTAAAGCACATTGAGGCTATTATCGCCTCCCTAAATGTAAGTGTGAGTGTAAAGTGTTAAAGTCGTAAGTGTAGTTTGTAAGTGTAAGAGTGTGTTAACTCGGGCACCGCGAGGGACATTTAAATCCTCTCAATAGGTGCAGCTAGACTGCACCCCCCTGCGGGGCAGCAATTATCAATAATATACATAGGGTCGCATGAGTTTGCACCTCTTAAATGAGGTGTCTCGGCTATTTCGAAGTATCCTATTAGATATTAAAATAATAGCATGACGGGCGGTGAAGTAATCTTAATGTTACCCTAATAGAAAAATCTGTCTGAATATATTATCGCGAAATACAAATATTGCAAAAATACAAGAAGTAACCCTAAATGTTGCAAAATATGTTCAACGACTTCACGGCCTTCTTGGTGACGCTTATAATACACGGAAAATCTTGCATTACTCATAGCAGACTCACCATAGGCCTTTTTTAACATTTCACAAAACTTTGTTACACTTTATTCCATTTTTTACGCAAAATTTTATACAAATTCTTTGATCCATTTCTTTTAACAAACGAAAATCTCCCGAGCTCATAAAAACACGTCTAACATTAGTGGCTGTCACAGACAAAGTTAACAATGAAAACAGCTAAAAGTCTTATTATACTTCAAGGGCATGTATACCAACACAATAAAAATTTTTTTTTGACAATCGGACCCTCCAAGCTCGCGAAATTTAAAAATTCTCGTTACTTTCTGAACACACCTCGTGTATATATATATATATATATATATATATATATATATATATATATATATATATATATATAGAGAGAGAGAGAGAGAGAGAGAGAGAGAGAGAGAGAGAGAGAGAGAGAGAAAGAGAGAGAAATATCTTGCTATAGCGAATTGCCATTATAAAATGAACTCTTGGAACGGCGATCATGGTAAGACTCAGGTCATGGGATATGAACCATTTATTTCCATCGAAGCTGATGTTCAAGGCAAGTACAACTCGAACATCATCAATTTGAAAATATTTTTCAAGTTAACAAACTTTTGCATTAAACCAAATGATTTCCTTCACGTCTTTTGACATCTCAAACTGAGCTTTCTTTCTCAACGCCTTGGCTTCAGTTTTGCCAACCGCTAAATTAAGACAGTAAAATATCACGGCCACCCAGACTTTGACGCAGACATACGAAATTCCTGTACTCTCCTCCGGGCACATGCCTAAATCCCGGACTGACCAGGTTTAATTCCGCACGTGTGGTAAGCCTAGTTTTAGGTGCTTTATTTATTCATCATTATTATGAATAACTGGCTAATTCGTAAGGCTGTTCTAGTTTAAAAATGTTCGTTTGTGTATCTCTGAGATATACTGATTTCCCAAATTAGCTCTGTTTTTAAAGCAAAAGTTTTCGTGTTTTTTTTAGCTTTTTTGCTTCCGTTCAAAAATTACAGCTTCCTAACTTTTATCAGTAGAAACAAATCCGCAGAAAAGTTTTAAAATAACTTTTACTTTGAGATCCTACGCAAAATTTTGGATACAAAAATATACCGGTTCATGTTGTTGAACTACGACTTATGTGCGACTAAATGTCACGGATCTGGTTCTTATTGCCGTCGAGATACTACCACATTGCCGTCGAGGACATTGTGAACACACGACACTGGCAAAGCTTATTAAATAATAAGCGCAAGTTCAACCAGAAGTACACAATTTCTTAATCAAATATTAACACGCTTGGGTGCAGTCAAATTACGAACGAGGCAAAATTATGGCTTTCGTTGTAAATTTTTTAACAACACTAGAATAATAATTAGTATTCTTAATCAGGAATATCTCGTTCATAATTCGTTATACGACGCTAAGTTAGCTTCAGTTTTTTGTTGTTTGCGCTGCCTACAACAACTACTTCCTCGTAGACTAAGAAAACGTGAAGTTAGCATTGTTACAAGCAAACGTTTGTCTCTATCTCTTCTTTGTCAAACATGTTTCTCTTCTCTTAATTATTTTTCTATGTTACAAGTAGCGTATTACTCAACGCTGATCTCTTCGTTAATAACGCCTTACTCAAATCTCTTTCTGTTATTACTAATGACGCTAACGTCACTTTCAATCCAGTGACTCTCACCATATCTCGTGTTCAGCTTCTTCGGTTAACTATTTACAACATCTAAATGAATCTTTTAAAAATTTATTTGAAATATTTGCAGTTCTTTTCCAAACTTATCCGCATTAACGTCGCACAGTACGAAACTAAAGATTATATTTTTGTAGTTGTTGTTTATTGTGTTTTCACTTTGTTAATCTACGGCGGTATCAATGGTTTGAACTTGAAAAGCGGTATTCCAAATTACTTGGACGCCCTGTGGACCGGAGGCTTTGTCTACGCTCTCGCTGTATACACTGTTCTGATTATAAAGCGAGAAGAAATATTCAACGTGATCGACGCCCTCAACAATTCCATTTACTTTAACGAAGAGAATATTTCAGTTAAAACAAACACGAATCAAAGTAGAGACATCAAAATTGCCTTTCTTCTGACCAATATCTGGATTTCTTGTTTACAACTTGCACTTCTCATGGAAATACTCTTATGTGTTATTGTAAATGATAAACCAGTTACATTCAACGTCGAATTTCCGATTTTCGAAATAGATGTGTCCGGTTACTTCCTGTACTTGATACTGTTCATGCAAATTTTTACAGGCGTGTTCATCACTTTCGTTATCAACTACTTTTTTTCGTTTTACTTTATGATATGCTACCTTTTGGGCGGCCAGTTACAGACCTTATGCGACGGTTACAGAAACACTTACAAAACGGCCGCGGATAGAAGACAAGACGGTACTTACTTAGAGAAAGAAATGTGTTTGGTTCTTAATGACAATATCAGACACCATCAGTTTTTGTTGAAGTAAGTTTTAATTAATTTTTGTGTTAGTAATTAGTAACTTGTCTTCTTAACATACTTTTTATAAAATTTAATTAATTTCTATCTTGAACTAATGAAACAGTATTATATATTAAAATAATAGCATGACGGGCGGTAAAGTGATCTTAATATTAGACTGAATAGAAAAATCTGTCTTTGAAAATATTATCGCTAAATACAAATATTGCAAAAATACAAAAAGTAACCCTAAATGTTGCAAAATGTTGTAAAAAAACTCATTTTATATTCACAATTTTTTAAAATTTTTTTTTTTTCATGGGACCACAAGTCTAAATTTCAGTTCTTCCTAACATTGAGCTGTAATTTTTTTCTCCAATAATCCGTCATTCGATCAGATCGTTGCTTCCTGACGGCATCTGTGATCACTACCTTCTTGTGTCTCTTCGGTTTATCCACTTAAATTTATTAGTCTTAAGAATGCGTGTTATTTTACATTTGTCTGTTGCATCATCCATTTTCAGTCCTATTTCACTGAGGTCTCTGAGGACTTGTGTGATGTATATTCCCTGTGTTTTCCTGTTGATGCTTCTCATTACTAGTTGTCTCAGGATTCTGTCCTCCGGCATTCTTAATATGTGAAAGAAGTGGGAAATTCTTCGTTTTTTCATTACACTGAGAACTGGGTCGATATATTTGTATACTGTTTCATTGGTGGCTATTCTCCAGGTCCCGTCTTTCCGGTAGCTTTTGTTGAGACACGTTCTGATGATCCTTCTCTCCGTCTTAAGCAGCGGGTCCGTCTTGTTATTGTTTTTGATTTGGAAGAGAGTTTCACTGGCATATAATGTTTCCGGAAGTAACACTGATTTGTAGTGGCGTATTTTTGATTTATTGACAGGCATTTTTTCTTGTACGTTGGCCAAATCAGTAGCTGGACTTTTTTAATTTTTGCTACCCTATTGAGTAGTGCGGGTTTTTCGTCCAGATTGTATGTTATGGTTTGTCCTCTAGATATCTGAAACATTCCACGAGCTTTATGGTGTTTCCGTTAATGTTCACTTTATTTACGCATAGCGGGTCCATGGCCATGATCTCTGTTTTTTCATATGATATTCTTAAGCCTAACTTCTGCGCAATGCTATCAAGGCTAATTATTTGTTCTCTTGCTTCCTGTATATTAAGGGCAAGTAGGGCGAAATCATTTAGGAAAATCTCATTTATTTCAGATAGTTTTTGTAATAGTATCGTTTCTTCTTCAAATGTGACTGTCATTTTGTGTTATATGGTTTCAGACCACTAATTTTCGCTGAGCACAATACGTCAAATATTTTCAAAAAATATTATTCCTTTCTGCAGATATCAACGGACTCGCGTGTCCTGTCTGTCTGCATTTTACTCGTGACCGATTATTACAAACTTTTGATAAAAATTGTCTCCGAAATGAATTGATTTTATGAAAAATACAGGGGTTGACTAAGAAAGCATTAATTTAGTTAAATAAATATTAAGAATACATTTATAATTCACTTTAACAGCTCAGTAATCATAATTGTTTCCGTGAAAAATCAAAACATGTTTTTAGATTTACTTTGTTACAATGGTAAAATACAAAATATCGCAAATATAATTGTTTTAAATTATAATTATTATTTTAAAACTAAAAGCACAATGAGGCTATTATCGCCTCCCTAAATGTAAGTGTGAGTGTAAAGTGTTAAAGTTTTAAACGTAATGTTGTAAGTGTAAGTATGTGTTAGACTCGGGTACCGCGAGGGACGTCTAAAACCTCTAAAAAGGTGCAGCTAGTCTGCACTCCCTGCGGGGTAATTGCATATAGATTTAAGTTTAATTGGTTAAAAGAGGTTTGAGTAAAGCGGGTAGGATGTAATTTCAGTGAATGTAATTTTAAAATTACAAATGCAATTTTAAACAAAAGGGTTTTTTGTGTTATTTTAAGGCGAAAAGCACATGAAGGCTATTATCGCCTCCCTAAGTGTAAGTGAGTGTAAAGTGCTAAAGTCGTAAGTGTAGTGTTGTAAGTGTAAGTGTGTGTCAGACACGGGTACCGCGAGGGAAGTATAAAACCTCTAAAAAGGTGCAGCTAGTCTGCACTCCCTGCGGGGTAATTGCATATAGATTTAAGCTAAATTGGTTAAAAGGATTTGAGTAAAGGGGGTAGGATGTAATTTCAGTGAATGTCATTTTAAAATTACAAATGCCATTTTAAACAAAAGGGTTTTTTTGTGTTATTATAAAACGAAAAGCACATTGAAGCTATTATCGCCTCCCTAAATGTAAATGTGAGTGTAAAGTGTTAAAGTCTTAAATGTAGTATTGTAAGTGTAAGTGTGTGTTAGACTCGGGTACCGCCAGGGACGTCTAAATCCACTCAATAGGTGCAGCTAGTCTGCACCCCCCTGTGGGGCCGCAAATATCAATAATATACATAATTTCACATGCGTTTGCACCTCTTAAAAGAGGTGTTCCGATTATTTCGAAGTGTCTTTCAGCTTTCCAAAACGTTTTGTCCGCGTAAAAAAAAGTCATCAATTGTAATTAACGAGTTAAGGAATTATTTGAAAAATGTATTGATGAATATTGAATTGTATCCTATTAACTGTGTACGCAAAATTTCAGAAAAATATTTAAAGAGGAAGTTTCTCGAAAATTGATTTAAAAAAATTCGGCTTAAACAAACAGTCGAAAATCGTAAACACTTCTCTTAGGCTAAGTGTTCTTACATAATTCCCCTAAATGCTATACGGATATAACAGACACATAAATATAACAGAATTCGTTGTAGATATTCTCTACTTTATAAAAAATATTCAAATATAAACAAGTAACTTTTTTTCATTTCAAACGTTCGACACGATCCGAATAAATAAATTAAAAATACAGCGTTTAACTTCTGTTGTTTAACTTGTGCTCTACATCATCACACAATTATTACTAAACGAAATGTTTACCAAACTTTGTAAAACTGCTTTCACGATAATCAAACATGAACAAAGGCAAAGTTTAAACTAATTTATTATTCTTTCTCCAGTATGAAAAAACGATATTGTCAAGTATTAGTATAAAATCAACATGTAATTAGTTTATTGAATACTTAATAATAAGTATTCTCATATTTCGAACCTTGTGACGAATTGTTTTAACATAAATCAGAAATAGAGTAGAGGAGGGGGTGCAAATGTGGAAACCCATTTTGTTTTTGTTGAATAAAAAATTTTTTTAACTGTTTTTAGCTTTAAAAAAATGCTTAAAGTTACTTTATAATGTTTTAAATATAAATATAATACTAATTAATACAAAAACTATGTATGTAAAGAATAAAAAAACGTTTTGTCTTTGTAATACTTTTTTTGAAAACTTCATAAAGTGCGGGTAATGTGGAAACGCCTTAAAATTATTGTTACACTAAATTTACTTGCATAAATCACATACATAAGTGTCACTTTCACATCCAGCACACAAAGAGTGACTCCACTCCTCACACATTAAATCCACAACTCTCCCTGAATGTCTTTAGAAAATGCGTCTCCGCAAAAAATAAAAGGGCATCTTCTTGGGTAGGTTTTTTTTCACCAATTGGAAGATCCAAATTTGACTCTCCTGAAGAGATGGTTGATGCATATTACAGTTACCAGGGACCCTCTCTCTGCTGAAGTAATGGCACATACTTGACATTTACCCATTAGTTCAACTACATGTGGTATCTTGCTCTGAATTACAGTGAGCATGGAAACGTTTCCACAATACCAACACATGTACGTTTCCACGTTACCCGCACATTGGTCATCTCGAATTTAAGCAGATTATGTCGCGAAATTATTAGTTTAGGTCAGATTGAAAACTGCCAAGACCTTCTTTGTACATCCTTTTATAACCTACCTAATCTAAAGTAACATATTTATAAGATAGTTAGACGAATTTAATGCCTAAATCTTATCTCTAAAAAGTATTGAAAAATCCAGGAAAATAATTTGACTCATTGTGACACTATCCACTGCTTGATTGACTGCTGACTGCTTACAAAGACAAATAAGAACTATTACAAATGTTTACCCCTAATCCTGCTGGAGTGCAACACTTTATTGGCCAGATACAATACGTTTCCACATTACCCACACGTTTCCACATTTGCACCCCTTCCTCTACAGTATTTATTTGGCAGCGCACAATTCAACACCACAACTGTCGCGGTCTTACACGAGTTTAGGGGAAACACTAAAGCTTTTATTAGTTCTTTATTCAAAAATCTACTTACTATATCTCTATTACTTCCAACGCTCGAGTAAACACTATTATTGATAAAGTTCTATTCAAAATTCTCCTTTACTTAATAATTTCAACGCTCTATGTAAAACTATTCTTTACCTGCATATCTGTAACTGTTAGTCTTTTGATATTGGTAACGTACTTTCGACATACTTTGTTATTGTTAACGATCTTTGTCTTTATTAAATTCAACGCTCCATTGATAATAATCTTTTATCTTCATTACCTGTAACTCTAACTACCTTTGTTACTGCTAAAGCTTCTTTATGCTTTACTATTGTTAACTTTTTATTAACATTTTTCTTTATAATTATTAATTTCAACGCTCAATTGAAAATTATTCTTTATCTTCATTATCTGTAACTCTTACTCTCTTTGTTATTGCTAACTCTACTTTCAACATGTTTTATTACTGTTATCGTCCTTTTCACCTCTCGCCTTTATCTTTATCTTTAATTTCAACGTTCTATTAACAACAATTCTTTATCTTCATTATTTTAAACTCTTATTCTCTTTGTTAATGGTAATTAGTTTCAACACATTTTATTACTGTTATCGTCCTCTTCACCTCTCTCCTTTAACTTTATTAATTTCAACGTTCTATTAACAACTATTCTTTACCTTCATTATGTTAAACTCTTATTCTCTTTGTTACTGGTAACGCTAGTTTCAACACATTTTATTACTGTTATCGTCCTCTTCACCACTCTCCTTTATCCTTATTAATTTCAACGTTCTATTAACAACAATTCTTTATCTTCATTATTTTAAACTCTTATTCTCTTTGTTACTGGTAACGTTAGTTTCAACACATTTTATTACTGTTATCGTCCTCTTCACCACTCTCCTTTATCTTTATTAATTTCAACGTTCTATTAACAACTATTCTTTATCTTCATTATATTAAACTCTTATTCTCTTTGTTACTGGTAACGCTAGTTTCAACACATTTTATTACTGTTATCGTCCTCTTCACCACTCTCCTTTATCCTTATTAATTTCAACGTTCTATTAACAACTATTCTTTATCTTCATTATTTTAAACTCTTATTCTCTTTGTTACTGGTAACGTTAGTTTCAACATGTTTTATTACTGTTATCGTCCTCTTCACCTCTCTCCTTTAACTTTATTAATTTCAACGTTCTATTAACAACTATTCTTTACCTTCATTATGTTAAACTCTTATTCTCTTTGTTACTGGTAACGTTAGTTTCAACATGTTTTATTACTGTTATCGTCCTCTTCACCTCTCTCCTTTATCTTTATTAATTTCAACGTTCTATTAACAACTATTCTTTATCTTCATTACATTAAACTCTTATTCTCTTTGTTACTGGTAACGTTAGTTTCAACATGTTTTATTACTGTTATCGTCCTCTTCACCACTCTCCTTTATCTTTATTAATTTCAACGTTCTATTAACAACTATTCTTTATCTTCATTACTTTAAACTCTTATTCTCTTTGTTACTGGTAACGTTAGTTTCAACACATTTTATTACTGTTATCGTCCTCTTCACCTCTCTCCTTTAACTTTATTAATTTCAACGTTCTATTAACAACTATTCTTTATCTTCATTATGTTAAACTCTTATTCTCTTTGCTACTGGTAACGCTAGTTTCAACACATTTTATTACTGTTATCGTCCTCTTCACCACTCTCCTTTATCTTTATTAATTTCAACGTTCTATTAACAACTATTCTTTATCTTCATTATATTAAACTCTTATTCTCTTTGTTACTGGTAACGCTAGTTTCAACACATTTTATTACTGTTATCGTCCTCTTCACCACTCTCCTTTATCCTTATTAATTTCAACGTTCTATTAACAACTATTCTTTATCTTCATTATATTATATTAAACTCTTATTCTCTTTGTTACTGGTAACGTTAGTTTCAACACATTTTATTACTGTTATCGTCCTCTTCACCACTCTCCTTTATCCTTATTAATTTCAACGTTCTATTAACAACTATTCTTTATCTTCATTATTTTAAACTCTTATTCTCTTTGTTACTGGTAACGTTAGTTTCAACATGTTTTATTACATCGTCCACTTCACCACTCTCCTTTATCTTTTAATTTCAACGTTCTATTAACAACTAATCTTTATCTTCATTATATTAAACTCTTATTCTCTTTGTTATTGCTAACGCTAGTTTCAACATGTTTTATTACTGTTATCGTCCTCTTCACCACTCTCCTTTATCTTTATTAATTTCAACGTTCTATTAACAACTATTCTTTATCTTCATTATTTTAAACTCTTATTCTCTTTGTTACTGGTAACGTTAGTTTTAACACATTTTATTACTGTTATCGTCCTCTTCACCTCTCTCCTTTAACTTTATTAATTTCAACGTTCTATTAACAACTATTCTTTATCTTCATTATGTTAAACTCTTATTCTCTTTGCTACTGGTAACGCTAGTTTCAACACATTTTATTACTGTTATCGTCCTCTTCACCACTCTCCTTTATCTTTATTAATTTCAACGTTCTATTAACAACTATTCTTTATCTTCATTATATTAAACTCTTATTCTCTTTGTTACTGGTAACGTTAGTTTCAAAATGTTTTATTACTGTTATCGTCCTCTTCACCACTCTCCTTTATCTTTATTAATTTCAACGTTCTATTAACAACTATTCTTTATCTTCATTATATTAAACTCTTATTCTCTTTGTTACTGGTAACGTTAGTTTCAACACATTTTATTACTGTTATCGTCCTCTTCACCACTCTCCTTTATCCTTATTAATTTCAACGTTCTATTAACAACTATTCTTTATCTTCATTATTTTAAACTCTTATTCTCTTTGTTACTGGTAACGTTAGTTTCAACATGTTTTATTACTGTTATCGTCCTCTTCACCTCTCTCCTTTATCTTTATTAATTTCAACGTTCTATTAACAACTATTCTTTATCTTCATTACATTAAACTCTTATTCTCTTTGTTACTGGTAACGTTAGTTTCAAAATGTTTTATTACTGTTATCGTCCTCTTCACCACTCTCCTTTATCTTTATTAATTTCAACGTTCTATTAACAACTAATCTTTATCTTCATTATATTAAACTCTTATTCTCTTTGTTATTGCTAACGCTAGTTTCAACATGTTTTATTACTGTTATCGTCCTCTTCACCACTCTCCTTTATCTTTATTAATTTCAACGTTCTATTAACAACTATTCTTTATCTTCATTATTTTAAACTCTTATTCTCTTTGTTACTGGTAACGTTAGTTTCAACACATTTTATTACTGTTATCGTCCTCTTCACCTCTCTCCTTTAACTTTATTAATTTCAACGTTCTATTAACAACTATTCTTTATCTTCATTATGTTAAACTCTTATTCTCTTTGCTACTGGTAACGCTAGTTTCAACACATTTTATTACTGTTATCGTCCTCTTCACCACTCTCCTTTATCTTTATTAATTTCAACGTTCTATTAACAACTATTCTTTATCTTCATTATTTTAAACTCTTATTCTCTTTGTTACTGGTAACGTTAGTTTCAACATGTTTTATTACTGTTATCGTCCTCTTCACCACTCTCCTTTATCTTTATTAATTTCAACGTTCTATTAACAACTATTCTTTATCTTCATTATATTAAACTCTTATTCTCTTTGTTACTGGTAACGTTAGTTTCAACACATTTTATTACTGTTATCGTCCTCTTCACCACTCTCCTTTATCCTTATTAATTTCAACTTTCTATTAACAACTATTCTTTATCTTCATTATATTAAACTCTTATTCTCTTTGTTACTGGTAACGTTAGTTTCAACATGTTTTATTACTGTTATCGTCCTCTTCACCTCTCTCCTTTATCTTTATTAATTTCAACGTTCTATTAACAACTATTCTTTATCTTCATTACATTAAACTCTTATTCTCTTTGTTACTGGTAACGTTAGTTTCAACATGTTTTATTACATCGTCCACTTCACCACTCTCCTTTATCTTTATTAATTTCAACGTTCTATTAACAACTAATCTTTATCTTCATTATATTAAACTCTTATTCTCTTTGTTATTGCTAACGCTAGTTTCAACATGTTTTATTACTTTTATCGTCGTCTTCACCACTCTCCTTTATCTTTATTCATTTCAACGTTCTATTAACAACTAATATTTATCTTCATTATATTACACGCTTATTCTCTTTGTTACTGGTAACGCTAGTTCCAACATGTTTTATTACTGTTATCGTCCACTTCACCACTCTACTTTATCTTTAATAATTTCAACGTTCTATTAAAAAGTATTCTTTATCTTCACTACTTTTAACTTTTATTTACTTTTTTATCGGTTGAAACTAGTTACTGATTATTGTTAACGTTATATCGAGGATTTTCTTTTATTTATTAATTTCAACGCCCTAGTCTAAATTATACTTTATCTTCATCTTATCTGTATCTCTCTCTCTCTCTCTCTCTCTCTCTCTCTCTCTCTCTTCTCTCTGGCGTCGAGATACTACCATAAGGACATTGTGAACACACGACATTGGCAAAGCTTATTAAATAATAAGCACAAGTTCAACCAGAAGTACACAATTTCTTAATCAAATATTAACACGCTTGGGTGCAGTCAAATTATGAACGAGGCAAAATTATGGCTTTCGTAATTCTTTCTCGTCTAATAGTAAACAGTTAATAAATTATACTAACAATACTAGAATAATAATTAGTTTTCTTAATACAGAATGCCTCGTCCATAATTCTTTATACGATGCTAAATTAATTTCAGTTTTTTGTTTGCGCTGCATACAAGCACCACTCTCTCGGAGACTAAGAAAACGTGAACTTAGCATTGTTACATGCAAACGTATGTCTCTATCTCTTCTTTGTCAAACATGTTTCTCTTCTCTTAATTATTTTTCTATGTTACTAGTAGCGCATTACTCAACGCTAATCTATTCGTTAATAACGCCTTACTCAAATCTCTTTCTGTTATTACTAATGACGCTAACGTCACTTTCAATCCAGTGACTCTCACCATATCTCGTGTTCAGCTTCTTCGGTTAACTATTTACAAAATCTAAATGAATCATTTAAAAATTTATTTGAAATATTTGCAGTTCTTTTCCAAACTTATCCGCATTAACGTCGCACAGTACGAAACTAAAGATTATATTTTTGTAGTTGTTGTTTATTGTGTTTTCACTTTGTTAATCTACGGCGGTATCAATGGTTTGAACTTGAAAAGCGATACTCCCAATTTCTCAGGTATACTGTGGACTGGAGGCTTTGTCTATGGGTTCGCGTTATACACTGTTCTGATTATAAAGCGAGAAGAAATATTCAGTGTGATCGACGCCCTCAACAATTCGATTCACTTTAACGAAGAGAATATTTCGGTTACAACAAACACGAATCAAAGTAGAGAAATCAAAATTTCTTTGGTTCTAATCAAAATCTGGATTGTTTTATTACAGTTTGCGTTTTTCATGGAAATTCTGCTGTGCGTCACTGTAAACGATACACCGCTTATTTTCAACGTTAATTTTCCAGTTTTGAAAATCGACGAATCCAGTCGCTCTTTGTATTTTGTATTCTCCGTGCAAATTATTTCAGTCTTGTTCATCACTCTCATTGTGACCTACTTCTTGTTGTTTTACTTTATGGTGTGTAACATTTTGAGCGGCCAGATACAAATCTTATGCGACGGTTACAGAAACACTTACAAAACGGCCGCGGATAGAAGACAAGACGGTACTTCCATCGCGAAAGAAATGTGTTTGGTTCTTAATGACAATATCAGACACCATCAGTTTTTGTTGAAGTAAGTTTTAATTAATTTTGTGTGTTAGTAATTAGTAACCTGTCTTCTTAACATACTTTTTAACATTTTTTATTCATTTCTATCTTGAACTAATGAAACAGTATTAGATATTAAAAACAAAAATGGCATGAAGGGCATTAAAAAATCTTTTTATCAGACTGAATAGAGAAATCATAGAAAATATATTCGCTAAATACAAATTCTCTGAAATACAAGAACGAACCGTAAATGTTGTAACATATATAACTTCTTTATGTTTATAATTTTTTTTTAAAATTTCTCGTTCATTTGATATAGTTTGTATAATAGTATTGTTTCTTCTTTATGCGTGTACGTCGTTTTGTGTTAAATGGTTTCAGACCACTTATTGACCCTGAGCACAATGCGTAAAGTATTTTGAAAAAAAACTTACGTTCTGTGGATTAAAAAAAAACTTGCGATGCGTGTTTCCGATTTTATGACCGTCGTAACGTCTATCAGCAACGCATCTCTTGCTCGTAAACGGTGAGACCGATTGTTATAAAATTTGGTGAACATTGTCTACGTATCGGACCGAATTTATTACAAAAAAGGGTATTATTTATAAATATAATTATTGCAACACAGCCACCGGATCACATTATGATCTATTGTGACCTATTTTTCTGTCTAGTGGTCTATTCACTCACTTCGTAAAGGCTACCGCGGTTTCGAAACCTTACTGTTTCATCTTCAGGCCGCAATACAAAATGTCAAATCACTCTGTCGAGGTTGTCACAAAGTTAAACAAAACATTGAAAACACACGTTACCAACACTAAACACAATTAAGCAAACAATTTGGCTTGACCAAACGACACGTACAACTTGTATGTCGTTAATTCCAGACTGCCGTTTTCAATTTAACTTTGTGACGACCTCGACAGAGGGATGTGATTTTTGTGTTTAACGTCCGACTATTGTGCACACTTGGGCTAATGCAGACGATGGGATGATTTATAGCGTATGAAAATGCCAAGCCCTGGCCGGGAATCGAACCCGGGTCCTGAGGTGAAAGCCCAGTACACTATCAACTAGGCCACCGAGGCGGCTTTCAGAGGGATTTGACATTTTGTATTACGGCCTAAAGATGAAACAGTAAGGTTTCGAAACCGCGGTAGACTTTACGAAGTGAGTAAATAGACCACTAGACAGAAAAATAGGTCATACCTAATTATGAAAATATGTGGCACTAACTCCGAAGAATGTAATTTTTCATAAAATGTTCAAGTTTTGGTACCTAATTGGTAAAAAATTGTTATAAATTTGTATTAATGATATTAAGTACACAAAAAGTCTATCAGGAAATGTCACAAAAATTGGTTTTAAAATTTGACCAAAACAGTCGCTACCAAAATCGTTGAGAAAATATTGATCACTATTACTGTGTTATTGCCGCCTCGGTGGCCGAGTTGATAGCGTACTGGGCTTTCACCCCGGGGACCCGGGTTCGATTCCCGGCCAGGGTTTGGCATTTTCATACGCTATAAATCATCCCATCGTCTGCATTAGCCCAAGTGTGCACAATAGTCGGTCGTTAAACACAAAAAAAAAAAAAAATAATTTATTTAAAGGATAAAGTTATATTAATATCAAGAAAACAGTGTTGATTTCTACTTTTTAAAAATTCTCAAATATAAACTAGTAATATTTTTTCATTTTAAAAGTTTGACGCGGTTCTAATAAATTAATATTTGCGCTCAACTCCTATTACTCAACTCGTGCCGTGTATCATCATATAATTATTACTTAAACGAAGTGTTTACTAATGGATCACGAACGTTAATCGATCAAAGAAAGTTTAAACTAATTTATTATTCTTTTCACTTTGTCATAAACAATATCGTTAGTACAAGTATCCTACAAACGTGTAATTAGTTCACTGAATACTAAAATAATAATAAGTGTTCTCATATTTCAAACCCTGTAAATAATTGTTTCAACGTAACTCAGTGGTAGACTTCAGTTTTTAATTGGCAGCTCTCTACTCATCGTCGTATCTCATTATTTCTCTAAAGTCGCCGTTTTGTAACGATCTTATATAACGGGAAAGTTAATGCTATTACTTTTCATTCATCAGTCTCCTTTATCTACTACTTTTAACGCTCGAGTCAACCTATTGTATTCAACAATCTCTATTAATTTCAAGGCTCTATTGAAAACTGCTCTTCGTTTTAACGCGACTCAGTCTCCTTTATCTACTACTTTTAACGCTCGAGTCAACCTATTGTATTCAACAATCTCTATTAATTTCAAGGCTCTATTGAAAACTGCTCTTCGTTTCAACGCAACTCAGTCTCCTTTATCTACTACTTTTAACGCTCGAGTCAACCTATTGTATTCAACAATCTCTATTAATTTCAAGGCTCTATTTAAAACTGCTCTTCGTTTTAACGCAACTCAGTCTCCTTTATCTACTACTTTTAACGCTCGAGTCAACCTATTGTATTCAACAATCTCTATTAATTTCAAGGCTCTATTGAAAACTGCTCTTCGTTTCAACGCTACTCAGTCTCCTTTATCTACTACTTTTAACGCTCGAGTCAACCTATTGTATTCAACACTCTCTATTAATTTCAAGGCTCTATTGAAAACTGCTCTTCGTTTCAACGCAACTCAGTCTCCTTTATCTACTACTTTTAACGCTCGAGTCAACCTATTGTATTCAACAATCTCTATTAATTTCAAGGCTCTATTGAAAACTGCTCTTCGTTTCAACGCAACTCAGTCTCCTTTATCTACTACTTTTAACGCTCGAGTCAACCTATTGTATTCAACACTCTCTATTAATTTCAAGGCTCTATTGAAAACTGCTCTTCGTTTCAACGCAACTCAGTCTCCTTTATCTACTACTTTTAACGCTCGAGTCAACCTATTGTATTCAACAATCTCTATTAATTTCAAGGCTCTATTGAAAACTGCTCTTCGTTTTAACGCAACTCAGTCTCCTTTATCTACTACTTTTAACGCTCGAGTCAACCTATTGTATTCAACACTCTCTATTAATTTCAAGGCTCTATTGAAAACTGCTAATGCTATTACTCTTCATTCATCAGTCTCCTTTATCTACTACTCCTAACGCTCGAGTCAACACTATTGCATTCAACACTCTATTAATTTCAAGGCTCTATTGAAAACTGCTCTTCGTTTCATTATCTGTAACGCTTGTTCTACTATGTTTTTAACGCTCGTTTCAGCATGCTCTTGTATTCAACAATCTCTATTAATCGTTATTCTTTTTCCTGATTAAAAACCCTCTTGGCACTTCCCTTAATGCCTGACTATTTACGCTCTCTCAGTCTCGTTTATATAACGCTGTTTGTTAGCATTATTTGTGTATCTCGAGTCAACACTATTGCATTCAACACTCTATTAATTTCAAGGCTCTATTGAAAACTGCTCTTGATCTTCATTATCTGTAACGCTTGTTCTCTATGTTGGTAACGCTAGTTTCAGCATGCTCTTGTTATTAGTAATGACTTAATCGTTATTGTCTTTTCCTGTTATTAGCAAAACCCTTTTGGCACTTCCCTTAATG
Organism: Callitettix versicolor; assembly: GCA_022606455.1. Classification (NCBI taxonomy): domain Eukaryota; kingdom Metazoa; phylum Arthropoda; class Insecta; order Hemiptera; family Cercopidae; genus Callitettix; species Callitettix versicolor. The sequence continues at coordinate 99,281,095 of CM040185.1, forward strand.
CCTGACTATTTACGCTCTCTCCTTACAGTAGCGTTTTGTATAACGCTGTTTGTTAGCATTATTTGTGTATCTCGAGTCAACAATATTGCATTTAACACTCTATTAATTTCAAGGCTCTATTGAAAACTGCTCTTGATCTTCATTATCTGTAACGCTAGTTTCAGCATCTCTTGTTATTAGTAAAACCTCTTGGCACTTCCCTAATGCCTGACTATTTACGCTCTCTCCTTACAGTAGCGTTTTGTATAACGCTGTTTGTTAGCATTATTTGTGTATCTCGAGTCAACAATATTGCATTTAACACTCTATTAATTTCAAGGCTCTATTGAAAACTGCTCTTGATCTTCATTATCTGTAACGCTAGTTTCAGCATGCTCTTGTTATTAGTAAAACCCTTTTGGCACTTCCCTTAATGCCTGACTATTTACGCTCTCTCCTTACAGTAGCGTTTTGTATATCGAGTCAACAATATTGCATTTAACACTCTATTAATTTCAAGGCTCTATTGAAAACTGCTCTTCTTCATCTTAACATTATCTGTAACGCTAGTTTCAGCATGCTCTTGTTATTAGTAAAACCCTTTTGGCACTTCCTTTAATGCCTGACTATTTACGCTCTCTCCTTACATTAGCGTCTTGTATAACGCTGTTTGTTAGCATTATATGTGTATCTCGAGTCAACAATATTCTCTTCGTTTTTGCCGTTCACTGAGTCATTACTTAACATTCAAATCGCTTCGTTTTTTTTTTAATCAACTATTTCTAAACTGCAATACCCGCAATGAGCCTTCTAAAACTTTACTCCAAGTATTTGCTGTTCCTTTCCAAAATTCTCGGCACTAGCGCCAAGCCGCGTTATAAATTTTTGAATTTTGTATTTATAGTGGTCGTATATTTTGTTTTCATTGCACTAATCTACGGCGGCCTGAACGGTTTGACCGATAGCAAGCCTCCGGAAAACTACTTCGACATGTTGTGGACCGGTGGCCATGTTTACTGCATCGCAATATACACAATTCTGATCTTGAAACGCGAAAAAATGCACAACGTCATCGAATCGCTGAGCATGTCGTTTTACTTTAACGAAGAAAATGTTCTGACTAAAAAAACTACGATCCAGAGTAGAGAAGTCAACGTTTCCTTGTTTTTAATGAAACTCTACATTGTGTGTACACAGGTTGTGTATTTGTTAGTCGTTTATTCCGTCACTAAAAAATACCCGCCTCTGGTTTTCGTCGTCAAATTTCCAATTATAGATACAGATATCTCCGGTTACCTGTTTTACTGTGTATTGATACTGCAGATAATTTCGACCCAGTTTTCAGCATTAATAATGATCTACTTTATGTTCTATTACGTAGGCATATGCAATATTTTGTGCGGTCAGTTAGAAATCTTGTGCGTGGGTTACAGGAACGTGTACCAAACCGCCGCGGATAGAAGACTGGGCAGTGTTGCGATACGGAACGAAATGAATGTAATTTTCAAAGAAAACGTTAAGCATCATCAGAGTTTACTGAAGTAAGTTGTAATGAAACATTTATGTTAATAAAGTCCACTGTTTTACTGGAAACGCTTCTGTACAAAGTGCATGGAGCATTAAACTAAGAGCTAAGCACGTAAGCAGTGCTTTAAAAACTGGTTCTGAGAAACAACAAAACTTAATTTACTAGGTAACCTGAACACCGTGTTAAGATATAACATTTATTTGTTATAGATATAACATTTTTTTGTTATAGATATAACATTATAGTGCCTACCAAACGGTAATGTTGTTGTTGAAAATGCAAGATATAACATTTTTTGTTATAGATATAACATTATAGTGCCTACCAAACGGTAATGTTGTTGAAAATACAAGATATAACATTTTTTTGTTATAGATATAACATTATAGTGCCTACTAAACAGTAATGTTGTTGTTGCAAATGCAAGATATAACATTTTTTGTTATAGATATATCATTATAGTGCCTACTAAACAGTAATGTTGTTGTTGAAAATGCAAGATATAACATTTCTTTGTTATAGATATAACATTATAGTGCCTACCAAACGGCAATGTTGTTGAAAATTCAAGATATAACTTTTTTTGTTATATATGTAATATTATAGTGCCTACCAAACGGTAATGTTGTTGTTGCAAATGCAAGATATAACATTTTTTGTTATAGATATATTATTATAGTGCCTACCAAACGGTAATGTTGTTGAAAATGCAAAATATAACATTTTTTGTTATAGCTATAACATTATAGTGCCTTACAAACGGTAATGTTGTTGTTGAAAATACGAGATATAACATTTTTTCGTTATAGATATAATATTATAGTGCCTACCAAACGGTAATGTTGTTGTTAAAAATGCAAGATATAACATTTCTTTGTTATAGATATAACATTATAGTGCCTACCAAACGGTAATGTTGTTGAAAATACAAGATATAACATTTTTTGTTATAGATATAACATTATAGTGCCTACCAAACAGTAATGTTGTTGTTGCAAATGCAAGATATAACATTTTTTTGTTATATATGTAATATTATAGTGCCTACTAAACAGTAATGTTGTTGTTGCAAATGCAAGATATAACATTTTTTTGTTATAGATATAATATTATAGTGCCTACCAAACGGTAATGTTGTTGAAAATACAAGATATACCATTTTTTGTTATAGATATAACATTATAGTGCCTACCAAACAGTAATGTTGTTGTTGCAAAATGCAAGATATAACATTTTTTTGTTATAGATGTAATATTATAGTGCCTACCAAACGGTAATGTTGTTGAAAATACAAGATATAACATTTTTTTGTTATAGATATAACATTATAGTGCCTACCAAACGGTAATGTTATTGTTAAAAATGCAAGATATAACATTTCTTTGTTATAGATATAACATTATAGTGCCTACGAAACGGTAATGTTGTTGAAAATACAAGATATAACTTTTTTTGTTATAGATATAACATTATAGTGCCCACCAAACAGTAATGTTGTTGTTGCAAATGCAAGATATAACATTTTTTTGTTATAGATATAATATTATAGGACCTATCAAACGGTAATGTTGTTGAAAATGCAAAATATAACATTTTTTGTTATTGATATAACATTATAGTGCCTTACAAACGGTAATGTTGTTGAAAATGCAAGATATAACATTTTTTTGTTATAGATATAATATTATAGTGCCTACCAAACGGTAATGTTGTTGTTAAAAATGCAAGATATAACATTTCTTTGTTATAGATATAACATTATAGTGCCTACCAAACGGTAATGTTGTTGAAAATACAAGATATAACATTATTTGTTGCAAATGCAAGATATAACATTTTTTTGTTATAGATGTAATATTATAGTGCCTACTAAACAGTAATGTTGTTGTTGAAAATGCAAGATATAATATTTTTTTGTTATAGATATAACATTATAGTGCCTACCTTACGGTAATGTTGTTGAAAATGCAAGATATAATATTTTTTTGTTATAGATATAACATTATAGTGCCTACCAAACGGTAATGTTGTTGAAAATGCAAGATATAACATTTTTTTTTATAGATATAATATTATAGTGCCTACCTTACGGTAATGTTGTTGTTGAAAATGCAAGATATAATATTTTTTTCAGTTCAAAAAGAAACTTAATAACAAGCCTGTTTATTTGTCCAGTGATTTTGTAAGGCTATGAGGCAAGTACAAAGGAACAGTGAAAAGAAACAGGAAAGTCTTGATTTTTTAAAGAATTTTCACAGCATTTGACCTGGAAAGTGACCGCGGGAATGTTGTAGCCTCCGAGAAAAAACAGAAGTCCGGCCGCGGGCTGGCTAAGGAATTTCCTATTCGGAATTGTGAAATAAATTCGTTTTGTATTTATTGTTGGCCGGATCCCTCCTACTTCCTCCCGAGCAAGTTGTGGTGTCTTGTACAGCTGGCCCGGGTGTTGGTAGGCTGTGAGCAGTGGGCGGTCCCCCTCGATGTTCTGCCAACCTGTATTTTTACTTGCAATTATAGCGGAAACCATAATTTCTCATAATTACATTGCTAAAACTAAAGAAAGAACGCACCAATCAGAATGAAGATATTCTGTACGAGAGATGAGATGTTTTTTTTTTATTTTAGGGCGAAAAGCACGTTGAGGCTATTATCGCCTCTCTAAATGTAAGTGTGAGTGTGACGTGTTAAAGTGTTAGACTCGGGTACCTCGAGGGACGTAATCCTCTCAATAGGTGCAGCTAGTCTGCACCCCCCCTGCGGGAAGAGATGAGATATGATGCGCCTGCAGTAATGCCTGGGCTATAAATGTAACTTATTAATCTAGCGTAGTACAGACCCGAGATACGCGTGCACTGCGAAACCAACCGAAAGTGAGTATTGGTTGACGGAAGTGAAGTAGGTTTCGCAGGCTTAGGCTGTTTCCAAGCCGGGAGAGAAGTACGGGGATTTTTAGCGTGGTCGTTTAGGTGTTACTAAGCGGAAGTAGATTGTGTAACTCAGTTCCTGTGTTGTTTAGAAACAAGAACTAACAGTGAACGACATAAAAATTCTAAATTATTCTCCAGACGGAAATCTTAGAGTCAAAATTAATTCTTTTGATTGCGAATTGGGCCAAAGAAAAATACTGAAGACGATATATAAGCAATTACTATAAACCTAGCAATCGAGTTATAATTTTTTAAACTTCCATAACTCAAAAAGTTAAAATAATTTAACTTCCCATTCCACATTAATACTTAAAGCTGAGTATAACACAATACTTATAACGTTAGTTGCCTTAGTTTCTTCAGTGCCTTTGTAATCACGTACTGATGTATGTTTTTTTATTTGGTTTGTTTAGGTTCTTCGCGGATTTTAACTCAGTGTCTGGTTGGCTAATAACAGCTATGTATGTTTTCGAGCAAACAGCTATCTGCTTCACTGTTTTCCTCACCCATCAGGTATGTTTTACTTTCTCGTTACCGACCACAATGAAACTTTTTGTGATTGGACGATTATAACATGATATGAACTTCAGAGTATCATACAAGTCAACGCAATTAAGATTAGAGGACAAGAGCTACATGAATACAAATATAACTTGTGTACAATTCAATGGACTTTCAAATAAGCCGCCTCGGTGGCCTAGTTGATAGCGTACTGGGCTTTCACCCCGAGGACCCGGGTTCGATTTTTGGCCAGGGCTTGGCATTTTCATACGCTATAAATCATCCCATCGTATGCATTAGCCCAAGTGTGTACAATAGTCGGACGTTAAAAAAAAAAAAGATTCAAATACAGACCCGAAATTACTGATTTCCAAATTCCCATTGGAAAATTAGCTAATTGAGCGGCCATCATGATCAGACACGAGATCTTATAATGGGAGCTATTCGTGAACTCTAGTTCACGTTTTGAGAGTTCTTTAAAAATATTACATAATTTTATTTATATATTAATTTGTATTGATACAAGGATGGGAAAATGTGACATTAAAATTCAGTGTACATCCGTTCGACACAACTGTTTCTAAGAGAGACGTTCCGACGTTTCACCGGCGTCATCGAGTTTAGTTCTCGCATCAACACCGAAGTTCAACTGAAGACATCCAATACTGCGTTATACGGAAATTATAAACTGGAATAAACTAGTGTTGGATTTCTTCAGTCCGTTTCAAAATGGCGTATATTTCAAGTCTTCAAAAAAAAATCACAACTATTTATCATACATTTTTCTAAAAAAATCTTATCTTACCTATACGAGGTGTGTTTCAGAAAGTAACGAGAATTTTAATTTTATGAACAAAATATTTATTTATTCTTCTACACTGATGTTGTCGCCTTCAAAATAGTTCCCATTGGAGATTATGCACTTGTGTCAGCGCTTCTTCCAATCCTCGAAACACTTCTCAAACTCGATCTTTGAAATAGCCTTTAGTTCTTTAAGCGATGCGCTTTTAATGTCATCTACGTCTGTAAAACGACGGCCCTTTAAGGTTCCCTTTATTTTTGGAAATAGGAAAAAGTCACACGGAGACATGTCTGGCTAATATTAAGGCTGGGGCATCGTTACTGTACTGTTTTTGGCCAAAAATTCACGAACAAGCGATGAAGTGTGAGCTGGTGCATTATCGTGGTGAAATAGCCATGAATTGTTTTTCCACAGATCCGGGCGTTTTTTCGGATTGCTTCACGTAAACGGCGTTGAACTTGTAGGTAGTACTCCTTATTGACTGTTTCACCTGGTGGCAGGAATTCATGATGCACTATGCCATTAATATCAAAGAACACGGTGAGCATAACCTTCACGTTCGACCGCACTTGTCGAGCCTTTTTCGGTCTTGGCTAGCCAGAATGCCTCCACTGGGATGATTGAGTCTTAGTTTCGACGTCATATCCGTAAACCCATGTTTCGTTACTTGTTATAATACGTTTCAGTAATTCTGCATCGCCGTTGACTTCATTTAGTGACTCCTGAGCAACAATGAAAACAGCTGAAAGTTTTATCATACTTCAAGGACATGTATACCAACATAATAAAAAAAAATGTTTGACAATCGGACTCTCCAAGCCCGCGAAATTTAAAAATTCTCGTTACTTTCTGAACACACCTCGTATATGCTTCCGTCTCTGTACTTTTGTGTGGGTATACTAGTATTTTCTCAATGTGCACAATATATGTTGTACAGTATATATTTACCGTAAATATATATTATTGTTTCAGAGTATTAAAAACAACGACGGTGGGTTGATGGGCAACCTGGCCATGCTTCTTGTATCATGCAGTCATACTGCTCTAGTACTGTGGGCGGGAGATAGAGTTTACACGCAGGTAAATAACAACTTGCTACTTCCTCCACTGCACGCAGCTGTCTCGCTAACGTGAAGAGAGCGAATTTCGAAAACTCTTTTTTTTATCTTCACTTTTTTTTGAAATTCCGATTTCACTATCATAATCATTACTAATATCTGCATTTACAGTATTAGCATTCTAAAATTTTAAATAACATTGAAAATACTAAAGTGAAACCTGATCCATCAAATTAGTTTCTTAATTTTAAATACATGCCGGCTCGGTGGCCTAGTTGATAGCGTACAAGGCTTTCACCCCGAGGACCCGGGTTCGATTCCCGGCGAGGGCTTGGCATTTTCATACGCTATAAAATCATCCCACCGTCTGCATTAGCCCAAGTGTGCACAATAGTCAGACGTTAAAACCAAAAAAAAAAAACGTATTATCAAAATGGCGAAAGTTTTGTGCAAACTCGACGTGCTTTTAGACGTCATTTTAACATACCGCGTAACCAGCCTGTTCCGTCAGATAATGCAATTCGAACATGGATAAACAACCTCGAGCAAAAGGGATCAACGTCTTAAAAAAGAGCCAGGAGTGTAAAAACTGTTCGAACACCTGAACACATCGCAGCTGTTCAACAGGCTATGGTTAGAAGTCCTCGCCGATCAGCCAAACAACTTGCCCTTCGCATTGGAAAAAGTGACACATCTGGGGGGATACGTGTTTTTGCTTTATGGGGATACCTACAAACAAAAGTGTTTCAAGCAGATCCACCCACAACCATTCAAAACCTCAAACAACGAATTGTAGACGAGAATGCGGCTATTTATTAATAGCCTATTTAATAATTTATTTTTAAGTTGTTTTTATTTTGTTAATTAGTTTTAGGAACGTTAATATTTCTTTTATTTATCTTGTTATTGTTGTATGGCCAATATACAGCCTACAATAACTTTGTGTGTACGTTGTTTTAAGATTTATGTTATTGTTAACTAGTTATTTATAGTTGTTATTTTATTTTGTATTGTTATTGTTTTTGTTTTTATAATGTCTTAAATTTTTATCTGACTTGCTTCTTTGTCTTGAAAAATTGTATTAAATAATTAATGTTGCGCCTCGGCGATAATAACCTTAAAGGTTTTTCGCCGGGGAGGTGAAAGCGTATTATCAAAATGGCGACAATATTTTACAAATTCGACGTGTTTTCCGACGTAATTTTAACGCACCGCGTAACCAGCCTGTTCCGTCAGATAATGCAATTCGATCGTGGATAAACAACCTCGAGCAAACGGGATCAACGTCTTAAAAAAGAGGCGGGAGTGTAAAAACTGTTCGAACACCTGAAAACATCGCAGCTGTTCAACAGGCTATGGTTAGAAGTCCTCGCCGATCAGCCAAACAACATGCCCTTCGCATTGGAATAAGTGACACGTCTGGGGGGGGATCCTTAAAAACAAAAGTGTTCCAAGCAGATCCACCCACAACCATTGAAGCCCTCAAACAACGAATTGTAGACGAGATTGCGGCAATACCTGTCAACATGCTGCGAGAGGTCATGCAAAACTTCCAAACCAGGCTCCAGGAATGCCTTAACTGCAATGGAGGGCATTTGGTAGACGTAGTGTTCAGAAAATAATATTTTTTCGTATTGTACCCATAATGGCTATTCTTGTACTTTCAATTATTTACAAAGAAAATATTAAAAAAGTTTTTTTTCAAGAACCAATTACTGTATTTAATCATCCTGTTTTCACTGGCGGACTCTGTACACTATACTCGCACTATTACAACCCACTCAGCTACTCTAGATCAGAATACTTGGGAAGAAGAACTACAGAGGCATTATCACTCAGAATCGTCTACTCATTTCTTGCCGCCACCATTCCTAACCGGAAAGCACCTCGCCGACCCGGATAAATACACAGCCGCCAGACTTTCCACGCTACCCGCCCACTTTCTGTACACTCTAAATCGCGAGGAACTTGTTCAAATGCATGGCCAAGGTTACGTTTTATTAAAAGACATATTTATTTGAAAATATATTTGCTTCCAGAGCAAGAAGATCCAGGACGCAGTGTACGAGACCTTGTGGTACAACCAAGAGAAGAGTTTCAAATCGTCTGTAAGCGTTGTCCTGGAATGCTCCAAACGTCCGATGCTGATCGCCGCTATACACATAATACCGGCAAATCTGGCTTCAATCGAGAAGGTAATTATTTCAAGCGCATAGTTCGGCTGTGACGTCACTGGCTGGGTGTGTGTTAGTACTTAATGACAGCAGTGATGTAACGCTGGACCTAAAACGGGACAGGGAAAAATATGAATACCGTAATACAGAATACCATAGCGGGATGTACGAAATAGTATCAATCTGCATTTTGATATAACCATAGCAACAACAAATTCAAAGATTTTCATTAAAATGCCTTTTTAAAATTGGCAAAAGAACCTTATCGAAATCTATTTTAACAATTTTTATTGCGGGAATTTTCAAACCCGTTGACTGTGATTCGATGGGCCCCGTTCGTCCACGTTAACTCGAGTAGAAATTAGTTTTCACCGTTTTGCAAATTGCATCGTTAATGCAGACTGATTTCGTTGCCCAGATCCATATAGTGTCGTATCCCAGACCATTTTCTGGAAACCTTATTTCTCATCCAAAATACACCAGTTGACTCTGCATCGCCTTGCAGTAACCGCCATGTTGTACTGGTCAAAACAACATAAAAAACTCATGTGTCACGAAATTTTGACTAATGACCCTCGGGTTTTTTATCTTTGGATGGATCGGGACCCAAGCTTTTTGCCAATATGTTGATCAGAACTTTTTGACCAGTCTTTTGTCCGTTGTTCATTGACTAATTAAAAGAGAATGCGACTACACTTATTCTAGTGTGTGTTCATAAAGTGACTTAAGTCTTGTTATTTTAAGGCGAAAAGCACATTGAGGCTATTATCGCCTCCCTAAATGTAAGTGTGAGTGTAAAGTGTTAAAGTCGTAAGTGTAGTGTTGTAAGTGTAAGTGTGTGTCAGACTCGGGTTCCGCGAGGGACGTCTAAATCCTCTCAAAAGGTGCAGCTAGTCTGCAACCCCCTGCGGGGTAATTGCATATAGATTTTAAGTGTATGTTAAGACTCAGGTTTAAATCCTCTCAAAAGGTGCAGCTAATCTGCAACCCCTGTGTGGTAATTGCATATAGATTTAAGCTTAATTGGTTAAAAGGGTTTGAGTTAAGGGGTAGGATGCCATTTCATTGAATGCCATTTTAAAATTACAAATGCCATTTTAAACAAAACGCTTTTTTGTGTTACTTTTAGGCGAAAAGCACATTGAGGCTATTATCGTCTCCCCTAAATGTAAATGTGAAAAGTGTTAAGTGTTAAAGTTTCCGCGAGGACGTCTAAATCCTCTCAAAAGTTGCAGTGCATATTTAATTGGTTAAAAGGGTTTGGTTAAAAGGGTTTGAGTAAAAGGGGTAGGATGTAATTTCAGTGAATGTCATTTTAAAATTATAAATGCCATTTTAAACAAAACGGTTTTTTTGTGTTATTTTAAGGCGAAAAGCACATTGAGGCTATTATCGCCTCCCTAAATGTAAGTGTGAATGTAAAGTGTTAAAGTCGTAAGTGTAGTGTTGTAAGTGTAAGTGTGTGTCAGACTCGGGTTCCGCGAGGGACGTCTAAATCCTCTCAAAGGTGCAGCTAGTCTGCAACCCCCTGCGGGGTAATTGCATATAGATTTAAGCTTAATTGGTTAAAAGGGTTTGAGTAAAAGGGGTAGGATGTAATTTCAGTGAATGTCATTTTAAACAAAACGGTTTTTTTGTGTTATTTTTAGACGAAAAGTACATTAAGGCTATTATCGCCTCCCTAAATGTAAGTGTGAATGTAAAGTGTTAAAGTTGTAAGTGTACTGTTGTAAGTGTAAGTGTGTATCAGACTCGGGTTCCGCGAGGGACGTCTAAATCCTCTCAAAAGGTGCAGCTAGTCTGCACACCCTGCGGGGTAATTGCATATAGATTTAAGCTTAATTGGTTAAAAGGGTTTGAGTAAAAGGGGTAGAATGTAATTTCAGTGAATGTCATTTTAAAATTATAAATGCCATTTTAAACAAAACGGTTTTTTTTTATTTTAAGGCGAAAAGCACATTAAGGCTATTATCGCCTACCTAAATGTAAGTGTGAGTGTAAAGTGTTAATGTCGTAAGTGTAAGTCTATGTTAAGACTCGGGTACCGCAAGGGACGTCTACAAGGGAGCTCTCAAAAGGTGCAGCTAGTCTGCGCCCCTTGCGGGGTCTAAGCCCTGAAGGCATGGACATTAATGCAATCTTTTTCCCAATAGTGTTCGTATTTTTGTGAATAGCACTCTCCTACTGTATGTATCTCATCGAGACCATACGAATAAGTACATTCTTTGTATTATTTTTGTTTGTTTTTGCACTTCGACTTGTGGGGGAGTTTCGAGCACTCCGTATCTAAGCCTTTGGCGTCAAAAACCTAGTCATATTCAGCTCAAATGTAGCTCTTTAATTACCTAAACTGAACGAACTGTAGTTACCTCTCCGAAAAAATCGTCAACTGTCAACAAAACATCACTGTTTATATAGTATAGTATATATAAGACTAACACTAAAACTAAACGAGTTAGCCTGTATCTTCAACTTACTGTTTTTGCGCTATTTATTTAAAGTTATCTTGTTTTATTTACAGGTGCTTGGAGCAGCATTTTCCTATTACAACCTTTTGGTGGCGTTATCTAGAGATTAATGTATAAACTAATTATTGTGTGTAAAATAGTTGGTAATTAGTTGAAGCACGGATATCGTTAAGTGTAACTTTAACTGTATGTTTCTTGAATGATACACATTCTATATTTCTGAAAATAAATATTCGCACAGATAATTTAACATTGTTTTACTTCTTATAACCTCAAAGCTCAGTCGCAAAGACAGCGGCTAATTGGCTAGAAGCCTTCCCTGTAAGCAAGTTCGAATCTACTTAATACCGTTGGCTTTCCGTTTATTAGGTTGATTCCCCTCGTCTTCATTACTCTAACTAGCCAATGAAACACCTTTGATTAAGATAATAAAATATTCTAACCTGATTTTACAAAGACGAGTAAAATTTTGTCTGGATTCCTTCAAATATCGCTTTCAAAACACCGCCATTCTTTGCTGGACAACCAATACGCCCTAAATAGGAAAGGCTGATATTTTTCGACATTAAGCTATTGATAAGTTATTTTTAAAAAAATTATTTTGGTAAAATTTTTTATACGTAGGTCTGTTTTATAAATATCCAAACAAAATAGTTTCGTGTGCTATTATCAAAAAAATTGCTGGTTCAGAAGGTTTTTTTATTTTAAGGCGAAAAGCACATAGAGGCTAATATTCCCCTCGTCTTCATTACTATATCTAGCCACCTTTGATTAAGATGTTAAAATCTTCTAACCTGTATTTTACAAAGGTGAGAAAAACTTGCCTAGATTTCTTCAAGTACCGCTTTTTACCGCCGCTCATAATTGGATAATCAATAGGGCCTAAATAGAGAAGTCGATATTTTTATTATTACATTAATTTTTTTAAGTTTATTACACTGAGTGAATTATTATTATTTTTATAAACTTCATGACTAAAATCTAGTGAACCGAATTTGAAAAAAAACCATATATTTTCCGGGTTTTTTGCATGTAGCTTCCAAACCATTTTGTAAGTAATTAATTGAATGGCATTTGAAACCATTTGTGTTTCAACCGTTTATTAAAAGATATCCCCGTACTTCTTTCCCGGCTTGGAAACAGCCTAAGCCTGCGAAACCTACTTCACTCCCGTCAACCAATACTCACTTCCGAAAAAGATATCGACTTCTAGTTTAGTGCTATGAAAAAAATTATGTTTTTGTGTGTGTAATGTATATATATATATATATATATATATATATATATATATATATATATATATTATCTGCGTATAGACACTGTTGGATCACGCAAAGCACTCCGACTCATGTCTTTCTCCTTCTAATCCTCCACACCTCCCTCATCCTGTCCCCATGGATTCTCTCCGCTCCTCCGTCCCCTGCATTCTTTGGGATTTCATTCTCTGGGACCTTCCAACCTTCTATCTCCTGTATGCGTTCCTGTCTTCAACGTCTGTTGAGTCTATGTCTGCGTCATGTAGGTCTATTCTGACTTGTGCGATACACGACGTTGTTGATTTGACACCTTGTATATACTTAAGGATTCTGTTGGCAAGTCTCGTTGTTGGGAGTCTACTGATGTGTCCATAGCACCGAAGCCTCCTTCTTCTAATATCTGCTGCCAGGTTCGATATCTTCTCTGTGGTCTTCCGGGGTGCAACCTGTATCCATTTTCTGTCAATCTCGGGCCAAGGATCTTCCTCAAGATTTTGCGTTCTTCCTTCAAAATATCCTCCATGTGTGGAGTGTAGCTTCAAAATAAGCTACTTTTGTGTGGAGTGCTAGCGTCTCGCTTGCATATAATGCTTCCGGTTTTATGACTGTGTTGTAGTGTCTGATTTTTACGTGCGTTGACATACATTTCTTATTGTAGATATCACGCGTTATACCAAGAGCCCTCTTCATTCTCAGTATCCGAACCCTTTGCTCAGCTATATATATATATATATATATATATATATATATATATATATATATATATATATGTATATATGTGTGTGTGTGTGTGTGTGTGTGTGTGTGTGTGTGTGTGTGTGTGTGTGTGTGTGTGTTATATTAATCTTCAGAACTGTAATTATTGTGGAAAATTTGAAATAAAAAAGTACGGTTAGGTATTACTGTAGATCGGGGGAAATAAACCCTAACCGCCGTCAGGTTGTTAACTGACTGCTTACTTACGAAATTTGGCTTATAGGTCTGGTTAACTTGGGTTATCTTGGGACTTATAAATTTTTCAAAAACGTTTCTTGAAAACCATTTTTGTTAAAAAAATTCTGCTGAATTTTCTCTATTTTGATCAAAATTTGCATAAATATAGTTCATAGTACCAAATAAAACGTATGGGGCACTAGACAGTAGCCGAAAAGCAGGTTCAGGAGGTATTGAAAAACCCTGTAAATCTGAATAATTTCTCATCATCGGTTTATTAGATTTTGCTGAAATATTTCTCATATACTTCATAACACAATTCATTGTAGAAAGTTTAAAAAAATTACGGAAATAAATTGAAAAAACCATAAATGCCGTCCGTTTTATAAACTAATCAACCGATTTTTATAAAATTTAGCTTTGCTCATATCTCAGGATTAGGTTATAATTTTAAAATAATAATAAATAGTAGGCCTTTATGTGACATAATTAAATACTGCAAATGGTTCAATTACTGTTCGAAATAGTTGAATCAATCTTCATCAGAGTGCAGCACATTACAGACACATTAATTTACTGTCAAACCAGAGAAAATTCCCACAAAAAAAATACCGTTTCACCGATACAAAATTCTGTTAAATTATTAGTTATTTTTGTCGGGAGATTTTTAATACACGGGACGGAGATTTTTAATACCATTTAATGAAGGGAACTTTACACAATAAAAATTTTCCGTAAGCGTTTGCTCTCTGGTGGCGTTATTTAAAACTATGTTCTCATTAGTTATGTTGGTACAAAATGCAGTAGATTGTGATGATTAATCAATAGGATGTTTCTATCTGAAGGCATTGAATGTTTTGCGTATAAACTGTTTTAAGGGGACAAAATAATATTTCCTGAACACATTTTTTGAAAATGTGATTTTACATTCGTATGTGCATTGACATTTGAACAAATTAGTATTTAATATAAAAAATTCATTGAATAGACGTACAAAAATATGTATTTTTTAAATAATCTAATAATATTGAACGAGCTATATCAGTATGTATGTATTGTAACGTATAAGAGAAAGAGAAAGAGAGAGAGGAGGGAGGGAGGGAGGGGGGAGAGAGAGAGAACATGTTATGGGGCATTTGCCGACTTTTTGCGTTTTATTGACCTTGTACAAGAGGGAAGGGAAATGACTTTCTGTCGGTTCTGGCGTAAACTTCTCTCCTTCTCTTTCCAGAACATCAAAGCTATTTCACAACGTTCCACAGTACCGGTGCTTTTGACATTCGCGCGAAACAATTAAAAAAAGCTCCCGGTCTTATTAAGGGTGTGTCTGTGTCCGGATTCAGTTAAGTTCAGTCGGTGTAGCCGCTTGGTTTCTTGTGAATGTCTTGTGTGTTCTCTCTTTTGATGACAATGTGCGCCTAAAAAATGTGCACAAAACTACTTTCGGAAACATTACTGAAAGCCAGGAAGGGCTCAAACACCTTTCAAACTTCATATTTAAATTACTACTTGAAGGAGTGTTACTAAAAATATGTATAGCAATTAGAATCTTTTGTACAATTCTAATAACAGCTGCTGAAGGGAAACCAACATTCAGCAACATGTCATTAATAAAAAACTTCCTTCGTTCAACCACGACGCAAGACCATTTATATATATATATATATATATATATATATATATATATATATATATATATAGATAGAGAGAGAGAGAGAAGAGAGAGAGAGAGAGAATTGATGAATAATAATTAATATATATAAATGCATTTGTAATATATATATATATATATATATATATATATATATATATATATTGAGAGGGGTGCAGACTAACTGTACTTTTATTTTAAGGCGAAAAGCACATTGAAACAATTATCGCTTCTTTAAATGTGAGTGTGAGTGTAAAGTGTTAAAGTCGTAAGTGTAGTAAGTGTAAGTGTATGTTAGACTCGGGTATATATATATATATATATATATATATATATATGCATATATATATATATATATATATATATATATATATATATATATATATATATATATATATATATATATAATACGAAAAGCACATTGAAACTATTATCGTCTCCCTAAATGTAAGTGTGAGAATAAAGTGTTAAAGTCGTAAGTGTAGTGTTGTAAGTGTAAGTGTGTGTTAGACTCGGGTACTGCGAGGGACATCTAAATTCTCTCAATAGGTGCAGCTAATCTGCTTCCTTCCTGCGGGGTGACGCAAGACCACCTGAACAGTTGCGTTTTGCATTCGATCAAACAAGTAATTTTAAGGAACAAAGATACAGTGCAATAAGAGACCATTACAATCAAGCTAAGAAGGCTACTGTAATGTTTCTATTCTGATTTTAAAAGTGTCAATTTTCAAATCCAGCATAACTACTCTACTGTTTTTCTTGATGCGAGGTCACTTAATAGCTTTTCTCGAGGAGACGGGTATAATGTCTTCTTCTTCTTCTTCCTTCTTGTACGGCCTCAGGGGACCACTTTAAGTTCTCTTATTGGATGTTCTTTTTGCTCTTAATTCCGCGCAGATCTATTTTTCCTCTCTGCCTCGGACATCACCATCTTTTTTCTGTCGATATGCCGTTCTTCTGTTCTTCTGAATCCCGTTTTATGCCATTTTATTAGCCTGAAATTTCCGCATTCCTCCTCCAACTTTCTTCTTTCAATACCCAGTTCCTTTATGTCCTCTACAGCCAGTTTTAATGTTTAAAAATGTCTTCATTAAACACTGTTTATTGTATTGTGTTTCCCTTTAATTTTCTATTTACTTTAGTCATGTATGTGTAACTTTTAGGGATTTCTCTGTCGCTGGCCAGGTCCGCTATTAATGGGTGGATTACATGTCAACACCAGGTAAGATGGGATAACCTTCATGGGCATTCCCATAGTAAACGTCTCTTAAGGAAAGTTCCTTCTGGAGGAATCAAAAGGTGCACATGAACAGGCTAGGTGTGTAACACGGAGAAACCGTGTGTAGATTGTGCAGGAAGGAGGAGGAAACTGCAGGTCACATTTATGATTGTGAGGCTCTTGCTAGTAGGAGGCTTTTGGTTTCCAAGACCCAGGGATCTTCAGCAGAATGAGCTAGTCAGTAGGTTATTGGAACTAATTAGGGGCACCAATCTGCTGAACTAGGTATTTTAAGAGGTAAGTTGCACAATAGGTCAGTCGATCGCAGTACCTGGGGTTGAACAAATCCCTTCCTCTAGAATCTAATCTAATCTAATCTAATGTGTAAGATTTAAACATGATTGTGATGGTGGTGATGGGTGTGGATATGTTTGGTGTGTGGACGGAGGTGATACCACTGGAATTACCTGTACCGGGCCCCACGATTTTCGTTAACGTCCCAGTAAACAAACACATTTGTTTTCGTTCTAAACGTGCGACACGATCCTAATAAATGAATCAGAACTAACTTGAACTAACTTCTGATATTAACTTTTGTCCTGTTAACTTCACACAACGCAAAACGCAATGTTTGCTCATGACTCGCGCGCCTTAGTCAAACATTAACAAGGAGAAAGTTTAAGCTAATTTATTATTCTTTCCCCTGTGTCAAAAACAATATTGTCAAATACATGTAAAACCAACGTGTAATTAGTTCATTGAATACTTTAATAACAATAAGTACAGTATATTTTGACCCTTATAAATAATTGTTTTAACACATCTGAGAAATAGACCACAGTTTTTAATTGGCAGCGCTACATTCAACACTACAACTCATTATTTCTCTAAACAATCGTGCTGTTTCGATCTTATACGAGTTATTTATTCAACAATCGATCACTAATACTTCTAACGCTCAGGTCAACACTATTACTGCTAACTTTCTAATAGAAACACGCTTCTAATTATCTATTAACTTAAACGCTAGATTCAACATTCATTTTGTTTATTGTTAACATTACGTTTAACAATCTTCTTTAACTTTCTCAACTTCAACTCTATTGAAAACTCTGCATTATCTGTAACTCTTATTCTCTCTGTTATTGGTAAAGCTGGTTTCAAAAATCTTTTATTATTTCAACGACTCGAAATGTCCTCTTCCCTTGAATGTTCTCTTCAAAACATCTCTCTAGAGTAGCGTCTTACACAGCTCTGGTTCTCACCATTTTGTAGAACCACTCTACAATTCAACACTCCAGAAATACCTTGGTGAACCATTTCTAATCTGCAGTATTCGCAATGAGCCGTTTAAAACTGTACTCGAAGTATTTGCTGTTCTTTTCCAAAATTCTCGGCATCAACGTTACGCCCCGTTATCAAACTTTGAACTCTATATTTACGGTGATCGTATATTTCGATTTCATTGCACTAATCTACGGCGGCGTTAACGGTTTGACCTACAGCAAGCCTCCGGAAAATTTCTTCGACATGCTGTGGACCGGTGGTTACGTTTATTGCTTTGCGATATACGTAATTATGACCTTGAAACGCGAAACAATGCGCAACGTCATCGAATCGCTGAACAACTCGTTTTGCTTTAAAGAAGAACATGTTTTAGCCGACAACCCTACGATCCAGAGTAGAGAAGTCAACGTTTCTCTGTTCGTCATGAAAATCTACTTCGTGTTTACACAGGTTGTGTATGTGTTAGTCGTTTATTACGTCACTAAACAAGACCCGCCTCTTTTTTTCGCCGTCAAATTTCCAATTATAGAAACAGTTATCTCCGGTTACCCTTTGTACTGTGTATTGTTCATGCAAATAATTACAACCCAATTTTCAGCATTAATAATGATCTACTTTATGTTCTATTACGTAGGCGTATGCAATATTCTGTGCGCTCAGATAGAAATCTTGTGCGTGGGTTACAGGAACGCGTACCAAACTGCCGCGGATAGAAGACTGGGCAGTGTTGCGATACGGAACGAAATGAATGTAATTTTCAAAGAAAACGCAAAACACCATGAGAATTTATTAAAGTAAGTTTTAATTAAACATTTATGTTAGTTTAGTGCACTTAATTCGCCTTTAATGGTATAAAGCGTGGGTCCTGCACGTTTAGGCGTGTGCATAAAGGATAAGCTAAGAGCATTAGTTGAAAACTGGTACTGTTAACAACGATATTTGATTTAGTGGAAAACTTAAAAAAACAGGGTTAAAATACAGGATGTTTCAAAAGAATGTCCCGATTGTAACTTGTAATATTATTGCTCCTAATACATTACCGCTGCTGAAACTGCATTACCGACAGCAGCGGAAGTCTAGAGTTTTACAGCACCGCCACACTTGCACAAGGATGTACGCGGTTTCCTCAATAATTTTTTTTTTTTTTAAAGTCCGACTATTGTGCACACTTGGGCTAATGCAGACGATGAGATGATTTATAGCGTATGAAAATGCCAAGCCCTGGCCGGGAATCGAACCCGGGTCCTCGGGATGAAAGGCCACCGAGGCGGCTCGTGGCTAACAACTTGCCTCAACGTTGGATAGGGCGCACAGGACATGGCTTTACATTCTTGGCCTCCAAGGTCGCCTGACCTAACACCGTGCGATGTTTTCCTATGGGGATACGTAAAAGAACGTGTTTACGTTCCTCCCCTACTCGTGATATTGAGGGATAAAACCAGGATAACAAATGCAGTAGCTACAGTCCAAGAAGATATCTTGCGCACAGTTTGGGATGAGTTAGGCTAACGTAGGGACCCCGCAGAGGTGCAGACTAGCTGCACTTATTGAGAGGATTTAGACGTCCCTCGCGGTACCCGAGTATAACACACACACACTTACAACACTACACTTACGACTTTAACACTTTACACTCACACTTACATTTAGGGAGGCGATAATAGCCTTAATGTGCTTTTCGCCTTAAAATAAAAAAAAGCTATCGTATGGATGTCGTCTGAGCCTCTAATGGAGGTCACATTGAGCATTGTAATACGTCAACATAAACTTGATGGTTCCATGAGTAGTTTGATGTACAATTTGTGTGTGTGCACCCATTTTTTATTTTATTATTTTTTTTTAATTTAAGCCCACATTGAAGCACACACAGTCAATTTAATTAAGTCTTGGTTTTTCTGCGTTCTTCCCAGTATTTTTTCAATCTTATTGATCTCTGAAGTCTGAGTTCTTCCGAATATACTACGTTTCGTGGACTTTTCCCCTAAAATGTAATTGGGTTTCCTGACTTTTTAAGATCGCTTTTTCCCTCCCTCCTGCCAATTGCTCCTTGGTTATTCCTAGTTCCTCCAAGTCCTGTTCCACCTCCTTTAACTAGTTGTTCTTTTATTTCTTTTATTTTATTTTTTTTAAGGATAAAAGCATATTAAGGCTATCATCGCCTAAACACAACTACTAACGAAACAAAAGGGACGAAAAGGACGATAAAACTTAACATTACTTACAAACTAGCCGCCTCGGTGGCCTAGTGGATAGCGTACTAGGCTTTCACCCCGAGGACCCGGTTCGATTCCCGGCCCCAGGGCTTGGCATTTTCATACGCTATAAAATCATCCCATCGTCTGCATTAGCCCAAGTGTGCACAATAGTCGGACGTTAAAAAAAAAGATTAGTTTCTCAGTGCCTTTGTAATCACGTACTGATGTATGTTTTTTATTTGGTTTGTTTAGGTTCTTCGCTGATTTTAACTCAGTGTCTGGTTGGCTTGTAACGGTTATATATGTTTTCGAGCAAACAACTATCTGCTTCACTGTTTTTCTCACCCATCAGGTATGTTTTTTGCTTCATAACGGAGCACAACGAATTTTTTTGTGACTCTTACAGTTATAAATTATGATATGATCATAGAAAGGCGTACAAGACAATGTAATTAAGATTAAAGGACAAGGACTACATGAATAAGAAATATGATCGTGGACATTCTTTTTCTGTAGGATTATTGTCACTATGTTGAGTATAATGATCTGCCTTCCCTAGCTTCGTCAATTCTACTTTTGTTGACGCGTTTCGGAGAATCTCCATCTTCAAACTGAGTATAGATATAGTTTTGAAGATGAAGGTTGTCCGAAACGCGTCAACAAAAGTAGAATTGACGAAGCTAGGGAAGGCAGATCATTATACTCAACATAATGATCGTGGTCATTTGAATGGATTTTCACATACAGACCCCATTGAATGAGCGAATTCCCATTCAATAATTAGCTAACGAGCTGCTTCACGTTCAGAAATGAGAATTAAAATGGCGACTATTCGTAATGTTTGACCGATTTTATTTGAACTAAGCACAAAAAGCGATTTTATTAATAGTTTGGACAAAAGCGTTTTCAAAAAAATCAGCCCAACCGTTTCAAAATGGCTGCTATTTCAAATCTTTTTAAAAATCACAGCTATTTATCTTACACTTTTTTTTAAACGATGCATGTTTTGAAACCGTCATTGTAGTTTTGTTTTGTTTTTGTATCAGTAATATCGCAATAATTAAATAGAACGTGTAGTAACCACAGTTTAAATTAAACGGGCAGACTCATGCGGAAACAACTTCTTGCAAGGTCACAAGCAGTTAGACAACCAAAGCACAGAGTGGGAAGAGCCGGTCGGTCAAAGAATCGACAGTCGCATTACAAAACACCATGTAACAAACAGTGAGCCAGCGAATACGTTCAAGATCAAGCAAGTAGAATATTCACAATCTTCTAGCATATTTACTTTTGGTAAAATGGCAACAAGTTATACCTTAACGTGGGGGAGGGTTGAGGTAGATTGGTATAGACCAGGGGTCTCCAAACTTTCCAGCCTTAGGGCCATACTGATTACTCCAGTAAGTTCCGAGGGCCAAAACCATATTATCATTGTTGCCGGTGGTAAAAAGTGAAATAGTCCACTGATGAAAAAAAAGTCCGAAAAAGTACGCAACGTTTAAAAAAGGCTGCAAATCGGACTAAAGTCCGCAAAACGGCAACACTGCATATTATTAATTTTCCTGTCATTATCTGTAATTTCTAGATTAGTCGTAGAGTACGAGCCATGAGAAAACGTGACACGACATCTGGTGGACACAAGCGGAAGTAGGTAGTACCTTCCATCGCTAACAGATGGCGCTAATAGCACGTACAGAATAATCTCGTTGGTTCGAGAAAGTTCTGGTGTCTTCCACTCACTTCTAGATGGCAGTAATTGGAATATATAAGAAGGCTAGTGGCGCAACCACAAGTCATGCTACCTCTCCGCGGGCCGGATGTGGCCCTCGGGCCGTAGTTTGGAGACCCCTGGTATAGACTAACGTTTATAAATAACAGTCCTCTAGCACAGGGTACACGGTTTCAGCTTCGAATCAGACTTCAACGAGCCAGCGTGCGTAACAGATGTGCACAAGTTTGTTA
The DNA here is from genome assembly GCA_022606455.1 of Callitettix versicolor. NCBI lineage: Eukaryota > Metazoa > Arthropoda > Insecta > Hemiptera > Cercopidae > Callitettix > Callitettix versicolor. The sequence continues at coordinate 99,303,035 of CM040185.1, forward strand.
CGATTTTCTCGTAATACAGTATATATTTACCGTAATAAATAATCTATATATCTTTTTTACAGAGCATTAAAAACAACGACGGTGGACTGATGGGCAACCTAGCCATGATTCTTGTGTGCTGCAGTCGCACAGCTCTGGTACTGTGGGCGGGGGATAGAGTTTACGCACAGGTAAGTAACGACTTCCTCCACTACACTACAAATATACTTATTGCAAGCAGCTGTCTAGCTAACTTGAGGTACTAATTAAAAACAAACCAATTTCATTCTTTTTTAAATTACCTTGAAAATACAAAAATGAAACCTGACTGCCATCGCAAATTCAATTTCTTAATTGAGCTGCCTCGGTGGCCTAATTGATAGCGTACTGGGCTTTCATCCCGAGGACCCGCGTTCGATTCCCGGCCAGGGCTTGGAATTTTCATACGCTATAAATCAAACCATCGTCTGCATTAACCCAAGTGTGCACAATAGTCGGACGTTAAAAAAATATTCTTAATTTGGCACTTCAATACCGGCTTTCAACAGCCTACGCCTGCGAACAAAGTCAACAATACTCCCGTAACAAATACTCGCACCTGATTGGATCGCAGTATCCGTGCGTCACTGGTCTAAAAACGATCTTTTATCCAGTACTGAGTCGCCTCGGTGGTCTAGTGGATAGCGTACTAGGCTTTCATCCCGAGGACCCGGGTTCGATTCCCGGCCAGGGCTTGGCATTTTCATACGCTATAAATCATCCCACCGTCTGCATTAGCCCAAGTGTGCACAATAGTCGGACGTTAAACACCAAAAAAAAAAAAAAAAAAAAAAAAAAAAAAAAAAAACTATCCAGTACTTGTAAGCGCACCGTCTCGTATCATTCATAAACTAGCTTCACTCTGATTGGTGCGTTCTATCGCTAAACTTACATTAGGCTTCTGAAGAATTTATGGTACCCCAACAATGAGAGCACAGGGACAATTAGAGATGATACTATCTGTGAAATATTGTTATAAGTGAAAACTGCTACTGCTACTTTTCAATATCTGTTAAATTAAATTGTGAAATAATGTCTGGTTGGCCCGTTATGCTATTGCTTCTTCATATAGGCTAATATAAATCAGAAAAAAACAAACAAAATCAGGTATTTTATCTACACAGATACACAATTATATACAATTATTCTTCTATACAAAACTATTTGTGCAAAAAACATTCGCTATACTAAATAAATAATACCAACAACAAGCTAAATCTGGCGGGAAACAACTGTGCGCGCGCAGTTAGCAATATCAATATTTATCTCGTCTCATTGTTTCCGCACTAACAAACGTGTGAACTGTGAAAATTTCACAGTTAGTGTGTAGATAGGCAGGACCAAACTGTGAACTCATTACGCATGCGCAGGGCAAAGCGACGATTTCAGATATTTCAGTTCACAGTTAATAACAGTTGAACTCAGCCATTCACTATTAGATAAATATGTGAAATTTGACTATCTGTGAAAAGTAGCAGTTCTGTGATATCGTTACCATCTCTAGGGACAATATAGTTCAGTAAAACGTCAAGGAAACACTTCCCAAAGTGTACGCCGCGGCCCCCGGTGCCGTCATAAGGACGCCGCGAAATATTCAATTAAACAATTCGGCGATTTTCTTGGAATGTCTAATTCTCGAATTTTTTTCGCCAACAATCGTGCATGGTGACAAAATTCCAAGAATTTAGCAACTTTCGAGTCTCACTGTTTGCTTTCCAATCACAAACTAACCACACGGTGGTTGTCCAGTCTCAATATATATATTACCGAAACAGTTGATACATATAGATAGATATTTTATTTTATCCCAAGGAAAATAGTAAGTATTTGTTTTTAATTTTTCGCTTTTAAATGGGTAAACGCTTTTAAAAAGGAAAGTTCATATTTTTCAAGAAAATAAAAAATTTAGAAAAATATCTGATGTATTTATTAGGGCGCCGCGGAAAAATCCGATTATTTAGGGAGCCGCAAACCGAAAAAGATTGGGAACCTCTGCACTGTACTATTCCACTGAGTCACTATTCTATAGACTGCTTGGGAAGAAGAACTACAGAGGCATTATCACTCAGAATCGTCTACTCATTTCTTGCTGCCACCATTCCTAACCGGAAAGCACCTAGCCGACCCGGATAAATACACAGCCGCCAGACTTTCCACGATACCCGCCGAGGGAAAACTTTCTGTACACTCTAAATCGCGAGGAACTTGTTCAAATGCAGTTAAGTTTTACTACGGCATTTATATTTGAAAACATTTTTGCTTCCAGAGCCAGAAGATCCAGGACGCGGTATACGAGACCTTGTGGTACAACCAAGAGAAGAGTTTCAAATCATCTGTAAGCATTGTCCTGGAATGCTCCAAACGTCCAATGCTGATAGCCGCTATGCCTTTAATACCGGCAAATCTGACTTTAATCCAGAGGGTAATTATATCACGCGCATAGTTATGCTTTAACACCATGACAACAGTGACGCAGGAGACAGTTGCTGATCTAAAGGGTGCAGGAAAATGATATGGATACTATATTACGGGATAAAAGTATCAATTCGCATTTTGAGATAATCCTAGCAACCAGAAATTCTAATTTTTTCAATTAAAATTATCTTTTTCAAATTGGCAATAAAACTTATTTTATCGAAATCTATTTTAATGATTTTTATTGCGGAATGTAATTCACTGGGTCCGTCCTTCGACGATAACTCAGTAGAAATGAGTTTTTCGTCTTGCTGTTTTACAATATTTCCTAGAACCCTTATTTCTGACCGAACATGCACTAGGTGGCTGTGCGCAGCCTTCAAGGAACCACTGTTGTATAGGTCGAAACAACACCAAACTGTTAAAAAAAACTGCTTTCCTATAAACGACAAATAGTTTTTTTCAAACTGAAACAAGCAACTGGATTTGGACTGATTTATGATTTGTTAAACAAGGAACGGACTGTGCTACACCACTCGAACGTTGCCGTAAGCGCCAGGTTGAAGTTGCTGTTTTCCTGCTAACTGCTTTTCTTCTACCTCCCATTATGCTTTTTCCTTTTATTTCAAATTAGAGGTGGGCGTTTCTGTTATTTTTAAAAAACTTTAACAAACTGTTTGTTGAGGGAAAAAAGCTGCTTTTTAAAACAGTTTGAAAAAAAAACAGGTCTAGAAAACTGAAACTCAAAGTTGTATTAGCAGCTAAAACATATAACACATACGTTCAGTTTTCTAAGACTACTTTTTCATTCCCACTGCCACCGTGTCCTTAACTGTTTTTGGGTATAAAGCATTTAGAAAGGATAAATATAACCCTTACAAGTGTAGTAATAATTAAATTACATTATCAAAACGCATAATTATATGGCAAATTATATATGCCATTTTATATACAAAATGCAATGAATTTCTAGTAGAAGCATTATTTTTTTACTTAAAAAATTAAATAGTCCTTTGCATATTTACCAAAATGCAAACGATTTAGAATATTTTTAGTTGATTAAAAATATTGATGATTGATAATAAACATAAAAAATATGTTTAAATAAAATTAGGCTCTGTATCTACAAAATGTGAGAGGTTGTTACTACAACTCGCAACAAAATAGAGATAAACGTTGACATTGACCAAACAGTTCTTACTTCACTACAAGCAACTTCGGAATAAAGGGAAAAAGCATAAAAGCAGGTAGAAGAAAAACAGTTAGCAGGAAAGCAGTTAGATTAGATTAGATTATATTCTAGAGGAAGGGATTTGTTCAACCCCAGGCACTGCGATCAACTAACCTATTGTGCAACATACCTCTTAAAATACCTAGTTCAGCAGATTGGTGCCCTTAATAAGTTCCAACAACCCACTGACTAGCTCATTCTGCTGAAGATCCCTAGGGTTTTGGAAACCAAAAACCCCTAGTCTCCAACTAGCAAGAGCCTCACAATCATAAATTATGTGACCTGCAGTTTCCTCCTCCTTCCTGCACAATCTACACACGGTTTCTCCGTGGTACATACCTATCCTGTTCATGTGCACCCTCAGACCACAGTGCCCTGTTATGAGCCCCATGATCCTCCTGAGTTGTGCTCTGTCCAGGACATCTACTGCCCCTTTAATTCCTCCAGAAGGAGACGTTTACTATGGGAATGTCCATGAAGGTTGTCCCATCTTACCTGGTGTTGACATGTAATCCACCCATTAATAGCGGACCTGGCCAACGATAGAGAAATCCCTAAAGCCGGCTCAGGTCCGATAAACTCAGATGCAGATCCAAGTCCAGCCAGTCGGTCTGCCTCCTCATTACCCTCAACTCCCCTATGCCCCGGAACCCAATGAAAGCCATGCATTGTTTTTCCACAGATCCGGGCGTCTTTTGTTGATGTCAGGTTTACTGTACACGTGTTGAATAGAAGATGGGTACGAGGTGGAGATAGTATAAATAGGACGGGCCATAATATTGGTGACCAGTATAGATATAGTTTTTGAAGATGGAGGTTCTCCGAACGCGTCAACAAAAGTAGAATTGACGAAGCTAGGGAAGGCAGATAATTATACTCAACATTTTTTTTTTTTTTATATATATATATTAATTACAACTGAGGCGTGCCCCATCTAGTAATTTTTCTTTATCATTGTGTTCACTGTGTGCTGAGGTGCAGTCCGACGGCTGGTCCCAATGTGTTTACGGCCTGGAGAGGTCAATTGGCTTGGTCCTCTTCAGCCTTCTTGAGATGTTGTCACTGCGGCATAGTAGTTGGACAATCTCTGTATTATTATGCTATTCTAACCTGCAATAATGCTTAACCGAGAGCTTTTTAATGACTTCCTGAACAGATTCAACACCCAGGTCCTTATGTATGTTTTCATTTCTCACATACCAAGGGGCGTTGACAATCATTCTCAATACTTTATTTTGAAAAACTTGAATAATTTTACTATTGCTTTTTCTTGTACATCCCCAGAGTGGTGCACCATAGGTCCATATTGGTCTTAGAACTTGCTTGTATAGCAGTATCTTGTTGGCTATCGAAAGTTCTGAATTTCTTCTAATAAGCCAAAACATTTTATTGAATTTGAGCTGTAGCTCCTCTTTTTTCTCTTTTACATGCACCTTCCATCGGAGCTTTGCATCGAGTATCATTCCTAGATATTTAGCACTGTTTGCATATGTTATACTCCTTTCGTTTAATATTATTGGTAATAGTTCATATTTTCTATTCGTAAAATTAATGTGTACAGTTTTTGCTTCATTAAGCTTTACTCTCCATTTTTTTGTCCATTGACTTACTGCGTTGGTGGCATTCTTTAATTTCTCTGTGACTTCTAAAATATTTTCCGCAACTGTTAAAATTGCTGTGTCATCTGCAAACGTTGCTACTGTGGAGTTCCTAGTAACTGGTATGTCTCTAGTGTACAGAAGGTACAGTACAGGGCCAAGAACACTTCCCTTACTCCTGCATTAATTGTTTTAATTTGTGAGTATTCGAGTTCGTATCTAACCCGAAAATGTCTCTCATAGAAATGACTTGAAATTTTTGAAGAATTGCTCTAAAGTCCTCTATTGAGTTTATGTTTTTTGCCAGACTCCATCAAACGCCTGCGCCACGTCAAATTACTTCTGATATAATTTTGCATACGTAGGTCTGTTGTATGAGTACATAAATAAAAACGAAACAATGGTATACACTATTGTCAAAATATAATACCGTTCAGAAGGTACTGGAAAAACTGAAAAATTATATTGTTTCTCAAAATGTGCTTCGCTTAAATATTGGTTATATGTAGTCCATTTTGTGAAGATTTATGGTGACTCAAATCAGTGAAGCTAATTTTAAATAAAAGAAATTCAAACTACGGCAGACAATGGGAAAAACTAAAACTGATCGCTGTAGCGTTTAATCTGATTTTGAGTGTTAAAGTCGTAAGTGTGTCAGACTCGGGTACAGCGAGGGACGTCTAAATCCTCTCAATATGTGCAGCTAGTCTGCACCCCTGCGGAGGTACACCAATAACTGTCCAAGTGTCACGAACCTTACACACATATAAGACTACATGAAATGATCTCGGCATGTACATCCGGTCTGGGGATTTCTGAACTATTTTTTGTAATTTTTCAAAAAAAAGTTACACAAAGTTTTTTGATCAAACATGTTCGGGTTTTTCTCAAAATCGTCCGAAACGATTTTATCAATATTTTCAAAAATACAGACCATAAACAGCCTTCACAAACAAAACGTATAGACCACTCCGATAAACCGATTCAAGTGTTATCGATAAAAACCTTGTAAATTGCCATTATGTATCAACATCGGTTTTTCAGGTTTCCATCGAATTTACGTCATATATAAGTCATAACTCTAATCATTTTGGAAAATTTGAAACGAAGAGTACGATTAGGTATTACTGTAGATCAAGAAAAAACAAATAACTCTAACCACAGACGGGTATTTAAGTAACTGACTGCTTACTTATGAAATTTAGCTTAAATAAAGTCTTGGGACTTTTAAATTTTTCAAAAACATTTCTTGAAACTCTTTTTTGATAAAAAAAAAATGCTATAAATCAATTTTCTCTAACAACTTTGAGCAAAATTTCAATAAATATACGACTAGTTTGTATGTAACCAAACAAAACATATGGGTCACTATAGCCGCCAGCAGCTATTGGAAAATCTCAGTAAATCGCAATAATTTCTCAACATCGGTTTGTTAGATTTTGCTGAAATATTTCTCATATATTATGCTTCGTAACACAAACCGTTGTAGAAAATTTGAAAAAATATCGGAAAAAATCTTAAAACAAACCTCGAAATTCGTCCGCTTTTAAACCGATTAATCGATTTTTATGAAATTTGGCTTTGTCCATAAATCAGGATTATTTTTAATTAAAATAATAATAATAAATAGCAATTTTTTGTGATATAATTAAATACTGCAAATGGTTTCTCAACACTATTTTCGGTTTCAAATAGTTTAATCAATCTTCACCAGAGTGCAGCACATTACAAATATAATCACGAGAAAATTGCTCTCTGGCGGTATTATTTAAAACTATGTTCTCATTGTTGGTACAATATGATGTAAATTACAGTAATAATCAATAGAATGCTTCTATCTGAAACTGTTTCATTTAACATTTTACTTACAAACCGATTTGGATAGATTTTAAATTAAATAAAATGTTGACGTGTTAGGAATTAAAAATTGTAATTTTAATTGTTAGTTTTAAATATTGTAAAGAGGTGACAGCCAAAGAATGCAACATTATTGACAAAGAAACTGAAAAATTACAAAACTGCTGACATAGTGCCTGTTGCAATAAACAACAATGTGTGGAGAACAGCAGTTTATGTAAAAGCTTGGGGAAGAAGCAGGTCAGTCGATTCTGAAGGGACTGGAAGGTCAGTTGATTCCAGGGGGGACTGAAGGGCTGTAGGACAAATGTAGTTAGGAAGTGCTCCAAGAACATTCAAGTCTGGCAGTGCTGGGGAACAACGAATCAGCAGTCTACGTAAGTAGACAGTTTTTGCACACACTTCTTCCCCTTTTCTCTTTTTTGTTTAATCAAATTGGGGCACGGGTTTCCAGAGAGGACCTTGGGACATATTTCAGGGGAACATTTTGATAGAATCATACAATAGTGTTCATTCTTGGAGTTGTTATCAACCGTTCTTGTAGCCGTGACAACATAAGAATGCTGTAATATAATTAAATATATTAAAGAGCTTTGTTGAACCACAGATAGTTGATTGTTTAGAGGACCCGAGTTAGGAGAGATCCCGAATTCTAACATTTTTACCCCTCCTCCAAGCGTAAGTGTGCCTAATGTAAGTTTTGTACCTTACACTGTTTCATAAGTAAAGAAAAACATGGTACAAAAACATTACAGAAACTATCTACATTGATTACGCCGAAATATATGATTTGGAAACAATTAATATTGTAGACCAATTTCACGTAATAGAATATCAGTCATAACTCAAATTAATATACCAAATATGAACTGAAAAAATGTGTTATTGACTAATTAATTGCCTTTTATTTCAAATTGACTACAACTTGAATGTATTTTATATTTATATGACTAAAATTTGAAAAAATCATATAAATCGATATTGAAAGATATGCTGATTTTCATTTTTTCACTGATAATTTCCTAATCAGATTTTTCGGACAGGTGCAACCTAACTGTTTTCATTATTGTAACATGATATTATTGCGAGTCCGGAATGTAACGATGTACAAGTCGCGTGTGTAGTTTGGCCAAGCCAAATTTCATGATGAATATTTTAAACGTGTAATTGTGCTCAGTGTTTGTGATGTATGTTTTAATGTTTTGTTTGACTTTGTGACGACCTCGACAGAGGGATTTAACATTTTGTATAACGGTCTGAAGATGAAACGATAGAGTTTCGAAACCGCGGTAGCCTTTATGAGGTGAGTGGATAGACCACTGACGGGAAGAATAGGTCATAATCCTAATCATCTAAATGTTTTGTTTGTTTTTAATGGAGGACTATATTTAAGCCTCTGGACCCTGTCCGCCATATTGAATGCATTCTCTTGATTTACAATACAGATTACTCTGATATTTGATATGGTTATTTAACAATAGTCCTATAGAGAATATATTCAATTTTTTTTTATAGTGTTTAACGTCCGACTATTGTGCACACGTGGACTAATGCAGACGATGGGCTGATTTATAGCGTATGAAAATGCCAAGCCCTGGGGCCAGGAATCGAACCCGGGTCCTCGGGGTGAAATTCCTGCTATCAACTAGGCCACTGAGGCGGCTAGAATATATTCAATACGACAGGATCTACTGACTCTTAAAGAAAATTTGATTAAAGTTATTCAAATTGTTTTTTTTTAAATCATGATTTTTTTTCCAATATTTTGTTTACCAACGTATGACTTAAATAACATTTTAAGATATGAGGGAACTAAGCCAAATCTCAATAAAATTTAAAATGGTGGGAAAATCGCTTAAAGAAATATTTACAAAAATGTCGATCGATTTTTTTATGATCGCATAGTCCGTAGAAAGAGAAAAATTAGTGTTAACGTGATAAATTGCAGCTTTCTTCAACTTTTAATAAAAGTACAAATAAATGAAACACAGTGGGTGAGGATAAAAAAAAACAAAAATATTATAACTGTATAATTTTACATTGAAATACTGAATCCTGAATTGAAAAGCTTTGTACAAGGTAAATTGTGGTTAAACACTTGAATATAAGCAGATCCAATAAACTTGACGAATAACTTTGATTTATGTAATCACGGACAGCACTGGCAAAACATTTCATCACTGTTTTCCTTTCTTCGGCAAGTATTTACGGAAAAAGTTAAACTGTTCACGCATCCATTTAAGAAAATAAATACTTTCATTTTTTCGAATTATTCTTTGTGTGAATAGTCTGGTGTTATTTGTTGCCCTGTTAAGTTTTAAAAATTGAATTTACATTCATGAAAATGAATTCTTAAACTTCACAAAACATTTGAAAACAAAAATTATAAACAAACCAACTACTGATAATTATATACCTACACTGTTACATTCATAGCTTGTTTGATATCGTTACTGTTGATCAAATAACTTAAACTGACATGTAAATTTTCTTCGTCATCCTGGTTTAAAGCTATACCAATATATATTCTATCTTTTATATGCTGTTTGTATTTATCGACTACGTGAAGGTTAGTGTCCAATATCCGTTCTAAGCTTTCGTACGATGTCAACTCTTCATAGTTGGCTTGCATCAAAATGGCCACACCATCTTTCCTTATTACTAATATAACAAGATTTTCCATACTCTCTCTACCGTTGTATATTTTACCATAAACACGCTGAAAATATGTTGAATTTTCAAAGTTTCTTGTGCATACAGTTAGAAACCTATGGAAGTCTATACTGTTTTCTGGTACGGGCATACTAGGAGTCCATTCCACTGGACGTGAAAATATACCAATAACTGTTTTTGCAAACACTTCAAATGAATCTTTACTACCGAGTGAGTTCAAAGCTTGTTTGTACGTGTTTACAGCTTCCATTGAAAGATTGAATTTTTTCGAATAAAACTGCAAGTTATACAACTGGTTGCTAAGGTACAGTCCAATTTCGAAGTTTGGGATCTCAAAGCATATATCATCCACATCTAAACGAACATGTGTAATGCTGAAATAACCTAAATTGTATAAAAACCGTAAGAAAATAAATACGTCTACTTCCGCTGCACCTGTAGAATCAAATAGTTGTGGCGTGTGGTGCATAAACAAACGTAAATACAACAATTGTTTGAAATTTCTAAGTAGGCGTTTGAACTTCGTAAAATATTCCGAATCAATACAAATTTCTTTATTTTTAACAAGTGTCTCTATCTGTATTCGAAGATAAACGGACTGCAGTATCGAATTTAAGTCTAACCCGACATCGTTGGCCCAAAAACTTTTTACTGTCCCTACAGTGAAGTAATTTACCACTGACCATACGTTATACATTTTTATGAATGTACCTGCAATCTGGTATCCCCCATACCATTTTTTGATATCTTCAAGATTAGAATTTTTAAATTTAGCAGCTAGATTACGCACTTCTTCTTTTACGAAACCGTAATATCTTGAGTATGTATGATTTTTTAAAAACGGAAAATGAACAACGGTATTAACTTCTCTCAATAACACCATACCAAAATCTGTCGAAGCGTGGCAAAGAGCTTTTTTTACATTACTGTTATAAAGTAGAAGTTTTGAAAGTACATCAGACAGAATATTTATAACATGAGGAAATATATCTTGGGGATAGGCCAGCAGTTTTAAGATCGGCATGTCCAATTCATCTATTAACACTAGGATTGGTTTTTGGAAATGTTCGCACATAACTTCTGATAAAAATCTTAAACTGTTTACGAAAACATCAGTTTTGTTCTGATCGTCATTTTGGGCCAGATCTAAACATTCTTCAAATGTGCTTCTATTAAATTTACCACTGCCATCTGTCCATAGGGCGTCGCAATCTAATAAATAATCATGCTTACGAAACAATTCAACTATAATTGTTTTGAAACTATCTAAGATTTCTTTTTCTGAAAAACCAGTAAGCGTATCAAAATTGAGATAAATCAATGGCTGTTGTCCGAAATTTTTATCAAAAAAGTCTCCTTCGTTATAAATGTTCAGATTTTTAAAAAGTTTGTAGTTATCAGACAATTCTTCGGGTGGTTCAATATGTTTTCCATTTCCGTCTTTTTTAATAATAGTTATAATTTGATGATCTTCATTCAATTTAGGTTCGAAAAATCTCCGTATCATATCCATATTCACAGATTTTCCAGACAACCGTGGCATTGTGACTAGCGAAAAATTCTGAAAGTGTTCATAAAAATCCTTAATCAATAACGACTTGTCAACGAATACTGGAGTCGATACAATTTTGGAAAAATCACAGAACCTTATTAAGGTTGTCTTTGCGGGTGTTTCCTGAAAAAAGAAAGATGCCAAATTTGTTTTAAAAGTATCTTCACATTTATCAAAGATGATTTAAATTTTAAAATTAAATTTCTCAATAACTGATATATATATATATATATATATATATATATATATATATATATATATATACCACCATTAAGTTCAAGAATTCAATAGGCTACATAAATATGCTGGAAAAAAAGACAATATATTCAAGTATTTTTCTAGATTTTGTTGAAACTTTTGAGCGCAATTTAAACTACAAAGAGACTTTCCGAGGCAATTTTGTGAGATATTACACTTTTATATTTTTCACTTTTCACAGATATATGCGAGTGAATACAAACAAGAGTTCTCAAAGCTGAAGAAAGTAAAAGTAGGAACGCCACAATGAATAGCGTATTCTTGAAAATGAGAGACCTGCCAAAACTAGAAGGAACAATGTTAGCAACGTTCACAGAAGATACTGTGATTATGACAATACGAGATACCACTGAAGAGTCAACTACCAGGTTACAAAGTGCTTTGAACAGCATGAGTCGATGGACCAAGAAGTGAAAACGTATCATGTAACAGATGCACTAACTCCTGGCTGACAAGCTGAACTTATACAGGCCTGTAGAAAGTGGACCATGGAGTCAGGCATGACTGAATCCATGCGGCCTAGCCTCCCATAGGGGCTCATACCAGATTCAAGAGACGCTACAAACTCCAGAATTTAATTTTTGTGAACAATTAAAATGTCACAAAAACTAAAACACTACATAATTTATGAGTATTATTGTTTATAACAATATTCCAACGTCAGTTAATATGACAAATAAAATGAAAGTTCCAAGTTCGTAACTCAATAATAAGCATGTTAAACAAACAACTGGAACTTTTACAACGAACTGCCCTGAGACATTTATACTGAAACAATTATGTAGCCGTTCCACCCACAGGAAATAGTTGACTAAGACCTAACTTGTAGTTGTTGCAAGCCTCTAGATAAAAAATGTTCATGGTTATACATACGCGTACATATTAATGCCTTACTAGCTTCAAACATTTGATATGTGTTGACGTGTTTCAGAATACTTCCGTTTACAAAACATATTATGTACTCCACATGAGTCCATGTACTCTATGTGAGCACGTTAATAAGTTTTGAAAATAGAAGTATTTTGAAACGCATCAACAAAAAGTTAGAAAAGGCAGATATGTACTCTACAAAATAACAACACTTCTTAGCAAAAAAAAGATGACTACATTAAAAATTTCAAAATATTAAGGAATCGTGAGTACACTTAATGCAAATTACTGGATTTTGCAGCATCTTCAATTTTTAGTACTACTGACTGTAACTTCTGGTTTAGGCTAATTTTGAGTTTTAAGTTTAGGGTTTTGAGAACGAGGTTTGATATACACTCTCAAAACATCATCAGGTATTGCTTCAACAAATGTGAATGTCCTTTATAATACAGTATTCATGATTACATATGATTATATATACATATATATATATATATATATATATATATATATATATATATATATACATTTGATCCTCTATTATTTTCTCATTCCTCCATTGATCATTTTTAAACTATATTATATATATATATATATATATACTTTTTAAAGAAGATACCACGAATAGTATGTGAGAATTGCATCTGGCTGATGTTTGTAGAAACAAAATGGCAGACAAAATAAATACAATCTATCCCTCTTAAAAATCTCAGCTGTGGATGGTTTCCAGTTTGAATAGGTATGATTTATGAAATATATATTGCTATTTAGTTTTCTCTTATTAGATTGCATCTAATTTAATTAAGAAAATAATAATAATAAAAAATAAAAGTTTTTTTGAAAAAAATAAAATCAGTTCTATACTTTATTTAAACTTTATTTTGGCCGCCATTTTTTTCCTACAAAAATGAGCCAGGTGCACTACCGCATACTATTTCTGGTACCTTTTATAAAAAGTATGTATAGTTTTAAAATGATCGATGGAGGAATGAGAAAATAATGGAGGATCAAATGCGTAAACCTCTTTGTGGGACACACTATATATATATATATGAACCCACAGGTGGCGAGAAGGCTGCGCAAAGGGTTTGGCTACTGAGAATGAAGAGGGCTCTTGGTATAACGCGTGATATCTACAATAAGAGATGTATGTCGACGCACACAAAAATCCCACTACAACACAGTCATAAAACCGAAGGTATTATATGCAAGCGAGATGCTAGCACTCCACACAAAAGCTACCATGGAAGACATTTTGAAGGCACTCCCTTCACCCACCCCGGAAGACCACAGAGAAGATATCGAACCTGGCAGCAGATATCAGAAGAAGGAGGCTTCAGTTCTATGGACACATCAGTAGACTCCCAACAACGAGACTTGCCAACAGAATCCTTAAGTATATACAAGGAGTCAAATCAACAACGTCGTGGATCGCACAAGTCAGAATAGACCTACATGACGCAGAAATAGACTTAACAGACATTGAAGACAGGAACGCATACAGGAGAAAGATGATCAGTTGGAAGGTCCCAGAGAATGAAATCCCAAAGAGAGCAGGAGTAAAATGGACAGAGGAGTGGAAGAGGATCCATGGGGACAGGATGAGGGAGGTGTGGAGGATTAGAAGGAACAAGACATGAGTCGGAGTGCTTTGCATGATCCAACAGGGTCTATACGCAAAAAAAAAAATACATATATATATATATTGTTATAAATATGTATGTATGTATTATGTATATATATATATATATATATATATATATTGTTATATATATATATGTATTATATATATATATATATATATATATATATATATATATATATATTGTTATTTTAAGGCGAAAAGCACATTGAAGCTATTATCGGCCTCCTTAAATGTAAGTGTGAGTGTAAAGTGTTGAAGTCGTAAATGTAGTGTTGTAAGTGTAAGTGTTTGTTAGACTCGGGTACCGCGAGGAACGTCTAAATCCTCTCAATAGGTGCAGCTAGTCTGCACCTTCTCATGGACTACTATATATATATATATATATATATATATATATATATATATATATATATATGAAGTAAAGAAAGCAAATAGCCTACAAATATTATTTTCAACAAGTAACGAAAGGTTTTTCTTTATGTGGATGTGGTCGAACAACGCAAATCATAAAATATTCATGAATATTTATTGTAAGGAATTAAAAGTGCAGACTCTGTCTCAACAATTTTAAAATATCTGAACTAACATAAACAATTATCTTTGTTTAGTTACTGTAATAGACTAAATGAGATAATAGAACACTAAGTCCAAGTTATTACTATAAAATATCTACAACAAATACAGACTGCACTAATAGATCCTTGATGAGTGAATTTTTAGCATATTTTGATGCTTTTTATCAGTATATATTAAACATATGTTTTATTAGAAATGATTATGTAACACTTCTTATTAAATTATGTAATGTTAATTAGGTTACAAAATTTGTATTATGTAACCATTCATAAACTGGTAATTTATTGGTAACAATTAACTAGTAACTTTACCAATGATTAGTATTCAACTATATTACCAATAGACACAAGAGAATGTTAAATAAATGGTGGAAAACATTGCACAAACTTGGTCACATCACTGAAAAATCAAGAGCTATTGACAAAAAAACTCTTAAAAATGAAATACGAAAATTTAAAATGTGCCAGTGTACCAAATTCAAAACTAAAGAAATTTATAATTTACTAGTGAATTAAACAAATCTGAAAGCTGTTTGTTGAAATAGTGATTCATTTATAACCAAAATCAATTTAAGTTAAGATATTAAACCAATGTTTGTCGATAGCAACATATACATTTTCTTTCGGTACATTTACTACATTTCAGCAAAATATGATTAAAATAATTTTTTTTTTTTGGTGTTTAACGTCCGATTATTGTGCACACTTGGGCTAATGCAGATGATGGGATGATTTATAGTGTATGAAAATGCCAAGCCCTGGCCGGGAATCAAACCCGGGTCCTCGGGGTGAAAGCCCAGTACGCTATCAACTAGGCCACCGAGGCGGCTGATTAAAATAATTAGAGCCATATTTAAGAAATTGTAAATTGGTTAATTTTTAAAGGTTTCTGGCCAAAAAATGGTTTAAGAAAAAAATTTTTCAACTAAAATATCTTCAGAGATACAGTCAAGCTTTAAGTACGTGCCAAATTTCAGCGAGAGTTTAGGACAGACGGACAGATATCCAAATAATAACTACCTATGTTTACTTAAGTCACCAGAAAACTTTAATTTCCAAAATTTGCAGGTCAATTTCTTCCACAAGCACAATAATTTATATAAACAATTTTGAACTCAACAAATTTCTAAGAAATTAAAATTTAATACTGAAATAACTTTTTTTAAATATCTTATTACTGGTAAGCATAATGATAAGGTAAGTTACTCAGTCCTATTACAAATCTACATATTTCAAAAGCATTCAAAGCGAAATTCACAACCACGGATCTCTAGTAACCTCTCTGACAACTGATACTGGCTTTGACAAGATACATAAACTGTTAAACACATCTACCTACAGAAACAGCGAAAGCTACACAGAACTAAACTAGTGTCATGATACACTATAATGTGTACACCTATCGGCCCAGTACCATTCAGCCTTACAGATGAATGTTGACAATTTTTGGTAATGGCGTCTTCCTTCCAACAATCCAGACCCTCTAAAATCTACAGGTCATGTACCACCTCCACTCGACACAAACACCCTTCACATACAACGAATAACACAAAACGAATGTTATAAAATGTTATAAAAACCATTTATTTTTGTTATCAATCTCCAGTATGCCTATACTGGATTGTTTACACAACACACACACACATTTACCTACACACAATTTCTATTTGCAATACACACCAACTATAATTAATTCTCTTGCCAAGTGTACGTTCTAAGTTATTTGATTTATGGAGATCAAAGAATATGTGTATAGTTTTGATTTGAGCATGACAGAAATTTCAAATTATCTGATAGAACTGATCAGCCATTTTGGAAATCATGAAACGACTTATTCTCAAAGAGCCATATGAATAGCAGTTTCAGTCTCCGATGACTTTCTCCGTCAGCCTAGTTGTATATGTTAGTATGTTCTCGAAATCGCTTGCTACTTTTACCCACGAAATTTCTACTATACACAAGCTTTGTTCATCCACGAATTTCAGCCGCATTTCATACTTTGTCCTGTGGAAATTGAACAATAATATGCAGTTTGAACTTATCAGGAGAGTATATTGTAATTAACCCTGCTTGACACATAATGGAGAAGGAGACTTAGTAGTGTGCAGTCAATTAAGGTGTTCATTTTATTAAAGTGCCTGCAGGAGAAGCCAGTCCTAACTTTAGGTGAACTATTCACCACACAGCACAGTAAATTTTAACACGCACGACAATATAATAAGACTGAAGTTTTTCATTCCTCCACCACTAATAATAAGCAGAAAAAATTTGTTAGACTCTTGAGGTCACGCTTTATGATAACATAAACAATCTATCTGTAGTGTCAAAATACTGCATTGACAATATAGGAAAACATATCGAAACATAAGGGAATCTTGATTACTGATCTTATTATGAGTACAGTTCAGAATCAATGTACAGTAGTCTCACTTGTCCATCCTATGCAAATGTGACATTTTTTTATATGCTATACTTCATCATTGGCAAAAATCACTAAATATATAAGCTAACGTGTGGTTATTGTCTGTGAAGTACCAAGATTGGCTACTAACTGTATGAATTGTTATTTTAATTTAGTTATTGTCTGTGAAGTACCAAGATTGACCAAGATTGTACTAACTTATGAATTTTATTTTAATTTAGTTATTGTCTGTGAAGTACCAAGATTGGCTACTAACTGTATGAATTGTTATTTTAATTTAGTTATTGTCTGTGAAGTACCAAGATTGGCTACTAACTGTATGAATTGTTATTTTAATTTAGTTATTATTGTCTGTGAAGTTGTTATTTTAATTTAGTTATTGTCTGTGAAGTACCAAGATTGGCTACTAACTGTATGAATTGTTATTTTAATTTAGTTATTGTCTGTGAAGTACCAAGATTGGCTACTAACTGTATGAATTGTTATTTTAATTTAGTTATTGTCTGTGAAGTACCAAGATTGTATGCTGTGACTAACTGTATGAATTGTTATTTTAATTTAGTTATTGTCTGTGAAGTACCAAGATTGGCTACTAACTGTATGAATTGTTATTTTAATTTAGTTATTGTCTGTGAAGTACCAAGATTGGCTACTAACTGTATGAATTGTTATTTTAATTTAGTTATTGTCTGTGAAGTACCAAGATTGGCTACTAACTGTATGAATTGTTATTTTAATTTAGTTATTGTCTGTGAAGTACCAAGATTGGCTACTAACTGTATGAATTATTGTTGTGAAGTACCAAGATTGGCTACTAACTGTATGAATTGTTATTTTGAAGTACCAAGATTGGCTACTAAACTGTATGAATTGTTATTTTAATTTAGTTATTGTCTGTGAAGTACCAAGATTGGCTACTAACTTGTAATTGTTATTGTCTGTACCAAGTACCAACTGTATGATTGTTATTGTCTGTGAAGTACTAGATTGGCTAACTGTATGAATTGTTATTTTAATTTAGTTATTGTCTGTGAAGTACCAAGATTGGCTACTAACTGTATGAATTGTTATTTTAATTTAGTTATTGTCTGTGAAGTACCAAGATTGGCTACTAACTAACTGTATGAATTGTTATTTTAATTTAGTTATTGTCTGTGAAGTACCAAGATTGGCTACTAACTGTATGAATTGTTATTTTAATTTAGTTATTGTCTGTGAAGTACCAAGATTGGCTACTAACTGTATGAATTGTTATTTTAATTTAGTTATTGTCTGTGAAGTACCAAGATTGGCTACTAACTGTATGAATTGTTATTTTAATTTAGTTATTGTCTGTGAAGTACCAAGATTGGCTACTAACTGTATGAATTGTTATTTTAATTTAGTTATTGTCTGTGAAGTACCAAGATTGGCTACTAACTGTATGAATTGTTATTTTAATTTAGTTATTGTTAGCGATAGTACATTAAGTAATAATCAAATTGCTGTGATGAATAACAGAGAAAATTAATTTTAGAAAAAAAAGGTAAAATTGTTTGTTTTTACCTGCAATCTTGCTGTAACAATACACATAGCAAGGGTAAAGAAACGTATCAACTCCATTTTAATAAAAAAAACTAAGCAATTCTTAAGAGTTACTTTTACAAAGTATTTGCTGTATTTCGTATTTACGTGAAAAAATACATTTCCTCTTAAAACCGAAATGACAAACTTTTCTGAACTGAAATTTAATGGTAAATATGTAACAAAAATTTGTTAGACTGAAAAATATTTAACATTATCTATTACGATATTATAGAATTATGATAAGAGAATTTTGCATTTTTCATAATCAGGTCAATTAAAATACTTTTGTATATAATTAATGACGTGGGTAATTTAGTGTATTAATATTTATTTATTAAAGTGGTTTTACGTATTTTTAAAAAAATGTAAATAGTATATAAAAACACAATTTCAAATGATGTATTCACTCTCTTGCTCTCTGAATCAAAAATCCTTACAAAAACTAGTTGACCGATTTTGAAGAAATTTGGCATGTAGTTTTAGCCTGCCTATTTTCAGGATTCAATTTTTATTTTCCAAAAGTTTGTTTTTAGGTTTTTTTAAAAAAGATTTTCTCAAAATCAGCACAATTTTGTTAAATGTAGTCCTCAAGCAATCAAACAAAACGTACAGTGCATACAGAATTAATGTTATTATTATGTTCAGTATAATGATCTGCTTTCCTTAGCTTCGTCAATTCTATTTTCGTTGATGCGTTTTGAAGAACATCCATCTTCAAAAACTATATCTATACTGGTCACCAATATTATGGCCCGTCCTATTTATAATTTTCTATCTCCACCTCTATTCAACACATGTACATTAAACCTGACGTGCTCGCTTCTGATTGGCTCCTTTCAAACTTTCTCTTCAACGGTCTTCCCTAATGTTAATATTTGAAAATTTTTAAACGTTATATCTGCTTGCGATGATATCTGTTCATTTATTATGTTTTCTCCCTTTAATTTAAACATTTAAGGGATTTAAAATGTTCTCCCTTTAGATTTAAAAATTTCTAAGTTCTCTAAAATGTTCATACGTCTTCCTTTTTCTGCCATATGTAGTACCTTCATTGAGTTTTCTATTTTTCGAGAAAATATTTTATTAAATGTGACGCATAATTTGAATCATTTTTGCCGTATTTGAATGATCTTACATGTTCTTTAAACCTAGGAACGAAAATAGAATTGACGAAGCTAGGGAAGGCAGATCATTATACTGAACATAGCGACAATAATCGTAGCAGAAAAGAATATAAAAAGAATTAATGTTTTGTTTTGGCACTTTAGAATTTTTGAGCAAAATTCTAACCATTTCATTATCAATGATTTTAGGAAAAATTAGATTCTTAAAAAAACATTTCTGGTTTTGTTTTTGACAGCTTTACAATAAGAATTTTGAGGGGAACTGCAAGATGTTTGTACAGCCTTTTGCACCATTTATTAGGACACATATTAATCAAAAAGCTACGCTAGTCCAATCCAATTCTGTATACATTTTAGTACGGCTTACTTATCTATAAGCATTCAAGATTTTTCTACTTTTTCTATATATAATTCAAAATAAAAAAAAAATTAGAAATAACAAATTACACATTAAAAAACTGGCAATGGAGGAAACCTAAAAGGTTTTTGTTCCAAACAGTAAGACATCTCAAATCAGTAAGCCAAATTTCACTTGTAAATAAAATAAGTTGCAGTACACAATCAAAATCGGAAAAATACCATAACATAACCAAACGGTGGTCACGGTAAAGAACCAAATTTACCCATTATCATACACTCGACAGCGTATAACAAGTACTGTCAATTTTATGATAAGAGAAACTAATATAGGATGTAGGATAATGAGACCTTACTATAGATTTTCTCCAAAATTAGCACTCATGCTATTTAGGAAGAGGTCTAAAAAGATATTCAGTAGTCATGGCTTAGTCGCATTACATTTTAAAAATTGTGTAAATTCATTTCCTTTACACTAAATGCTATAATTTGACACAATTAGTAATTTCTCAATAGAAAATCAAATTGTATTTAATGACATTGCCAAGGACATGAACATGAGGAATGTAAACAGTAAACATGGCCAACTGCATTAGCTGTGACATCAGATCTGCAGGCCTACACTGGTACGGCATTCTTATAATATGAATTAAAGAGTGGGAGTGAATAAAAATGATTAATGCAGACATATTTAGCAGTGAATTTACTTCTGTTTGTACATCTCAAATGCAGGGAATAACTTTAAGACGTTATATAGTTGGAAATAAGTTACACCATGTTTAATGCAAGGTCTGTGTCGTAAGCAGTCCACAGACTTGCGACAGAGTCAAGCCGCATTCTGATTCATTGCCAGGATAAACAAGTTTTTTTGTTTTTAACGTCCAACTATTGTGCACACTTAGGCTAATGCAGGCGATGGGATGATTTATAGCGTATGAAAATGCAAGCCCTGGCCGGGAATCGAACCCGGGTCTTTGGGGTGAAAGCCCAGTATGCTAACAACTAGACCACCGAGGCGGCTCAGGATAAACAATAAACAAGAGACGGTCTATCTGAACAACTTATTTGTACATACACATAATTTAAATAAATATATGTTAGATTTTAAATAAAGAAGTTATTCTATAATTTTCTCAATTAAAATAACTAAAAACAATATTTGGACGTATTTTTTTAATAATGTAATTAAATAAAATTTTCTAAAATATTAATAGCCCAAAGAAGTGGAAGCGTACACCGGAACATCTTGGATGTTCTTTTGAGTAGCTGAGTGAATCACATCTAGAACGCCACAGGTGGCAGGTGCACATCAGTGCTCCTATATGTTTGTTTTTCAAGTGTACATTAGAAATTGGTGAAAAATCGACTAAGAACAGTAAAATAAACAGAAGAGCTATTGTGTGTAATATTTTCAATCAAATTAAATAGATACTGCACTTTAAATTGATTCTACGACATTGTTGAGGTACAACCGATTTATTTCTAACAGTGAACTTTAACATTTGAATCTCAAATTTCCAAATTCCAACTGTAAATTAACATCCAAATTTTAAATAAACACAATCAGATTGACAAATTCCTTCAAAATCCAAATATTGTTACTATTTTTTTTTTTTTTTTTATATAATCTTCACAGATATAATTTTACTACATATAATTTACTTTACTAGTGGCCCTGTGTGACCTTTCACAGTTAAAAGGTAAAAAGAAACAAATAATATAAAACAATGTGCAGCAACAAGTTGAACAGTGTTATAGAGCCTCAAATGATACCATTTGCTAATATTTACTATCATACACTAATCCTTAATTCAGTATTTCCATTTTAACATTACTGTACATATCTTCCTAAGCAAAGTTGTTGCAAAACCATGTAGGCCTACTATTTCTTGTCAACATGAACTTGCTAAAATAGACATTATAATAACAGTCATTGAGAACATCCTCAATGAAAAACTTTCATTTAAATCAAATTTAATATATGACATGGCTCTAAGGATAAGTGATTTGAGTAAGTAACAAAAACCAACAGATGCACCGTAACTGATAACAATGACGGGCGCGCTACTAATGATGGAGACTCTGCAGTCCGGAATGTAATGACGTACACATCGCGTGTGTAGATCATTTCGCCAAGCCTAATTTCATGATGAATATTTTAACCGTGTAATTGTGCTCAGTGTTTGTGATGTATGTTTTAATGTTTTGTTTGACTTTGTGATGACCTCGAAAGAGGGACTTAACATTTTGTATAACGGCCTGAAGATGAAACTATAGTTTCGAAACCGCGATAGCCTTTATGAGGTGAGTTGATAGACCACTGACAGGAAGAATAGGTCATAATACTAATCATTTGAATATGTGGTCCGGTGGCTATGTTACAATAATATAATAATAGGTATTTTGTACTTGTAAGACCTATTAATAAAGCAATTTCATTCATTATATATAGGTTATTTAACACAATAGACCTTAGTTCTTCTACTTTCATATTTAAAACTGTAACCTATACGTTTAATGACTGAATTATAACATTACTACAGTATTTACTGTTTAATAAAAGCAGATTTTTTTATTTAATAACATTTAAATATTAAAACTGGCCTAGATTCTCTTACTGATTCTACTTTCAAAACTGATTTGGTCAATAATTATTTAAGTCTCGGATACAGTAATAATTTAAATATCATCTTCAACAATTTTTTTTAGCAATCAGCTGTTTTGTACACACACAATTACCTGCACGGTGCTGCACTCTCATCGGGATACTTTAATTGTCCAGATGAACCTGTAGGTGCCCTATTTATGTAGTTTCAATAATGTAGGTCCTTATTTTTGGTAAAAAAACAATTGGAATGTTTAGTGTAATAACACATGAAAGATGTGTTGATGAAAAGACTTGAATAAGGAACAGCTCAATCATATCCTTTCCTTGAGACAGTAATTAATTGTAAATAAACGACTTTTTGCATACCACTTGTATTACTACATGTGCTCTAATGACACATAATGGCACAGGTTGGTAGTAATTATAACAACTTTACTAATTAAAAAAAACATTTTATTTATAAATCTATTCTGAAAAATAAAAGCTTTTGAAACATTCTTTTCAATATCGTGCTTAACAAATGTAACTAATTATGTCCAAAATCCTTACAATTTTATTGTAATTAAATCATTTACTAAATTAACATTTCCTTCTTTGTTTGATAACAGAACAAACAATTTAAAACAATCTATGTTTGTCTTTTCAGTATCACTTTATACATACAATTTTATCACAACTAAATTTAAATAATATTACTTGTATAATGGAACAAATGCATACACCATTGTAAAAATGTATTAATTGCTATATTTTCTATAATTACCAAGAATCACTGGAAGTGCTTAAGTATGATTGAACAAATATATTTTGTAGAGTGCAATAAAGTTTGACAATATTTCTTAAGTAACAAGTAGACAAAAATTACAGGTAATTTATGAGAAAATATTCTAATATGAAATTTAAAGTATTGTATTGTAGTTCTTTTAATTAAAGCTATATATGTAAATAATAGGACAAGAAAATATAGGGGGGAGGCATTATTTAAAAAAAAAAGAATATTTAAAAAAAAATCAATGAAATACAGTGTAACCTCATTTATCTGGAACAATTTTACTTCGATATAGTTATTTTTATTTTAACAGATTGGAAAAAAATTAACCTGAATATGTGGGAAATACTGTACAGAAACAGTATAATTAGATATAAATATTGAAAGACACTAAACTGTAGGCATTACAGCCGCCTCTGTGGCCTAGTGAATAGCGTACTGGGCTTTCACCCCGAGGACCCAGGTTCGATTCCCGGCGAGGGCTTGGCATTTTCATACGCTACAAATCATCCCATCGTCTACATTAGCCCAAGTGTGCACAATAGACGGACGTTAAAAAAAAAAAATGTAGGCATTAAAACACTCACTGAAAAGCTCAAGCAATAAAAGGATGACAACTAATCAACTGACTGAAATGATCCTTCAAAAATAAAAATGGCTAATCAGAGTGACCAATTAAATGAATCTTTCAAAGCCCTAGTTTTTTCATGATCGAAAAATTATCAAATTTTTCATCCGGTAGTAATCAAATTTTTTATCAGCAGTAATTACATCCGGGCACGCATTTGACCAGTAAATTACAAAAACCATTCAGATAAATTTTTTGGATTACTTCAGAATATCTGAAAAATCATTAGTAGGTAGAAGTAGCGCTAGTACCACCGTTTTCTACAGAATTTCCTGACGTAACCATACGTGAAAAGTGTTCAGGGACAGGCTGTTGTTGGACGACACAAATCTGATGCATAAACAGAACTCCAATGTCTTTTTTAAAACTATTTACTTTATCCTAGAAAGGGTTTATTATTTTAACTTTAACAATTATAGACAATAGAAATACAATTCTAGATAACTGAAATAGCAAGTATTTAGTCTGTGGAAACACACAATAGAGCCTACAGTTGAGCTGATAGAATTTTGCAATAATGTAGCCTAATTATTGTATTTCTTAGATGGGTAATTGAGTTTTTATAATTTTGATTTTGACAATATACTGACTGAGTGGAACCCATAATCAAGAGTATTAGTGAAATACTAATGTAATGTTTGTAAGCAATAAATGAAATCAGAATTAAACGTACAACACAAGAATGAACCATATAACACTGCTTTCAGTAACTGTAAACAAACAATTATTTAACAGGAAATTTGAGTCATTCCCTGCCACTCCCAGCCATGAATATGATTGCGCCCTCTCTAGTACTCACGAGAGATATTGCCGCCGAGGCATTGTCTGATTATAGATCGTGTTGGACCAAAGAATGTCGGACTAGCGAGAATCTATTGTACTTTTAATTTTCTTCTGATAAGATTTTCATCATGTTTTTAAAAAATCTCAATTTTCAATATTTCACACATGGCTTATTCTAGGTTTTTTCTCGGTACACAAAATTCACGGCTTATTTACGATTTCACACGAGTGGTCACCCTATGGCTGTTCTTACTACAGCTATCACACAAAAACACATAAGGAAACTGATAGAGTAGTTACATTTTGCTTCTTTTTTATCGCCATGACAAATAACCGACATCATCTAGTATTAGAGGTGGGCGTTTCTGCTATTTTTACAAAACGTCAAAAACTGTTTGTTAAGGAAAAAAAGCTGCTTTTTAAAACAGTTGGAAAAAAATAGGTTTAGAAAAATGAAACTCAAAGTTGTATTAGCAGCTAAAACACAAAGCACATACGTTCAGTTTTCTAAGACTACTTTTTCATTCCCATTACCACCACGACCTTAACTTGATTTTGGGTGTAAAGCATTTAGAAAGGATAAAAATAATCCTTGTAAGTGTAGTAATAATTAAATTACATTCTCAAAACGCAATAATTATGTAAGCCATTTTATGTACAAAATGCGATGAATTTCCAATAGAAGCATTCTTTTTTTTACTGAAAAATTAAATAGTCCTTTGAATATTTACCAAAATGCAAGCGATTTAGAATATTTTTAGTTGATTAAAAAATATTGATAATAAATATAAAAATATGTTTAAATAAAATTAGGCTCTGTATCTACAAAATGTGAGAGGTTGTTACTACAACTCGCAACAAAATAAGAGATAAACGTGGACATTGACCAAACAGTTCTTACTTCATTTACAAGCAACAAGCAACTTTGAAATAAAGGGAAAAAACATAAAAGCAGTTAGCAGGAAAACAGTTTTAGCGCTTGCGGCAACGTTCGAATAGAACGTGGGTGTGGTAGTGGGGAAAGTCCGTTCCTTGTTTAACAAATTATAAACAAGTCCAAATCCAACTGCTTGTTTCCATTTGAAAAAGCAGTTTGTTTGCGTTTATAGAAAAGCAGTTTTTTTTAACAGTTCGGTGATTTCTGCCCCATCACTATCTGGTATCTAACAAACAAGAATACAGCGTAGGTTGTTTCAGTGTCAAGTGCAGGTATAGTTGTTTTGTGATCTAGGCATTTTATACAGTTTACTCATCCTTTGATTTATGATACCGTATTTACTATTTTTATACAGTACAGTTCTGTATTCATTTATAGTTCATCCCCGCAAGGGGAGTGCGGACTACCTGCACCTATTGAGAGGATTTAAATGCCCCTCATAGTACCTGAGTCTAAACACAACTTTAACACTTTTACACTCACACTTACATTTAGGGAGGCGATGATAGTCTCAATGTGCTTTTCGCCTTAAAAAAAAAAAAAATGTACAGTTCATCAGTGTTTTCAGCAGAACAGCGTTAAAGCGGAAGAAAGATGTTCTGTCAATAAACAAGAAACCAGATGTTTTAAACCAAACTGAATGAGAATTGTTAAAAACAGCAGACAAATTTGGCGCTGAACACCAACAGTATCCGATTGGGGAATTTTAAAGGACAGCTTGGAAAGCTGAAAACAATAAACAAAATTTTGGATAAAGCATTACTTTTGTAGTACAGTACCCATCGTGAACTGTTACCTAATACCTAATGGTCTGATATCTTGGTCGATTCTGACTCAAAAAACCTTGGTATAAATATGAAACTGACACATTATAACATTCACAACAAGCAAGAGGCGGTTGGAATGTAAAAAAATCACCATGGTGAACAATTTGCATTATTTGTACATACTGTTTTATTACTGATTTCTTGTTATATGCAGTTTTTTGGTTTTCTAGATAACTTCCACTCCCAGTTAGTCCGGATAAATGAGACTGTACTGTAATAAAGTTTTTGTTAACGAAATTTAAAAACTTGTAAGTTAAATTAAATTTTAGTTTTTCTGGAGTAATAAATACAACCTTATCAAATCGAAGCCTAATTTTAACCTTGGACTGTAAATAACTGTAATATTTTCCCCTATTTTTTCAACTAATGTAACTAGACATCATTCGGAGGAAGAATAAATTTCAAATTTTGTTGGTTAAAGTTGTGCCACAAAAACAAAATATTAATTACAGAGCCCACTCAGGTTTACAGAATTTTTTTAACCTTTCCAGAGCCCTTGCAAAAAGTTGCTAAAACCTTTGTGGTTTTAAAAATGGTGCCAAAACATTTTACAAACTGTCATAAAAAACAGTTCAGTAGCTACAGAAAAAACTGGAAAATATGTTAATTTATCAAAATCATTATTGTAACATAGCCACCGGACTACATATTCAAATAATTAGGATTATGACCTATTCTTCCTGTCAGTGGTCTATCCACTCACCTCATAAAGCCTACCGCCGTTTTGAAACTCTATCGTTTCATCTTCAGGCCATTATACAAAATGTTAAATCCCTCTGTCGAGGTCGTCGCAAAGTCAAACAAAACATTAAAACATACATCACAAACACTGAGCTCAATTAAACGTTTAAAATATTCACCATGAAATTCGGCTTGGCCAAGCTACACACACGACTCGTACATTGTTACATTCCAGACTCTTGAATGTAACGTCCATGTTTGTTATGTATGTTTTGTTTGACTTTGTGATGACCTTGACAGTTTGTATAACGGCCTGAATATGAAACGACAGAGTTTCGAAACCACGGTAGTCTTTATGAGGTGAGTGAATAGACCACTGACGGGAAGAATAGGTCATAATCCTAATTATCAAAATCAGTTCACCAGATCCACAAGTTTATTTTATTGAAATAAACTTTTTTTTAAAGTTCGAGAGTAAATAAAAAAGAAACAACTGATGATGGTTTATGTTTCCTTTTTAAAAATTGTTACCTAGTGATGTAACATGTAATATTTATGTTATTATTGTTAAATTGAACACTGGCCAACATCTGTACACACAGAAACAATATTTCGAAGTTAGAGTATTTATCAACTCTTTATTGTCAAGTACACAACTGTACACCTAAAACAGGAGCCTGGATACTTAGTTTACTTTTGACTATTCAGCCCTCGGTGTTTTAGTATCTTAACATAGGCCTAGGCATTTAGGCTTCTTGCATTAGGTTCTATTTAATTATAATTTATTCAATTTATGTCTCAAAATGAGAATTAAGAGTTGACCCATACTCTCAAAAACATCAACTATTGTTTCTGCATATATTTTTTTTAATTTTTGAAATTACATACAAACCATTATTTTATTTTCAATTTTCACACTGAGCCCAAGCGTTTTTCTTAATATTTGACCAAATCAAGCAACCGATAAACTAAGAACATTTTCTAAATTTTTTCAGCAACATCCAAACCCGACTTTTTTGGGATATTTTGTAGGGAAAATTTAATCAAAACTGTTACAGCTGATAGAATACACACAAAAACAGGCTTGAAATTTTTAAAAAATAATCGTGATTATGTGCAAATTTCAAGTCGGTCAATTCATCTAATCTCCAGCGATTTACGAGTGCTGTCTAAAAAGTGTCTGACCTTTGGCTGGGAAAAATACGTTACGTACATGACAGGACTGGGACTCCAATTCCCATACTTCAGTAAAAAATTTGAATAAAAAAGTTTTTCATGCCATTTCTGGTTAAAAATTCGTTAATCCACAAACATCAAAACAAAATATATGGGTTGCTATAACTACGAAAATTCGGGTTTGGGAACTGTCAAAAAAAATAGACCTAATTTTTCAAAATCGGTTCAAGATTTTGCTGAAATTTTGGCTACACATAAAAATTCCTGACTGACGAAAGTGTAGCAAATACGAAATGAAAGAAATTTATGGTTCACAAATAAACAGAAACGAACAAAAAATAAACAATGATGGTTTGGTCTGTTTTGTTTTTTCCCAACACATTCTACGAGGGTTGATCAAATATAAACGAGACTGACTTTCTAAAAACTTTTCCGTTGGACATTGAACTCTAAAGGGTGGGGTTTCAGGTAGCCTGGGAGGTTTGGGACGGGCGTAGACGGGCAACATTTCCATTCGGACCCTTCAGTATAAAACTATACAATGAGTGAGAGTGAAGTGCACGTTTCCGTGGAGCAGAGAATTATTATTAAGTTTTTGGCCAAGGAAGGGGTCAATCCGACTGAAATCTTTCGTAGATTGACGGCTCAATACGGGGACAGGACCCTGTCAAGAGCTCGCGTTTTGCTTGGCACAAGGAATTCGCCAAGGACGGGAAGCAGTAGAAAACCTGAAGGCCAAATCACGATCGTCAGCCGGGAAGGTAATGGCCACTGTATTTTTCGACAATCAAGGTGCCTTTCACGTCGATTTCCTCCATCAACGACGCACAATAAATGCACAATATTATTGCGATGTTTTAGAGGCCGCAAAACAGTCTTTTAGTAGGAAAAGGAAATCTAAACCGCGAGAAACGTCATTCTTCTTCACGATAATGCCCGACCACATTCAGCGAACGCTCACGAGGCTTAAACTCGATCAAATTGGCTGGGAACCAATGGAACATCTCCCATACAGTCCAGACTTATCACCCTGCGACTATCACCTGTTTGGGCCACTCAAAGAGGCGCTTGAGAGGCCAGTGTTTGAAGACGATTCTGCGGTGGAGACCTTCGTGCTCCAATGGCTCAATGAACGCCGAGAACTTTTTACGAAGATGGAATTAAAAACTTCCAATCCGGTGGGAAAAATGTGTTACTCGTGCGGGAGACTATGTAGAAAAATAAGTTGTATCAAGAATAATTTGTAAGCAATAATTTTTTTAAAAAATCAGTCTCGTTTATATTTGATCAACCCTCGTATAACATCCTACTTCGTATAATGAGAAAATAAAAGAATAAAAATGTGCAATATGGAAGACAAATGTATAAATTTTGCATGCATTAAAATAATTAAAAAATGTGAATAGAAAATAAAATATTTTACATTTTAAGACTGAACATTTAAATAAAACTTAAATTATTGATTTACTAATGTAGGGGTGAATATTTGAAGTACAAACAGTGCATTATGAAATGAATTTCTGAAAATTCACACTATGTACGGATATCTAGCTGTTTAAATAAAAATTATGTAAACTAAATAATTTATTGTCTAATCATGAACATTTTCTTTCAACTTACAATACAAAAATGTGAAATAAAATGTATGTTTTTCTTAAATTTATTAAATACGTTTTCTTTAGAAAATAACAAAGACTACAGTAATAAATAAATAAATCTTAATGCTAACTATTATAACCACATTTTTAAATAAAAATTCCTTTAATACATATTTACAACTATATACTTGGTAATATAATTAAGCAACAATCGAGGAACTAATCAGATTCAATCATGTTTGCCATGAAACAAATATCAGGTTCAACAACCTACCCTTAAAAGTATTTTGGCGAATTTCTAGCTTGACTAAGTTAAGTCTAATCAGAGAAATATATTTCTCACCGAACTTTCAACCCAAGGATAAAATCTTGCATAAGGCATCCAGTTCCTACTATTAAGGCATCCTTAACGATTATTTTCCAAAATCACTGGGTCTTTCGTTTACCTCTTCTTGATGAAGACGTCGAGTGACTGACTGACGTTTGCGAAGAAGTCGGTGGTAAGCTCACAGCATTAAAAAGAACGACTAATTTCTTATACATTTGCCTGAACAATTTTAATAAATTCGTCACTAAAACAAGCGGAGATTCATACTCATTGGGTACGATCCCATCCACGTCGGACTCGAAGAAACTGAACAAGGGAAACCAGATACGTGTACGCCCTGTGTCCCTCTGCATAAGTGATTGGTTGTTGGCTAACGTGTGGTAATAGAGGAACAATCTTGATGTTATATAGAATGCGATGAAAACATCGATGGAGTAATGTTCGTGGCCAGACAAAATGAAGAATATACCGAACATATTTAGCACCCACGTAAAGGTGTGAAGGAGATATATGTCCCGCGGAGTGTCTAAAAAAGAAGAAGTTTATTGTAAAAATACATTACATGTGAAGACAAAACTATTAATTACAACAAATGGTATTAACAATAAAAGTATTTTTTAAACAAAAGTTACTGTTAAGAAAAATTGAGCTGTAAACAATACATATCATTTTAAAGACATACATGCAGCCAAATTGGAAAATAATTTTACAACTTTATTTTAACCTTTTGCACTATATTTACTTGTCTGTTCTACCAAATGCAGTTAAAATATGTCTGTTATTTTTGTAAATTCACTACAAAATTATTACATACAGTAAACATAACATATTCCCAGAATAAAGATACAGATTAATAGAAAAGGGTTTATAAAATTAAAATATATATATATATATATATATATATATATATATATAGTATATATATATATATATTTAATTTAAACTATTTTGAATTTAAACTAAAAAAAAAAATTAATTAACAGTAGTTAATAGTACATAATATAACAAATGCTATATTTATCTAGTGAAAATGTAGTTGGTGAAGTCACATTTTTATTTTGATATTAAAAATATGTAAGCTGTGCACATAAATCAAATATTTATTGTAGAAAAAACAAGATTGAGCTGTCCATGATCACATGACTTGTGATGCCACTTCAAACAAAAAACATCTACTAAAACATAAGGTCTTTACGCAACAGAAAAATGGTGATGCAATGGTGGAGGTAATGTTTACCTGAACAGCTGATTTCACACCACAGCTGTTCCTTCAAAAATATTATTTTAACTGAGATTATATTGTTATGATTTAAAAAAATATTACTTTTTGGTTGCTGGTTTTGAATATGATAATGAGGTTACAGCCAAAGAATGAACACTATTGACAAAAAAAAAAAAAAAAGATAGACGAAATTACAAAACTGTTGATGTACTGCCTGTTGCAATAAGCAACACGGTATGTAGAACAGCAGTTGAAACAAAAGCATGGGGAAGAGGTAGGGCGAAGACAGTCGATTCCGGCGGGGCCGGAAAGTCAGTTTACTCCGGGTGACTTTTCTGTGAAGACTGCGATTTTTCTGTTCCTATTAGGCGGTACTGAAAAGTGGCAAATCAGCGGTAAAAGTAAGTAGACGATTATTAGCGTACACTTCTTCCCCCTTTTTTTTATTTTGGTTTGAAAGGATTAATATATATTTTGGGGAACATTTCATTTCACACAAGACAGTAGTATTCATTCTTGGGGTTGCCACCAACAATAGTTGTAAAGTAACACATATCAAATAATTAAAGGTAATTTTTATAATGAACCACCGATAGAATATTATTCGAAGGACCCCGTACTCCTAACAAATGGTGCATCGGCCGGGAAACGAACCCGGGCCGCCTGCGTGGCAGGTGAGCATTCTACCACTGAACCACCGATGCTAGCGAATTTTTGTGAAGATAAGGATACAGTCGTTTCATGCGACGTGAGTAGGCATAGAATAGGGGGCGTACTGTCACAGTACCAAGAGGATGGAACACTTCGGCCAATTGCATACATCAGCAGACGACTAAAAGACACAGAAGGGAGGTGTAGCGTATCCGAGATCGAATTGTTAAGCATCATCTATACAGTTACACATTTCCGACCATTTTATATGGTGAAGATTTACAATATTCAATGACCATGCCAGTTTACAATTTTATAAGAACATAAAAACATTAAGCTCACGATTAAACAGACTAGCTTTGAAACTTATAGACTATAACTTTGATATTAAGCACAAACCGGGAACACAAATGCGGGTACCGGACAGTTTAAGTAGACATCCGGAAGAAGAAAAGAATATCGACATACCAGACTTACAGGATGAATTTCAGATAAATAATATCAAAACTTTAAATATAGAACAATTACAGCTAGAGGACGAATTTTTATTTCGCATAAGACAGGCAATACTTGATCCACAACAGGCAGTACATCAGCAGTTTCGTAATTTCGCCTATGTTTTTTTTTTTTTGTCAATAGTGTTCATTCTTTGGCTGTAACCTCATTATCATATTCAAAACCAGCAACCAAAAAGTAATATTTTTTTTTAAATCCTAACAATATTTACTTCCATGTTTTACAATGGATAAAAACAAATAAGATGTTAATATTTTACTGAATTCCTTATTAATTTCTTTGACTTCAAGGTACACAAACAGCTAAAGTGATTTTTAATTAATTGTCTTTTAACTAAACGTTTCAAATGTACATTAGTCTTCTTTAAGCGAATTCGATTGGAATAAAGGTCACTTGATCCGGAATAGTCAAACATCATTAAAAAAAAAAAAAAACATGTACTAGGCATGGAGTGGATTGTGTAGATAGTGTAGCGTTTTGTCAACATTACCACTGTAGATGTAAAGCCTATAGTTGAAAATCATTCGTAAAATAAAGGTTAAACTCTGATATATTTCATTATTGCAACATACCGACTAGACCACACATTTGCAAACCAGAATGTATTGACATATGAGTTGCACGTATCATTTGGTCAAACCAAATTTTATGGTGTGTATTTTAATCATGTAAGTGTTTAGTGTTTGTTATGTGTATTTTCAATGTTTTGTTTAACTTTGTGACGACCTTGACAGTGGGATTTGACATTTTGTATTACATACTGAAAATGAAACATTAAGGTTTCGAATCATTTACGAGGTGAGTAGATTTTTTTTTGTGTTTAACGTCCGACTATTGTGCACGCTTGGGCTAATGCAGACGATGGGATGATTTATAGCATATGAAAATGCCAAGCCCTGGCTGGGAATCGAACCCGGGTTCTCGGGTGAAAGCCCAGTACGCTATCAACTAGGCCACCGAGGCGGCTCCAGTGAGTAAATAGACCACTGGACGGAAAAATAGGTCATAATCCTAATTATTCTGATATATTTGTTACATAGAAGTTCTCATTCAGTTTTGAGGAAACCCCTTTGTAACAAATATTGGCGGCAATAAAAACCTCACTTTTAAGAATTTTATGATATAACAAATTTTTCTTCGTTATATCAAGGTGCTACTGTAGTAAAATAATATTTAAAACAATAATGTTGTTATTTAAGACCTTTTGAATATTTTTATACTGAATCCATTGCACAATACAGAATTTATCACAATCTCATATTCAGGTTCATACACATCTGTTGTAGTAAATAATTTAAAAAATTGTTTATCTTTCTTCGCATGTCTTAGGACCCATTTCTTAAATTAACTATTAACTTAAGTTCTCCTAAACTGTTTCTTCTTCTTTTCGTTTCACCCTCTTTGGGGTACGCTGAATTAATCATTTCTTGCGCGCTGTACTTTTCTTTGTTCCCAGTAGCTCTTCATTCTTTCTGATCTTCTTTTCCTCTCCTCTTCTGAAATGATAGGTTTAGGTTTTATTTTGGTTTTATCTTGGAATCTTATTCTTTCGTCTTTGGTAATTATCTTAGCAGTTTGGTCAAGCAGTGAATTTTCTGTAATTTTTAATTCTATTAGGTCTTTTTCACTTTCTTTAAACCAGTTCGGTTTTGTTTTACGATTATGGAAAAAATCAAACACTTGTTTCATTAATCTATTAGAATTCATTCTAAGAAGATGGCCATAAAAATTTATTCTCCTTTTTCTCATAGTATCTGACAGTTTTTCAATTTTCTTGTAGAGAGCTTCATTTCTTATATATACTACCTTATTATCCTGAAATTTTGTTCCTATAATTTTTCTTAAGATTTTCCTTTCCGTTATTTCAAGCTTTTCTATCTGGCCTATGCTATTCATGGTTAATGTTTCTACTGCGTACAGTGCTTCCGGCTTGATCACTGTTTTATAATGTTTAATTTTGGACCCCCATGATTAAAATTTGTTTTTTGTTTTCGTGGTAATCTTTTGAAAGCTGTAGATTTAAGAATTAAATTGTGTGCTTTGCAAAGTTCTATTAGCCTGATGCCATTTCTATTTGTTCTGTTGTGGGCAGGATAATTTCCAACGATTGTCCTATATTTTTTTTCTTTACCAATCTGCGCATTGAAGTCTCCAAGAAGAATGATGTTATTTTTACCTGGAATTTTCTGAATAAGATCATCCAATTGGTTCCAAAAAGCCTCTACTTTTTCCTTGTTATCTTCATTTATAGGGGCATGTGCATTGACAATTTTGTACTTTTAAACGAAAGACTTGAAATTCTTTCAGATTGGGAATCAAATTCAACTATCGAGTGCAAAATCTTTTTGTCTATTATAAAGGCCGTTCCAAGGTGTGGCACGTTTTTCATCACTCTATTTCCCACTTTTCCTTTGTATATCCTAAAACCTTGTGAGTCAAAAGTATCCGTATCTACAAATCTTGCTTCTTGTACGGCTGTTATCAGTATTTTATGTTTCTCCAAAGTATCTGTCAAGTGTTTGAGTTTTCCTGTTTTCCCTAAACTGTTTATTATGCACTATATTTAAAAGTTGAAATTTAGCAACATGATGTGGTCAGTAAGCTGAATTAGTAGGGTGACTAATGGTTACATTATTTAGGCCAGGACAAATGTAATCTGCAATAACGAGGTTTCACAAAAGCTAAATAACTTAATACATAATAAAGTAAAACTGTTAAGTGAAACAAGTATGTTGTCCTTATATTTATATCTTACTTCTTCAATCCGTTAAATGCATTACACCTTTCAGTGTTCACTTTGCTTAGGCCTCTTAACGTAAGACATCCTTACATATGTGTCGTAAACAAAAGCAGTACACCAAAGTAATAAAGGCAACCATTTTATATAATTCACTGATACACTTGAATTGTAATTAAAATTATAACTACTCAGTCAGACTGTACTACTTACATTCTGTGATGAAGAAATTGAGCATTGTCAGTGCGACAGTATGACCACTGAACATGTAGTCCCCACATGTTCGCACACCCTGTATTGACATACCCGCACCTTTCCAGATTACATAGGCTTGGTTCATCTTGCTCAGGATGTCCAGAATCTGAGAGTCCTCAGTAAACACAAACAACATTATCGTTATTATAATTTTTAGGCAGAACAATTTACAAAATATAAGTAAATGGTGTACAGGTGTTGAACACATTTTTTTCATATTAAATTAATTAATTAATTAATTAATTAAAAAAGGCTCAAATTTAACTCAGAAAACAAATCAGATTTACCAAATCTCCTTAAAATTACGGTTCAAGAGCTCATCATCAAGAACTAGAAATCTTGATTTAAAATGTTGAATAAAGTCTAATTTCTACAAATTGGTTCATTAGATTTTGAACAAATTTTCTTCTTATAAGATTAATAGCTTCAGGCAGTATACAGAATTTAAAATAAAAGAAATCTATAGTTTAAAGACTAAAAACTGAAAAACCATAATGGCCACAAACCAAAAAAACAATATTAATATGAACAAAATTTAAAAAATAATGACATGGAAAACCATACAACCCAATTCTTACATCTAATACGATTTAAGGAAAACATATTAAGCCTAACAATTATACCAATAAATGATAAAAATGGTATAAATGAAAATAAAAAGGAAGACATATGAACATTTTAGAGCACTTGGAAATTTTTAAATCTAAATTAAAGGGAGAAAACATAATAAATGAACAGATATCGTTACAAGCAGATATTACGTTTAAAAACCTAAACATTTTCAAAAATTAACAGGAGGGACGACCGTTAAAGAGAAAGTTTGAAAGGAGCCAATCAGAAGCAAGCAAAAGTGTATAATTTTGAAGAGCTAATCAGAAGCGAGCACGTCAGATTTAATGTACACGTGTTGAATAGAGGAGGGGTACGAGGTGGAGATAGAAAATTATAAATAGGACGGGTCATAATAGTGGTGACCAGTATAGATATAGTTTTTGAAGGTGGAGGTTCTCCGAAACGTGTCAACGAAAGTAGAACTGACGAAGCTAGGGAAGGCAGATCATTATACTGAACATAGTAACCATTATATCCCTAACCAAAAGCTATTGGCAAATTTTTAAAAATTGGCAAGAGATCAATACGTTTACATTTTTTCTATACTTTCTATAGCGTTATGATTCTTCAAAATTTAAATAACACTTATTGAGCTAGTTTTAAAAAATCAAGTTTCTTGAATTTTCATCATTACCAATTTGGTAATAGCTGATGACTTCCAAACTGGAATTTTCGTTACAGATAGCGACCAATTTAAATTATTTGGGTTCTTAAAGACTGTTTTTGTTTTTTGTTATTTTAAGGCGAAAAGCACATTGAGGCTATTATCGCCTCCCTAAATATAAGTGTGAGTGTAAAGTGTTAAAGTCGTAAGTGTAGTGTTAAGACTCAGGTACCGCGAGGGATGTCTAAATCCTCTCAATAGGTGCAGCTAGTTTGCACCTGCGGGGTTTAAAGACTGTACTGAAGTAATTTTGATTAACTTAATTTTTTCCTATTCATTAATACTTACAGACAACAAATAATTCTAAAATTTGCACATTGAAAATATAAAACACAACAATATATATAAAGTTAGTATTTAAAAAAACTTTTTTTAGCATATTACTGTTATGCAACCATCCAACTGATATTTTGTTTGGTATTCCTCAAGAAAAATGATCATTTCTTCTGTCATCCAAAAAATGTCCAAAAAGAGAATTATAGCCAGACAAATATAAAATAACCTAGAAAACTTTCATTTCTTTGTTACATTTGGATTAGAACATTTCAAATACGATGCGTATATGTTGCTTTTGTCAACTAAAATTTCAATATTATTATCAAAAATCAAAAACGTCCAGGTAAATCATGTTTTTATACTTTAGTAGTTTGTCAGTACCAAATTGGTTTTCTTATCACAATTTACAAATTCAAGGTACCGTATTCAATTCCTGTTTACTTTTCATATTTCAAAAAACTGTAATATCTGTAATGACTATCCGTTTTTTCAGAAATTAACTTTTGCTCTTGCTTGAAAAATTGGTCCAAGTTGTCCTCCCGAACCATGGACAGTGTGTTCTCCTTCACAGAGTGTGGTGTAATAAATATTTCAGTTTCTTTACCCTCCTTACTCTTCTCTTCTTCAGTTAACCCGCCTTCCCATTCAATTCATATATCACAGCAACGAAATAAAATGTTATAATAAATTACTAAGACTCATAAGTATGAAAGACAATCATAAAAATAAAGGAAATATAGTATTCACAGTGCTGAACATTACATACAGGCAACAAACACCACAAAATGAATGGAACGCTTTGAGGATATTTGAGAATTTTTAACAAAAAGCCATGACCATATATTATATTTCGAACTGTGTTGTATACTTATCAGTCATGATTGTCCATGTTGAATAAAGTGCTTCAAATACAGGGTGGGGCAGTCAAACCGCACGATTCTAAGTATTAAAAAAACACACACAGAAACAGTTTTTTAGTCATATATTGCAACAAATCTTAAGAACATAAATGGAAATTTTAATTCAAACAGAAAAAAATGTTTATTTTTTGAATATGACTCCAGTAAGGTGGTGACCACCATTTTGAACACAATGTCTAAGTCTCATACTGAAATTCTCACTGACACGTCTTAGCATCGTGGGTGTTATTGCACGAACTTTTTGTTCAATCCGAAATTTCAAATCCTGTACCGTTGTTGGACGAGTCTCAAAAACCTTCGACTTGATATATCCCCATAGAAAGTAATCGCAAGAGCTCAGATCGGGCGATCGTCGGGCCATTGAATATCTCCATTCCTACCGATCAAGCGGTTCGGAAAAATGTTTCTCAGAAGGTCCATTGACGCTCTGGCTGTATGACTGGTTGCTCCATCATGTTGGAAGTAAGTGTTTTCATTCACAGGAAATCGTCGAAGTTCTGGAATGAGAAAGCGATGCTAAGACGTGTCAGTGAAAATTTCAGTATGAGACTTGTGTTCAAAATGGTGGTCACCACCTTACTGGAGTCATATTCAAAAAATAAACATTTTTTTTTCTATTTGAATTAAAATTTCCATTTATTTTCTTAAGATTTGTTGCAATATATGACTAAAAAACTGTTTCTGTGTGTTTTTTTAATACTTAGAATCATGTGGTTTGACTGCCCTACCCTGTATAAGGTGATAAGTGATAAATAAATAGTGAGATGGGGTCTCCCTACAAAATTGTTTATGATAAACAAAAATATGAGTAAGGGTAGATAGCAATTCCACGAAAATAAACAAGCCTATATAGTACTCATAATACAACAGAAAAATTGCAACATTTGGCAATGAAGGATTAATTAACAACAAGTTTAGTAATTATACAGTATCAGCTTAGACAATATAAGTTGTTGGAGGCCTCAAACTGCCCGAGAATAAAAGGTTTGGTATCAGAAGGTCAAAGGGGCAACCTTAATTATACATAATTTCGAATTTATGAAAAAAGCTAGCCATAGTTGTGGAACTAAAATCACCAAGTACAGTAGTAATAGTAATTCTTAAAAAAATAATATTTTGAATTATAAGGAATACTTTAAAATGTTTTAAATGCTGTACTAGAATGTGACATGTCACTGTCAGAGGTAAATTTACAACAAGATAAGTTTAATCTATGCATGGCAACAACAGGTGTGATAATGTCATAACCAGCCACACAATATGGTAGTGGTAATGAAGTAAAAATATAATTTCACAACAGACTGAACTTTAAAAGTATTGCAATCATCTCTAAAAATACAGTACAGACTTTAATTTTCAAGCAAGGTAAAAGGATAATTCAAAAAATTCGAATTACATAAAACTTTGAATTAAAAAAATTAAAAAATTGGAAAATTCAAAAATCCAGAACACAAATTACAAAAAAACACTTATATACATTAAGAACTTTAAGGAAACTCTTTGAAAACACCATACTCCATATTTAAACATAGTAGGCAAATGACTGACAGCCAGGGTTGCCAATTTCACCTGTAATAATTACCCACAGCCAGCCACAAAATTATCAAAGTAAATAATATATCTATAAATCTAACAGTTGTCTGTTTTTTTCCGAATAGAAATTTTTATCTTTTGATTTTGTTGTTATTTTAAGGCGAAAAGCACACTGAAGCTATTATCGCCTCCCTAAATGCAAGTATGAGTGTAAAGTGTTAAAGTGGTAAGTGTGTGTTAGACTCTGGGTACTGTGAGGGACGTCTAAATCCTCTCAATAGGTGCAGCTAGTCTGCACTCCCCTGTGGGGTTTTATCTTTTGAGATATTAGCACAAAATTTCACACAGAGATTGCTTATGATCTAAGAATCTAATGGCATATACTGTGGAGGAAGCAGATCCTTCACTCTAATCGATATCCCAATTTATTTATATCATTAAAATGAAAAAAGCCTTTTAGCTATGTTGTTGTCTTCATGAAACCTACAATTTCTAAATATAAAAATTGAATATTGTTGAAATCTGATTAAAAAAACAGTTTTTTTTAATTATTTTAGTGAATTCTAATAATCATTTCATTTATGACCAAGTAATACGTGCACCCACAGCTATTTACTAAGAAACTTACACTGCGCATGAAACCAAGCAGTAAAATGGTATTTTCAAGAATAAAGTTAATCTAAAAATGATCTGATTAAGGAACAGAAAAAACAAACACGAGCATGGATCACATATAAAGATTACTCTGAATAAGCCACAAGGTACACAAAATATTAACACTTATAATGTTGTTAAAGGAATGCGACTGAAGTACTTGACAATTTTTGTATATCTCAGTGAGACCGAAGTTACCTGCTTCTCTTTCATTAACCTCATTGATTACCCACAAACCTCAAAAATACCTGCAAATTGGGTAATTACCAACCAACTGACAATACTGGTGATAACACACTTTGTTTAGAAAATACTAGACGACTGATCAGAACAACAGGAAGGAAGAGAAAGTAGGGATGTGGGCAGGCTGCATAACTTAGCACCTTCGACACAAAAATGAGGGTTGGACTTTCCCAAGATGTCAATAAAAAAATTGAATTAACTACAATTAAATAAGATCAAATTAACCAGGGTATTTGATCTAATTAATTAACCAGGGTATTTAACAAGATTAAAGCACAGAGTATTAAAAATTTAAACAAATGTTTAAACAAAAGAGAGAATGGGGCATTCTCTCTTGCCCCATTGCTTCTCCGACAACTGGCCATCTTCACAACAGAAGAAAGATACCCCTCTGACCAATGGTTGAGAATCTACACAGATGGATCCAAGTATGAGGACGGAAGCACCGGAGCAGGAGTGTACACGCCCCATTTCTCCCTACCCAGTTGGGCTGAACAGGTCGAATTTTGACGCCGAGATGGAGGCCATATCTAAGGCTCTTCTCCTTCTGCTGAACAGATCGCATAAGCACCAAAACTGTGCAATACTGACAGATTCCAAGGCAGCAGTGCAGGCTCCTATCATCATCAGCGGGCAACAAAGAAATACATCAAATGTTGCGAACGCTTAAAAAATTAAGCAGAAATATAGTGTTCCAATGGATCCCTTCTCATGTAGGTGTGCCAGGAAATGAGGCTGCAGATGAGCTGGCAAAGAAAGGTTCACTCCTACCCAACACGAACATTTGCCCAATCCTAATAAAGCAAAAGCCATGCTCAAAAGTACAATGAAGAAACAGCGGATGGAAAAAATGAAGAGCATAGCAAAAGACAAACACTGGGAAAATATAGAAGAGGAATGGAATGGACTGAAGGAAAAACCAAGGAGACAGTCAGTCGCACAGTTCCGTCTTGACACGGGTCATGACTGCCTCGTCGGCCCACTTGAAGCACATTGGAGTCTACTCCTCTGAAATGTGCCCTCTGTGCCAAGAGACAAACTCAAATATGAACAAGGAACACCTGCCAACATGCCCTGGATTGAATGTTGATTCGAGACGACAGAAGAGCTTCATTCGGCTGTAATGGGAGGCAAGGAGGCTGATGGACTGGAGTCAGGGCTAGCCATAGGAAACAACAACAACAACAAATGCTAATGTAACATGACTCCTAAGAAACAAAAATTCCCATGTTAATTAACTGTCATTCCGACAAGGAATTAAAATTTTAGTTGCACAACTTTCCAATTAATTTATAAATTCACAGAACATGCTGCCTCTATCCAATCTGCTCAGTCCTTATTAACGTAACCACTGATTTAACTATAAAATGTTATTTTCACTTATGGTTCAAGCTAAATAAAAATAAATTTTACTGTTCAAGTCTCAGTATAAATACTTATCTGCCATATTGAGTATTGCGGGGGTTGCACTGCAGATGGGTACCAGGCACTGATAAAGAAGTGATAAGCATAGTGATGCAACGCAACAGAAACACTGTACCAGAAAGGGCAAAGAATCTACGAAGCAAAATGAATCTGCGAATTCAATAAACAAATATTGGTTTTAGACAACATATTTTGTAATAAAGATTGTAAAGATAAACTTTCACAATCCACTAATGTATTGATTACTTGTATCATTGATTGACAAATGAGGAATATATCAAGATTAAAAAAAGGAAAGTAATACAAAAACAATGTTTTAACAAAAATATTTATTTAAGCAACAAATGTTTCGAAGCATAATCAGAATACTATATGAAGTTAATTGTATCAATTGTGTCTAGACAAAAAAAAACAGAAATGTTATACATTTTTTTATTTATTTTTTACAGAGAAGCAAGATAGACTGTCAAATATTGTCAACATTTGTTCAGGTATTCATAGACTTTTTTCAATTTTTACATCCGTGTTTGATGAAAAACGTTACCTAAGACACTAGTTAACTGCGATTACGATTTTTAAAATTATTCTGAACTACTTGAAAACTTGTGTGAGTTATAAACACTCATCTCTGTAAAATTCTTAAAAAAGACATAAGTTTCGAAGAACGAATTTTACAAGTTTTAGAATAAGCTTTACATTCAAACTGTGGGCACACCTTGAAGATCGCACAGTAAGTAAAGGTATGTGGTACATTACAGCACCAATTATCAAGACTAATTGGAACTGGACTCGATCCAAATAGTTAAAAAAAGAGCAAAAGAAAGGTAAAAAAAAAAAACAGTTTTAATTCTTTTTATATTCTTCTTCTTTTCTGCTAGGATTATTGTCACCATGTTTAGTATAATGATCTGCCTTTCCTAGCTTCGTCAATTCTACTTTTCTTTAAAGAACATGTAAGATCATTCAAATACGGCAAAAATGATTCAAATTAGCATCACATTTAATAAAAGTGGGAAACATACCTCGATAAATAGAAAACTCCATGAAAGTACTACATATGGCAGAAAAAGGAAGATGTATGAACATTTTAGAGAACTTGGACATTTTAAATCTAAATTAAAGGGAGAAAACATAATAAATGAACAGATATCGTCGCAAGCAGATATTATGTTGAAAATCTAAAAATTTTCAAAAATTAAAAGGAGGGACGACCGTTGAAGAGAAAGTTTGAAAGGAGCCAATCAGAAGCGAGCGAAAACGTATGATTTTGAAGAGCCAGTCAGAAGCGAGCAAGTCAGGTTTAATGTACACGTGTTGAAT
Organism: Callitettix versicolor; assembly: GCA_022606455.1. Lineage (NCBI taxonomy): Eukaryota > Metazoa > Arthropoda > Insecta > Hemiptera > Cercopidae > Callitettix > Callitettix versicolor. The sequence continues at coordinate 99,346,559 of CM040185.1, forward strand.
AGAGGAGGGGTACGAGGTGGAGATAGAAAATTATAAATAGGACAGGCCATAATATTGGTGACCAGTATAGGTATATTTTTTGAAGATGGAAGTTCTCCGAAACACGTCAACAAAAGTAGAATTAATGAAGCTAGGGAAGGCAGATCATTATACTCAACATAGTAACAGTTTTAATTTTACATACTGAATCATTGTATGTTGTAAAATTAATAATATCGTAACAGTAGACCTACTGTAATTGGAACATTTTAAGAGAAGATTTTCAATAATTTACACTTTATTACGCATTGTTAAAATTAAATTTTGAGGCAAGTTTTACTTCAATCACAGTTTACAAAAAAACCTAAAACACACAAGACAACAAGCACTAGGATTGTAAAATTGTGAAATAACGATGCACTTAACAGTAAACAAATAGGCAGGCAGATGTCTGACAGACAGCAGGTAACACTAGAGAATATATGCATATACAATGATCACAGAAAGGCTGGTTTCCCTCAAATATCAATCCAGATAATTGGAAATGTGGATAATCAACATCCATATAATCTACGCTCTACTGTAGTATGGTGTACACTGTATAACCTCAATACACTTGTACATATTTATAGAAAAACTAGTTACTTTTTGCTAGCTACACCTCATTTATTTCAACTTGGCAGCCTGATTCTTAACCACAAAATACATGTAAGGTAAGACAGATAAGAATACTACAGGAAGAGATTATAAAAACCTCAGGCATTGAGATCCCTGGAACTATGTACACTAATCCTCTTAAAAACTAGTTCAACTGATTAATATTCTTAATACATTCTAGAAATCTGACTAACTCATCTTCAGGGTCTTGGAAACCAAAAACCCTTAGCCTCTTGCTAGCAAGCCCCTCACAATCATAAATAATGTGTCCTGCAGTTTTTTTCTCTTTGCTGCATAACCTACATGGTTTCTCTGTGGTACATTCCTATCCTGCACACTGCACCCTCAGACCACATTGCAATATAATGAGCCCAATGCTTTTTCATGAGTTGTGCTCTGCCTAAGATGTCTGCTACCTCTCTAAGTCCTCCATCTTAATGCAGGACCTTTCTTATAGAGGCGCTTAATGGGAATGCCCATGAAAGTTGTCCCATCTTGCCTGGTGTTGCTTAATTGTGAAGCTTATTATTTTTGTAATATATATGCATTTTCACCAGGTACTAACAGTTGTCCTTTTAAGTTGTATGATTAAACAAGGCACGATAAAGCCATTTTATTTCAGATCCTTTTAAACAATCTGTTCCTTTACTCAACAAATAAGTTTTAAGATATAGTCTATAGTCATACTACTTCATTTCCATCCATCTATCAATCATTTTATTACATTCTCTTAAACATGATATTAATGAATACCACAAAAACCGTTTAACTTTTAAAAACATTTATAAGACAAAATATAATGACTGAAAAAATAGTTTTAAAATATTTCTTGTAGGTCAAGGAGTAACTTGTTAAAAAAAAAATGTTTTAGATTTTTATAATAACTATATCATCATTTGACCTACAGAAAAAAATTATTTTGTTGAACATTATAAAAGAAATATATATTTTGTCTCTTAAGCATTAGAAAAACAGCTGCCATTTTAAAAATTATAAAAAAGTTTTTGTGTTTGGTAAACTTGTTTAACATAATACGGAAAATGCTTACACTAAAACTGAACTCAAATTTTACCTAGAATATTTTCGAAGTAATAATGATTTTTTGTGAAAGAACAAAATGGACACATTTTGTCATGATGTGCATAATTTGAAAATGTATAGGCAGTCCATGTTTTCAGAACTACGTAACATAAAAGTGTTTGCCCAACTATAGTACAATTTTTAGGACTCCATATTTGTTTAGACAAGGAATGACAATATGAAATAAAAATGTCAGTTCAAAAAACAACGTGCACAATAAATTTAAACAAAAATAATTACCTGAATTTATGAAACAGCAATACAATCAACCATATGGCCATGAGAAGTGTACCTGTCCATTCACACATATGAAACGCCCATGGAATATGTGGTACATTATCCAGAAAAATATCTGGCAGAGGCGGGTACTTCTTCATATCCGGCACGCGGTCATGGACAATGACCATTACAGAACGCTGTAATCCACGTCACAATGAACAGATATGCTAACGCAATGAGAGCTTTACATATCTCTGGTCGAAGTATCAGTGCTGAATCATCATCTGACACTGGACTTGAATACGTCTGATGAATTGGTTGGGTAAAGGTTAGGTGTTCTTGGTCCGAGTAGGAATCTGTATTCGACACTCGGTAAGAATAATACTGTTCAAGCTGAAAAATACAAAAATAATAGTGAACTTAACCCTTTGTATGCAGCTTAAAAAATCCTATAAAAATGAGATTAAGCATTTTTTTTTTTTAAACAAGAGGTTTTCATTCCCTTTAAAATATTTTTGTCCGGTTTGTTAGCTTATAAAATTGTTGAAAAAAACGATAACCCGATCATGTTTATTGTTTTTATTTAAAAAAATTAAACATACAGTTCTATGCAAAATGTTTTTACAATGATCACCGCAAAAACAGATAATATTATATCTTTTGACAGACAATTTTTTGTTTATAACTACTTAATTATATACTAAAAAACTTAAAGAATTATAAATAAGTAATTATAAAAAATGGAAAGTTACTAACAGCAACTGAGAGTAATAACGTGTTACCACAATACTGGGGTTGTCAAAAATATCAGTAAGTTTGGGTTGTCGCTATAATAATGTAGTTATTAGTTATTCAGAATGACCAAGTTTACAAAATCAGGCTACAGATATTAAACTTATTTGCCAGCACTCTGTTGGATGATTTTTGAACTATACAATATATCCTATACAATGTTTAAAAAAATTCAATCTGCAGAGGTATTTGAAGCAATTTTGCACTTAGGCATTATCCACATTAAAGGTAACATCATGAATATTATCTCTAAAGCCACACAACGTAACACTGACATTTTATCTTTGTAACCAGCAAAGTCCTTACAACCAATGGTAATTAGGGTATTTTACACAAAAAGCTTTTAAGCTGACGTGTCGGTGGCCACGGAGCAGCTGTTAATACCCAAAAAGGAAAATTAGGGTATTTCCAATAAAATTTTAAAATTAAAATGCTTATTTATAATATTTAGTGTAATGGTGAAATCACATTTCCAAAAAAATATAAGGTAAGTTTAGTTTCTTGTAAGGCACTCAGGAATCATTGACATATTTTTCCATTGTACAATACAAATTTATTTGTGCATAAATGTTCATTCACGTAATGGTATTTTAGAAGTCACAGAGAAATTACAGAATGCCACCAACGCAGTAAGTCAATGGACAAAAAAATGGAGAGTAAAGCTTAATGAAGCAAAAACTGTACACATTAATTTTACGAATAGAAAATATGAACCATTACCAATAATATTAAACGAAAGGAGTATAACATATGCAAACAGTGCTAAATATCTAGGAATGACACTTGATGCAAAGCTCCAATGGAAGGTGCATGTAAAAAAGAAAAAAGAGGAGCTACAGCTCAAATTCAATAAAATGTTTTGGCTTATTGGAAGAAATTCAGAACTTTCGATAGCCAACAAGATACTGCTATACAAGCAAGTTCTAAGACCAATATGGACCTATGGTGCACCACTCTGTGGATGTACAAGAAAAAGCAATAGTAAAATTATTCAAATTTTTCAAATTAAAGTATTGAGAACGATTGTCAACGCCCCTTGGTATGTGAGAAATGAAAACATACATAAGGACCTAGGTGTTGAATCTGTTCAGGAAGTCATTAAAAAGCTCTCGGTTAAGCATTATTGCAGGTTAGAACAGCATAATAATACAGAGATTGACCAACTACTATGCCGCAGTGACAACATCACAAGAAGGCTGAAGTGGACCAAGCCAATTGACCTCTCCAGGCCGTAAACACATTGGGACCAGCCGTCGGACTGCACCCCAGAACACAGTGAACACAATGATAAAGAAAAATTACTAGATGGGGCACGCCTCAGTTGTAATTATAAAAAAAAAAAAATTCACGTAATGGTATTAAATGTATTCAGTTTCATGTGATGGGTATTTGTATCCTTCACAGCAAGAAGTGCTCACTGCGGTTTCCATCACAGCTGTATTATTTTTGGCGAATTGTCTTTGAAAAATGAGCCCAATCCTGACCTCTAGGTCACTCCTTGAGAGGTAATTAAACATGTTATATATTTGTATGTTAATACATATTCCTTCACAGACTGAAAAAAGTAAATTACATTGAAATCCGATGGGCATCCATTCGACAAGATTGTTTTTAGAAGAAAAATTGTTCTGAAGCTTTGCCAAAATCGTATCCAGCTTCTTCAAGGTGGTTCTCCCTAAACATCACAAGTCTAACTGAAGAAAGCTTTCTTCTGCTAGTTATTTTTATTACCTTTGTATAACGCAAATAAAAAGTGAGCTGGCTTTAGCTGATGTACATTGACCTGCCATTAACACACCTTAGCCCTACTGATTAAATCCAGTGTGACTGACGACCTTAGTATGACGGCACTTAAAACACAATTTAGGGCAATCCTCCAAATTGCAGGTAAATTTTGGGTATTGTATCTCCTATTTAATTCACTTGTTTCTCTATATTTTGATGGTCTCTGTAACAGTTTTATAATTTTCCACACTAGGAATCTGTCAAGAAATGTATATTGAATTTCAATGTAGTGTAGAGGTGGGCGTTTCTGCTATTTTTACAAAACGTCAACAAACAGTTTGTTGAGGAAAAAAAGCTGCTTTTTAAAACAGTTGGAAAAAAACAGGTTTAGAAAACTGAAACTCAAAGTTGTATTAGCAGCTAAAACATAAAGCACGTAAGTTCAGTTTTCTAAGACTACTTTTTCATTCCCATTACCACCATGTCCTTAAATTGTTTTTGGGTATAAAGCATTTAGAAAGGATAAAAATAATCCTTATAAGTGTAGTAATAATTAAATTACATTCTCAAAACGTAATAATTATGTATGCCATTTTATATTTACAAAATGCAATGAATTTCTAATAGAAGCATTCTTTTTATTTACTTAAAAATTAAATAGTCCTTTGCATATTTACCAAAATGCAAATGATTTAGAATATTTTTGATTGATTAAAAAATATTGATAATAAATATAAAAAATATGTTTAAATAAAATTAGGCTCTGTATCTACAAAATGTGAGAGGTTGTTACTACAACTCACAACAAAATAGAGATAAACGTTGACATTGACCAAACAGTTCTTACTTCACTAAAAGCAACAAGCAACTTTGAAATAAAGGGAAAAAGCATAAAAGCAGGTAGAAGAAAAGCAGTTAGAAGGCAAACAGCAGGAAAACAGTTTTAGCACTTGTGGCGTCGTAGTGCGGAAAGCCGTTCCTTGTTTAACAAATTATAAACCAGTCCAAATCCAACTGCTTGTTTCCATTTGAAAAAGCAGTTTGTTTGTCGTTTATAGAAAAGCAGTTTTTTTCAACAGTTTGGTGTTTTCTGCCCCACCACTAATGTTGTGTGTGTGTACATGAGCACACATGCATTTTTAAAATGCTAGCATTTTCAAGCTTGTTCTGATTTGATTCAAACTTGCCACTACAATCGTGTATAGTAAATGGCTTAAACAACTTTGTTACCTAGCAAAAATCCGATTAACTGTTTTAAAATGCCAGCCGTTCAAATCTTTAAAATTATAACTTTTGTCTTAAAATTTTTCTGGAAAATCTGATTACACCACCGTAATTAGCATTAAAAACTGCATAAGTTGGCATTTTGAATTTACAAAAATCAGTTAAAAATTACTAATGCAGATATCTGCATTAGTTGCTGATTGACGGTGAAATCAGAATTTAAAAAAAAATTATAAAATATTTTTGGAAATTCATTTCTATGATGTCAGTAAGACAGCTGTGTGCTGTGATTATTTAATTGAGAAATCACCAACAATAAAGTATTATTAGCCTATAGCCAATGAAAAGTACTATTACTAATACTTATTAAAAAAACAAGGACTTGCCTGCCATTAATGACTGACATTAAAGACTGACTCATAATGCTTACCTTCAAACTGAATTCTAATTAGTTACTTAATCAAAACCAAGAATTAAATAACTGTTTTCCAATTCATTGCTTTTTTATATAAACTTTATTCGTTACATAACCTCAATTCATAATGACTATGACAAGTTTACTAAATATGTAAACAAAGAAAAAATATTACTTTTTCTGTATGATGTCTTCCTAAGTAAATCACCATGCAGAGGTACACAGGCAGCTTAGCTTAAGCAGGTTTATTTTCATCTTTCTTTTTTGTTACTTAAAGTCGTAAAAATGTTACGATGTTTTGTCGTAACACTTTCTGTAACTCTATTGACGTACAGTTTTATCAACCTACGACTTTTTCAATCCAAGAACGATTTTAATGATTTTGTTGTTATAAAACGTATGAACAATAACAAATCTATAAATCTACGCTAACTATTAACCCAGTAGCATGCCCTACCTACAAATGCTAGGCTATTTTAGCCAAAAAGCACATATGTAATTTTATATTTAAATATAAATCATTTCATCATTCATCACTTAATATAAATATCTATTTATCACTTTAAAAATCTGGAAAATATTACTGTTATTATAGATATTGATACTGTATTGGTACAGTAATTTTTTGTTCCAATAAAGTTTTAATTAAAAAAGATTACATATTTATTTTCTGACTGAAGAAATCAATTTTAAACCATTAGGTTTGAAATACAGTAAACCACTTTACTGAATATTCTTAACTTCACTGTTAGTTAAGTTAACAATACTGTTAGTAATTCACTGTTAGTTAAGTTAGCGAATTACGTTATGGTCCTATCATAATATTTAACTGAATTATACCTTTATCAGCACCAAACACACACAAACATGTCACAATTGCCAGTCATTTTGACTGCCAAATAACAAAACTTCAAGAACAAGGTTATGCTACAGCTTTTGTTATTTCATTTCTGTAACTCAGATAAATATGAAAGTAGCAGAAAAGTGAAATAAAAAGATCAGTTAAATGAAAAATTTATACTCAGACGCTATCTATTGGATTTATTTTCAACTATTACCAACTGAAGTAGTAACAGATCGTTGTGCAGCATTTCTCACTAGTAAGTTACGACGATAGATTGTTGTGTAGCAGTCAAAGTGTTAATACTATATGCAACTAAAATAAGAATAAAAACACAGTGGGAGCGAAACATGTCAATCAATGCTCTGACTCACTTCGCTATCAATCTCACACACTTACCATAGGCTATCGATATCAGACAATAATTTTATAAAAACTAGTACAATATATGAAAAAAATTCATTATCAAATTTTGCAATTCCAAATTATCCTCATAAATATTCATCTAATGACAATTGTCATGTTATAAAAATACCATTCTTACCTCAGACTTATTCACATTTGAAATGTGATTCGGAATTGAATGATTTAGAAAGAGTAGAGTGCATGGGTCGTAGCCTTGGTCGAGTAAGGACTGCCTGTTTTCCATTTTCAGCTGTCTGATGTCTAAACTAAGCCGTTTCACATCGCCCAGCACCTGGCAAAACACAGAAGTTATTACACAACAAATTATTGTTGAACAGTTTTGTTATGATGGTTCCAAGCCATATTTGTTTTGAAGGGACATGTAATTATTTATTATGATTATTATATGTTACAGTAAATGTGATTAATCCGGTGATTATATATAATAACCGGTAATTATGCTAAATCTGGTAAATGTGATAAATTTTTGAAAATTCGACAAATTAACAGGTTTGTTTGTACAAGTCCCAACTCGTAATAGTAAATGTAATAAAGTCCCTAACTTAACGAAAATTCGTTCAGTTTGCGCAACTACTTGGCTTCTATCAACACGTGACAACCACGTGATTTCAGTAGTAGTTCTCATTACGTTGCGTCTAGACGTTTTTTCACTAACCTCTTGTATTTTATAAAACATTGGCTAATGGCTGGTATGCTTGAGCGTTTTAATTCCAAATTAGTTAATATCATGGATACTAAGAAAGCAAACAGTGGTTTTCTAAAGAACAAAAGATACGATGATTTATTAAAAAAAAGAAGTTCAAAATGAAGAGTTTTATCAGTTAGGAACGAAACAAGGAAGACTTTCACACTTGTATACCAGAAATCAATTCACAATTTGTGAACGATTTATTTTGCTTGATGATGTTCCAGACCTAACAATATAACTTCGACAATTCGTTAGAAAGACAGACCTTTCTGGAGGTCAGGGATATCAGCGATGTTTCCAAGGGACAATGCGAGTCTGATAAGTGCAAATGTAAAAAATCTGGCAAACTTTGTAATTCTAAATGTCATAACAGTCTAAATATGCTTAAATAAGTAAACTTAGAATATTTATTAATCTGTAGTAATAGTATTTAACAATGTTCAGTATAATGATCTGCTTTCCCTAGCTTCGTCAAATCTACTTTCGTTGATGCGTTTCGGAGAACCTCCGTCTACAAAAACTATATCTATACTCTTTTTTTTAACTTTCTCTTTAACGGTTGTCCCTCCTGTTAATTTTTGAAAATTTTTAGATTTTTAAACGTAATATCTGCTTGCGACGATATATCTGTTCATTTATTATGTTTTCTCCCTTTAATTTAGATTTAAAAATTTCCAAGTTCTCTAAAATGTTCTTACGTCTTCCTTTTTCTACCATATGTAGTACTTTTTTTTATTTTTATTTATTTATTTTTTAAACTGGTAGAAAATTTACAATATATAGTATATTAAAATTAATCTACTATATACTAATTTAAAATTAATTAATTAAAATTAGTATAGATATAGTTTTTGAAGATGGAGGTTCTCCGAAACGTGTCAACGAAAGTAGAACTGACGAAGCTAGGGAAGGCAGATCATTATACTGAACATAGTGACAATAACCCTAGCAGAAAAGAAGAAGAATATAAAAAGAATTTCAATAGTATTTAACGTTATTTGAAAAAAAAGTTCTCTATAATATGGGCTTACTTTGTTTTTTCTTATAATATGGGTAACTGCAGTTTTTCTTAAGTGCAACTTTTTTGTACAAGTTCATGTAAATTGTATTTTTTTCATTTCACAACACCTGTCAGTCCCTTATTCAAATTTTGTTCAGGCTAAATAAATGTATGTGACTTAAAATAACCGTTTACTGACTTTTTAATTTTAAAATATAAAATATTGTAATTCGTCGTCTTTTATGCCATAGTGTCCAACGAAAAAATATCTTTCCGAGTACTACTCAAAGAAAAACTCTATTCTACTGGCCCAATCAGTCATAATATTTATCACATTTACCATTACGAGTTGGCAATTATGCAAGTATTCAAAAATTTATCATATTTACCTAATTTAGTGTACATTATGCATAATTACTGGTTGTTCTATATAATCACCAGTTTATTACTTTTACCATAACATATATACTACTGAAACTAGTTAGGAACTAACAATCAAATTCTTTTATATTCTTCTTCTTTTCTGCTAGGATTATTATCACTGTGTTCAGTATTCTACTTTCGTTGACACGTTTCGGAGAACCTCCATCTTCAAAAACTATATCTAAACTATTGAGTATAGATATAGTTTTTGAAGATGGAGGTTCTCCTAAAATGTGTCAATGAAAGTAGAACTGACGAAGCTAGGGAAGGCAGATCATTATACTGAACACAGTGAACTAACAATCAGTTTTAGTGCAACCTATCCAGGGTGCAGCCCTATATAGGAATCGTTAATAATTTTTTAATTGTGAGTTCAAATGGCTTCGTCTGCTTGAGTCTTCATAATAGTACAACATGCCAAGAAGCTGTTTTGCCTCCTCTTTAATATGGTGTTCAAACCATCATTTGTGTCATTATTGTAACATAGCCACCGGACATCATATTCAAATGATTAGGATTATATACCTATTCTTCCCATCAGTGGTCTATCAACTCACCTCATAAAGGCTACCGCGGTTTGAAACTTTAAAGTTTCATCTTCAGGTCATACAAAATGTTAAATCCCTCTGTCGAGGTCGTCACAAAGTCAAACAAAATATTAAAACATACATCACAAACACTAAGCACAATTACACATTTAAAATATTCATCATGAAATTCGGCTTGGCCAAGCTACACACGTGACTCATACGTCGTTGCATTCCGGACTGCGGAGTCTCCATCATTAGTAGCACGCCCGTCGTTGTTATCAGATACGGTGCGTCTGATGGTTTTTGTTACTCAAATTACTTATCCTTAGAGCCATGTCATATATTAAGTTTGATTTAAATGAAAGTTTTTCATTGAGGATGTTCTGGGGGGTCTGATTTTTTGCTCTTGTAAATCTCAAACTCTTCAATCGCATCCATATAAGTACTTTTATGACATAAATGTAATATTTCCATGTTAGTATGGATGTCTTCAAATTTATGGTTTTTGTCCATAAGATGTTCTGCGAAAGCCGAGTTTGTCGATAATGCACTTCTGGGTATGTGCTCTTTAAATCTTTTCTTAAAAGAGCGAGATGTCTGACCGATATAGAAGCTTAGGCAATCACTACATTTCATTTTGTATATGCCAGTTTTTCAAAGTTATCTCCACTTTTATTTGCATCATTTGTGGTTTTGAGCAAATCGAATAATTTTGTCTTTGTTGAGATTTGTAAATCTCGTTGAAGATTGCTATTTCTCAGTGCCCGCCATAATTTTTAATAATCTGTTTGAAATCTTTGTAAGATTTGTACACTACTGTTTTCTACAACCCCAAATCTGGATTACGTATGTTCAAACTGGTTTTAAAATTCGTTTGAACAAAATTAATTTGCTGTGCAGTGTTAATTCTGATTTCTTGCCTAGACACCAGAACACCTTTCTCGACTATATGTTAGGTTCTTCTGCTATCTTTTTTACACGTTCCTTCCAATGTAATTTCACGTCCGGTGTCACACCCAGATATTGTGGAGTATTTGAACGAAGAACTACCAAACCATTAATGGAATATCCAAATACTTTTCAATATGTTTATTGGTAAAATCAATAAGAACTGATTACAATTCATTCAGTTAATAAAGCATGTTGAATTTTCTTTCAACAAGAAACTTATTCACTGCTTCCTGTAGATTGCTCAATTGTCTCATAGATAGCACTGCAATATCATCCGCAAAAATAGCAACAACATTACTGGATGTAATTGGAATATCTCTAATATACAAAAGATAAAACAGAGGACCCAGAACACTCTCCTGATTTTATCTCTCTCAGGTGTGTGTGTCTGTGTGTGTGCGTGTGCACGTGTGCGTATGAGAGAGAGAGGGAATGTGTAATAGCTCAGAGATTTATTAATTTAGAGAATCGTTTTTCCTTCGACAGTACTGTGTTATAAGTTAGAGACCGACCTGTGTAATAAGATAGAGAATCCGTACTGTGTATTAACTTAGAGATTACAGTTCCGTAAAGTGTGGTGTATGTTGCCGACACCGCTGTTTGCAGGCGCGCTTCAGTATCTTTCCGTAAAGTGAGAGTGAGAGTGTGAGTGTGTGTGTGTGTGTGTGAGAGAGAGAGAGAGAGAGAGAGAGAGTGTTAGCTTATTTTAAGATCCCAGTTTGAATCTGGAATGGCGGGTCAGATAAGTTAGCTCATTTTTCAATGGGAATTTACTGATAAATCCATAAATATCAAAATAATTTTCCTTAACAATCGTATTTTCTTTAAACTTAACAGTATTAGAAAGCAAAAATTAAGAAGACCTAAGCTTAACAGAAAACTGCAAACTCAGTCTAATGATGGTTGAAAAAACTAAGTCATAAACACATTAAAAAATATCTTTTTAAAACAAAAATTTAATTAAAATCAACTGAATACGCCGATTACGATTTATAACACGAAACAAGTATTTAGATAACAGTTTATCTAAATAAAACTGCATTAATTTGGCTTACAGTGTTTTACTGCAAATATTTTTTGTATAGTCAGTAATTAAAATTGGACCTCTATGGGCAATCCTTCCTATCTGAGTAAAAGCTTTAAAACTATTGTTTTTTTTAAGTCTGATAATCTGTTAAATTAGTCAAATGTGTTTAATCAGACAACACCCTCAGACAAACCTTATTTACTTAGCTCATCAATAACCTTGGCCTGTGACCTCAGTAGAGATTAAGAATGCTCGTTACGTTTGTAACTCGGTTAAATTTTAATAGGTAATTTAATCTACATTTCTAGCCATCATTTGGAAACATTTAATCAATATTTTTTGTTATGTAGATACGTTTTACTATTTTCTTTTACTTTTAAAACATTTTTACTTTCTTGTCATAGAGAAACCCTATTAAAAAAAAAAAAACGAAGTGATAGGCCAAAAACCTCACTATTGAGTTTATCTGTATCAAGCAATATCTGTTGAGAAATTTCATTAAAAAAGGAATACATTTTTGGAAATTATGTCTGTATCAATGCCCCCCACATAGGCAGTACTGCCATTGTTCTGGAAACAGGGCCCGTGGGTTAGGGCGCCTGCAAAGGAGTAACGACAAATTTGATTAAAAATCAAATAATGTAAAAACAGTTAATGTAATCCTTAACTAAAGCAACTAAGTAGGTATTTGTAGAACCGATGATAGTAAAGGTACAGTGTACTATTAAAGAAGTAGGAACAGGAACCCTAAGTCAGACTCATGATCAACAGTCAGAGCATGAACATTGATCAATGCTGCCATCACATACAGAGACCCAGACTGAATAGCACACCTTAAGAACTATTAACTGGTCTTACAAATTTTAACTGTGTCAAAATGATCAGCAAAAAAATGGACATATGCCAACAATGTCTGGCAACCTATGAGAAACAAAAATAAAAATTTCAAAGTAAAGGTCAAAAGAAAAAAATCATAACCTACATATCAAAATTTAATATAATGGTAGGCTATCCCACAAAAGTTCAGGAGGCTACATTTAAGCATTTTTTTTTTTTTTTTTTTTTTTAACGTCCGACTATTGTGCACACTTGGGCTATGCAGACGATGGGATGATTTTACAGCATATGAAAATGCCAAGCTCTGGCCGGTAATCGAACCCGGGTCCTCGGGGTGAAAGCCCACCGCTATCAACTAGGCCAACGAGGCGGCCTACATATAAGCAAAGAAAGTTTTAGTTGTCCTATATTTTTCTTCTATTTTACAAAATTAATGTGAAAATTATTTTGAAGCAAAACAAAAAGCTTTTAGGAAAATTAAGGGTACTAGTAGAGAATAATGTAATCTTCATTATCCGAAATTTTTTATGAAAATATACATTATTCCATATATTACGGTGAAAAATTTTCTGTGGGGATTCAAAAAATCAACGACATAGCAATTTTGAAAATCTGCCTTCTTTGTGTGATATATTAAATTTATATCAAATAAAACATTAAATTTCTTACTGAATAGTATTAATATTGCATAAACTTTTTTACTTTTATTAAACATCTTGTAACTCTGTTAAACGTTATTTTTATTTTTTTTTTTGTAAAAACTGTATTTTTTTCATTTTGAGAAGTGTTTACAATTTATTTCAGAGGCCATCTTCTTTTTGCAATTCTTTCTTGTGATGGCCAACTGGTTCCTTGCTTCATAATTAATAAATTTTTAATAAAAACAATAGAAACTTTAAAAAAATGATTTAAGTACCAAATCATTACTTTGTAAAAAAGTAGTTTTTTGTTTTGTGTTTTTTTGATTTGACCAAAAAACAAAAATTGTTTTGCAAAAAAATAGTATTGCATGAAAACCTAACTAACCTGGTTTTGTATGAAAGTAGTATTGCATGACAGAAATCTTAAAAAAGTGAAATATGAAAAGAAATACTTCTGGTTGCGCTTGTCTGCTGCTTGTGGTGGCAAACTTGCTACTTACACTGCATTAAATATTTATTTAGTTTAATGATGTAACAATATAACAGGAATAAGAAAAGAAACAGTCCCTAATTTAATTTTGAAATTTAATAATTTTAAAAATATTTGTATGCAATATTTAAAAAAAAGTATAATTATTATTACAGTATTATAAACAGTGACTACATAAATGCCCAATCTATAATAGTTCCTAGGTAATATTTGTACTATTCAGTGAAAAATCTAATATAAGATTAGATACTGTTCAGTTTTATCTAATATAAGACTAGTATTTCATGCAAAGAAAGTCATCTTTGAAATAACTATCTTATTCCATAAAACTAGCAAGTTTCAGAAAAATTGCTATGACAACAATTTTTAAATTCCCAAAAAAGTTGTTTACCAGAATATTAAAAAAATAAATAAATAATTCTTTTATAAAGTGGTCATTCTATTCTCCACTAGTACCAAGTAAGTCCATTGTTTAGTAAACACCGGAAGTTATGATAGCCTAACTAAATAATGAGGATTTTGTAAACAGTAATAAGATTAAATAATATAATCAAAATGTAAGAGATATTACAATGTACGAAATATATGGTCACTATTGTCATATACGAAATATAGCCTATTTCCAAAACCCGATATATTATTATGTTTAGAAGTGAAAAGTTAAGCCTATTTTTATTTTCACTAGAATTTATTCACAAAACTTATAATTAGCAAAGAGGTAGAAGCAATAATTATCCAACCAAGCTTAAATGTCCTTCCTAGTACTTTTTTATTTATATTCTGTGTGAAGTGAAAAACAAAGACATCTATAGAATATAAATAATTAAAAATTTCAAGTGTTAATATATATATATATATATATACCTACTCATAAAAGGTCTACTTGTGTGGAAAAGGATGGATAACAAATATAAAGGAATATTAAAAGGAAACAGAGATGAAAGAAGAAGTGGAACATGCATGCTAGAATAAACTTCATGTCAGTTCTGTTCTACATCCTTTTCATTTTCTGAATGTCTATAAATTAGGAAATTTTGTGAAAGCCCTAACACAATGAAAAATGCACATTAAATACACAGCAGTCCAGGGTGGCATTACTAAGGTTAGGTCTATTTTAAATAAACAGACAAAACAGCTACTAGACAACTGTAATAAGTCTGAGCGATAGTGTCCTAAAACAATGTCTTACAAAAATTAAAGCCTATTGGTATTTAGATATAGATTTTATAGTCATAGTCATTTTTGTTCTAATAATTCTAACTCTAATATCTCCTAACTACTACTTTGTTGCAAGATGTAGGTCAGATTGTTTTTTTCTTTTTTTTAAAAACTTTGCTTTTAAAAAAATGAATTTTATGTAGAAACTTTATTTACACAGAAAAGGCTTTAACAACTATTCATAAAATCCACATCTAAATTTAACTATAACTAGCCTATGAACAAGAAACAGGTTAAATATGACAAACATTTTATAGGTTAAACTTAACCTAAAAATACATTTACCATTATACTTAGTGGTGGCGATCGGAGATCATTTTCTGTCAGAAGTAATAAAGCTCTTCCATCAACACAATGAACATTACAAATTAACTCTACATATTTTGAGTGACCTTTATTTTCCAGCCATTCACGCACATTTTCAACAGACCAATCAATCACATGTGAACATGAAGGCATTTTTGAATGCAAATGTTTATTAATTCGACACATTAGATTTAATAGCTTGCACTAATTATGAATAATCATATTTCATTTAACAGTTTATCATTTGATGTTTAAATGTAGAACTTAAAAACTGAAAGTAATTCCTCACAACAGCGCAAAACAAGTAGTACGCCTATTTCAACATCGGGCCTAACCGCTACAATCACCTAACCGCTAACTCCACTGCACTACACTGATGACTTTATTTCCACTACACTGCGCTCTATACCGATGAGTGATGTCACAAGTGAATATTATTCTATCTGTGATGTTGATAACTGGCGCACTAGTTGAAACCAAACAAAACCAATTCTACTCTGTGACTTTAGCAGTTCCACCAATCACCTTTGATCAGGTATTGTTCTTCAATTTGCTACTACGTACTCGGCCTTTCACGCTCGCATGCCTTGTCGCTTATGAAACACGTCAACTTTGACCGTGACAAGGAAACAGAAAACCTAAACCATGTCCGAACACCAAATTAATCAGCTGCGACACGTGCTGAGCTGGGTAATGAATTTTAACTATATTTTATTCAACGCTGTAACATCCAAGGACTTGCTAATTTCTAAAAATTTCCTGTTGGTTCAATAATATTACGAAAACTGCCAGATGATTTTCGATCGTCATATGAAAAAAATTAAGAAATAACTAACTTAATATAGGTATTTAGCTTTAACTAAAAAGCCATAATATAAAGTTGTAAATTTATAATTCATTTATTGCTATTGAAAGTAAATAAAACACAAAAAACTGCAATCGATTCAGCAAATTCCTTACTTGGTAACCTCGTTGGAATAATTTTTAAGTAACGTGAGTAAAAAGTAGTTTTTAGGATCTTAAGTAAAAAGTTATTAAAAAAATATAATTCATAGTAAAAATACAAGAACTTTCATAACTTTTAGGCAAAACAGGTACATTGATTATGACAATTTACCTGAAAATCTACATTTGATCACCACTACCCCCAACTGCGCACCTAAAGGTTCTTAGTTTTGAGCCGCAGTTACTCCCGTTGCTTTTACCTTACCGCTAACACTGGGTCCTTCGTCCTCATTAGTCTAACTGGCACAAAGTATGGACGTTAAGCGTCATAAAAAAAGTAATACAAAATTTAAAAAGAAACTACCCCAAACTTGCAACTAAAACAGATATCTTCCTAAAATCTGAGAAGCAGGAAATGACAATTTTTGAGCATTTTGGATTAGTGAATGTCCATTGGAAAATGAGTTAAGAGTTATAGAAGCGGCTGTTCTTGTATGTGTAAATATATAAAACACGCGCACGCACACACGAGCGCGCGTTTTTTTAGGAAAATCAGATTTCCTAAAACGTGTTAAAAAGATAAAAAAGTGATTTTTCCAATTCCAAATCATTAGAAGAATAACTTTTTTTTATCTTACACTTTGTAGGAAATCCGATTTCAACACCTGACGGCGGTCAAGGATAATTTTTGTATTTCAATTTCATAAAAAAAGCTAATTTATGTACATTAGGTGATTTACAAGGTAGGCTGATTGTGACGGTGAAATCAAATTTTCATTTTTTTTTTTTAACGTCCTACTATTGTGCACACTTGGGCTAATGCAGACGATGGGATGATTTATAGCGTATGAAAATGCCAAGTCCTCGCGGGGGTCCTCGGGGTGAAAGCCTAGTACGCTATCCACTAGGCCACCGAGGCGGCTCTTCAAATTTTCAAAAAAGGGCCTAAGTGTAAGGTAAAAAATATGTAATTTCCCTGATTGTTAAAGCCATTGTAACCAGCCTACATCAAAAACTAGAAATCGCTCACAGATCAGTAGGTAGGTTATTAGACAGTTCGCTAGAACTCGAACTTGTACGCAGGTTCGAGTCTAGTTACTCGATAAGCCTCTTCGCGTGGTTATTACGTAAATCCTTCTTCATTAGCCTAACTGGAAAACAGTATAGGCGTTAAATCTCTTCAAATAATGTAAAAAAAACGCAGAACGCAGCTGTCTCGCTGACGCTATGAAAGCGGTTTTAAAACATAATTTTTTTCTCTCCCAGTTTTTGAAATTGGATCAAAATTGCAAACGCTTAAGTGCTAATAACCCCCTAAGTGTTACTAATAATCTCTCAAAAAGTGTAGAATGTGTCAGACGCTCATTTCAAGGTACACCGGGTTTGGATCTTACCATGACGGCCGCTACAACTGTTTATTTTCTAATGAACGTTCGCAAATGCAAAGTTAATTTCTAATTTGAATTCAGTGTCAGTCAAATTAATGGATCAGCGAGACATTTGAATAGGACTATCACAGTTAGAGTGTCTATTGTTATTTATTAAAAGTCCTTCACATTGACCTCTCTTATTAAAAACCGTTAGTTTAATAATTGAACGGTCCACATAACAGTTAGGCCGTTAACCGTTTATGATCTCGTGCGTTGAATGACGAATGTAATCTTCATTCAATGTCCTGTGTGATAGTTTACGTATAACTATTAGTTTTGCCTACATTCTAAGTGGAATATATTTAACCTATTGGTATTCCCGTTGTTGAACCTGAGTCAGTCAGTCATGTTATCACATTGTGTAATGCAGAGGATAAAATAGCATAGAAAGTAGGCAGCACCATTGTCGCAGCCTAGTGTCCTAGTATCGCCTAGGCACTGGGTATGACGTCGTGAACAAAGTTGAGAAACATTAAAACGGGAAGAGGAAATGAAAATATAATTTAAAAAATACCATCTTAGCCTTCAAGAAGTTTTAAGAATTTAAAATATTTTTTTTAAACCAACAAAACTAAAATTCACTATTAGCTTGCGGTTACATAATAAAATAAATAAAAATAATAATAATATAAGAAAGAAAAAAATGTTTGATTCGGTGGCCTAGTTGATAGCGTACTGGACTTTCACCCCGAGGACCCGGGTTCGATTCCCGGCCAGGGCCTGGCATTTTCATACGCTATAAATCATCCCATCGTCTGCATTAGCCCAAGTGTGCACAATAGTCGGACGTTAAACAAAAAAACTGACATACCGATTTTGGGAAATTATAGATTTTCCATTTTCTCCGATATTTCCCGAGCAGGATTTTTCAAGGACATTGTAACCTATACGTTTTGTTTGGTTATTAATGGATTACACTTTTAAAAAATCTTAATCGTTATAGCCAAATTTGAAGAAAAATTGTCAAAAAAAACTTGAAAATCTAATTTATAATAAATCTTAGTGTCCAGAAATAGGGTAAAACTAAACTTTTGGGACTTACCCGTACGTCAATTTTTGAACCAATCTCTTTATTACATGCCCAATATTAATAATCCAAAATATAAAAGTACGGAAACAACTGGAAGTTAGGAAAAAATGGAAATAAAAGTGACAAACATAACCTCAAAATACTAGTGCGAAATTAACGTGTTTCTCATCGCAAAAACGACTAATTAAATGCGTGTTATTAATAATGAAAACAATAGAACTCTTTAAAAAAATACTACGTATAACACGGTTTTGTATAGATTTACATTGCGTATAAATTTACTGATACAAGCACCAATATGCGCGACGTTTCTTGATAATGGTTGGTAAACAGTTCATCCTGTTCCTACTACATTATCAATTATTCTTCTTGATAATAGAAGTGTTAAAAAGTCAAATAAAATCGGAATAAATCATAACGACAACGCATGGCTAAAAATCATAACCTATAATAGATTTAATCTTCCGCTGGGGAATACCTAAACTCAATAATAAAATAAAAAAAAGTCACGATCATTACTTTAATTTCCAAAAATTCAAAAATACCAGAGATAGCCTATGAGCAAACTACACCTGCATGTCGAATTTCATAAAAACGGTTCATTCGTTTATTCCCTACCGATGTGAACGAAAAATTACAGAAACAGATATTCAAACGATAACCACTTTTTTAGTCAGCGGGACCCGAAAACGAATATATCCATTTAAATTTAAAGATCAATTTACTCGACGATATCCCTTCTTTCTATACATCGTTCGGTGAAGAATGATCACCGAATTGAAAGTTTAACGCATGCACAAGACGTTGAAAAAACGTTGTTTATTGAGTTAATATAATGCGTATGCATGTGGCAACGTTGCATTAGATTATAGCAAGTCATCATGCAACACTGTTAAATGAACATGCGCTTTTAATTTTCCTTGCTGCTTGCTTTACTTGGCAAACAGGTTCGACCCAAAATATCTATAGTCCATTTCATATTACTGGAGAGTAGGCATAGGGAGCGCGCATCTGGTACGTTGCTATTATTTATTGGCCGGGAATCGAACCCGGGTCCTCGGGGTGAAAGCCCAGTACGCTATCAACTAGGCCACCGAGGCGGCCCTATTAAGCCTATATAGCACTATTAGATCCTAACTTATAGACTTTTGAAGAAACTGACTTATTAGTACTTGGTTTTTTGGAAAAATTCTGTTACTGAACCAAAAATAACGATCGTGTATCGTGTTTTCTTCTCGTTTTTATTTTATTTAGGATAATCTGTTTGGAAACGCGACGTGATTTTTTCTTTTTGGTTGAATAACAGGATTTTACTTTTTTTCTTAAAAAAATTATACATTCATTTCTTCTTCTTTTCGTTTCACCCTCTTTGGGGTACGCTGAATCAATCATTTCTTGCGCGCTGTACTTTTCTTTGTTCCCAGTTCTTCATTCTTTCCGATCTTCTTTTCCTCTCCTCTTCCGAAATGATAGGTTTAGGTCTTATTTTGGTTTTATCTTGGAATCTTATTCTTTCGTCCTTGGTACTTATCTTAGCAGTTTGGTCAAGCAGTAAATTTTCTGTAATTTTTAATTCTATTAGGTCTTGTTCAATTTCTTTAAACCAGTTCGGTTTTGTTTTACGATTATGGAAAAAATCAAACACCTGTTTCGTTAATCTATTGGAGTTCATTCTAAGAAGATGGCCGTAAAAATTTATTCTCCTTTTTCTCATACTATCTGTTTTTCAATCTTCTTATATTCATTTCTTATATATACTAACTTATTATCCTGAAATTTTCCCTATAATTTTTCTTAAGATTTTCCTCTCCGTTATTTCAAGCTTTTCTATCTGGCCTATGCGATTCATGGTTAATGTTTCTGCTGCGTACAGTGCTTCCGGCTTGATCACTGTTTTATAATGTTTAATTTTGGACCCCCATGAAAGGGATTTCTTATTGTATGTTTCTTTCGTCAATTGGAAGGCCAATTCAAGTTTGTTTTTCCTGGATTCCATTGCCTTGCCTTCATCTGCATTCCAACTAATCCATTCACCAAGATATTTGAACTCTTTTACAATTTCTATTTTCTATACATTCATTTATTGTATTTTATTAAATAATCTCGTACTATTGTATTAATTGTTATTTTCCTTAAAACTTATATTTACACGTATTTTATTTTATTAAATAATCTTGTATTTTTATTGTAATAACTGTTATTTTAATAACGATTTTTTTTTCGAAAACACGATAAAATAACATAGCTAGTTATTAACAACATATCAGCTGTTCAATGAAATCAGCTGATCGTTACGAATTAATATAAAACAACTGATCTTCTAATACAACTACCAAAATTAAATTAACGATTCATTTCATATACTGACATCGGTCAAACTTCTTCGTGACGTGCGCCTCACACGCGTAAGATCCCCGGTTCGATCCCGGGCGAAAACACGATATTTTTAATTATAATTAATATTTCATAATTAATTACTGTATAATTATATGAGACTTGTGACGCGCAATATATATTGCGCCCGGCCACTAAACCAATTTCGGCCGATCTGTATAGGCGAGGAGAATAGCGCGGTAACAATTGTCGGCACTGCGATTTGGCAGAAATCACATCAGTGGTTGTCTTTGTATATGGCTGTTAGACACAGTTTTGTAATATTGAGTGCAACGGCTGATGTATTAGTAAAAGTGAGTAGCGATGTTTTTAGACAAGTTAGTATAGTAGTGACAGCGGGCAGAATTCAAGTGGACGGCTACATGCTATTGCTGAACTGTTATGATGCACTATCAATTAATATGGAATGGACTGTAGCAGCTGGCAGGTTGATGACGTAAAGAGGAAATGGACGTGTTTCGCTTACTCACAGCATTCTTAGGAAATGAGCAACACACTTGTCCTCGGCGGGGATTCCTTTGTGCTGGAAGGAATAATTAGATAATATCCATTGGAAATTAACCCAGTAAGATTAGAAGAGTAAGATCTTCTAATTATAGTAAGATGATCTGAATCTGTAAGAAAGTTTGGTAATCGTGAAAAAAGGTCTATACTGAGATTTTTATAAATTTATCCCCTTTCTTGATGAATGAAAAATTGTTTTCTTGGATGTCTACTCCATAGTGTACATTAATGGGGAGTAAACTAATTTTGTATTTTCGTAAAATTTGGCGTGCAGATCTGGGTGGCTCAAATCTGGTGACCACTTTTTAAAATTAAAATAAAATTTTTGGTAAAAAAAACTATTAAAAATCTAAATTTCTCAAAACAAATTATAATCAAGCTTTGTACAAATGCAGACCATAGTCACCTAGCAGTCGCTATTTCTTAAAAAAAAAAAAAATCGGTTTCATGAGCTATTGAAACAAAGTAAAACGACCTAAGTTTTCAAAATGGATTAATTCGATTTTGCTCATATGAAAATTCATATCTCAGGTTAGTATAGCAAATCTGAAGTAAACGAAAATTATTTGTTCGGACAAAAACTGAAAAAAAAAAAAAAAAAATCCTGACCACCGCTTAGTTTTTTTAATTTACTCTGAAACAGAAATTTTATTTATTTCAATTTTGGTAAACCGGCTAGTTATGATTCTTTATATTTTATCGAGATCTGATGAACCGGTATTAAGAAATTAGGCCGATTTTTATGCTTCTCATCAATTTTTATGCTTTTGAACTGTGTTTTTTTTTGGTAAATAATTGAACACGAGAAGATTTTGAAATATTTTTGCACTGTTTGGAGAAAGTAACAATACGTAATCCAAATGGTAGAAAGTTATCGCTGCTAGTTGTTACATTTTTAATAATATTGATTTAGTATATCGACTTAGTAAGTCGAAGTATTTTCAAGGTATCGTCTGTCTAGGGCGGCCTTGAAAATACCATACAGTGAAAATCAAAAGTAGGCTGATTGACACTTAATCATACTTTTGAAGGTGATACTTTAAGGCTTGCTGTACGTGCAAGTCGGTACCTGGTCAGGATTGACGCTTGTTTCAAGGTCACAAGTCTGGGGCTTACCACGTTATAAGGTCACTGGTTTTCAACTCTCCCTCCCCACAGTACCTGCAAACTTCTAATGCTCATGACAGTGTGACACTTGTGATAATGTCGCAGTGCGATATCGCATGAAGCAGCGACATTACATTTCACTGCCAGCTAGCTTCATTGAAAGCTCAGATTGTTACTAATCGCCATCGAGAAGGCAGTGGGATTTTTGCAAGTTGCAATGTTTGTGTGGCAGTAGTGAGGCTTTGGCAAAAGACAAACATGAGATTTTTCTTTTCCCCGTTTTTTTTTACCTGTAAGAAATCTGAGAGATTGAAAATGTTTTTTGTAACAAAAATCAGTACAATGACCAAGTATTTTAAAATACTTTTGAATGTACAGAACTAGCTTTAATAACTTATGTCAAGTAATCCACCCACACTTAACAAAACAGGAAACATTTTTCAGATGTCTGAATTTTGTTTTTTTAAATTTTATAACATATATTTTTATCTTACCCTCATAGAAATTCTGTTTTCACTACCATAATCAGCATTACGATCTGCATATATTAGCATTTTAAAATTTCAAATTACATTAAAAATACGAAGATAAACTCTGACCGCTGTCAAATTTTTTATAAAAATTCAATTGAATTTGAGAATTCAAAAAGTTTATACAGTTTTTAACACTAACTCCGATGGTAAAATCAGATTTAAAAAAACATGAATTTTTAAAGATCTGAAATGGCCACCATTTGAAACTGTTGAACAAACTTATCCAATCTATTACAATAATCTATTTTTGTGCCAAGTTTGAATGAAATCAGATCAAAATTGCAAACGTGAGTGTGCTAAAACACACACACACACACACAGCTTCCGAGCTTACTTGTTCCATTTCGGGCTGGAAACAGACTCGGCTTGTCCCCTCTGTCTTCCAGCAGTGGAGGAAGATGCGGAGCATGTGTTTTTCCGGTGTCGGAGATTCAACGAGGAAAGGATGAGGCTGCAAACATATCTACGAGGCAGCATTACACCGGAAAGTCTGGTCGCGACTATGATGGCTTCAGAGGCCAACTGGAGGGCCATTGCAGGATTCGCTGCAGTGGTCATGAAGAAGTTGAAGGCTGAGGATTGAGAAAGGAGAGCCAACGCTGTAGAAGAGTAGGCGTTCAGCCAGTTCACCTTACCATGAAGTAATGCCTGGCGGCAGTTCCGTGGTGAGGTTTACAGGTTTACAGAAGAGGAATGCTTTTGGTGGTTTTTTAAGTGGGTAACAATATATCTTCACTTGAGTTTGAACTCAATTGAGTCCCACACTCTGGGGTAGTGCGTACCCTACCCCAGGTAGTCTATAAAAGATTTTTTCCACCTTTTTTGGCATCGAAAACACACACACACACACACACACAACTTGAAGTAACTTGCTCGGTTCACATCTAATTGAAATTAGTGTGAAACATTAAAAATTATTTTAATAAAAAAAAGTTTCTTAAAAGAAATATTTTTTTGGTGACATTTTTAATCAAAACCTAATGTATCGGAAACGAAAAATAACTGGCACAGTCTGTAGAACCGCAAAATTGGGTTTCTTAGTAAATATAGATTCCATAAATATCAATTTTTAACTAATAAAGTGGTCGTCTAAGAATCTGCAACAGAACTGTATGTTTGAGTGGATATCAGACAAACAAGTTCTGCAGAGAGCATCTTGCCCCAGCACAGAGGGGATCTCACCACCAGTAGAGGCCATCTGCCACAAAAAAAAAACCACGGAAGTGTAGAAAATGCAAATGCATAAACAATGTCACCTAACCTACACTTACCCCAATAGGAGCACATATTTGTGAATTCTGTGAGTAAAAAAAAAATAGTTGATTATTAAGAATTAAAATAATTAAAAAAAAACAAATGATTATTTAATATTCTAACTTAAAACAAAGAAAATGATATGTTTTAGTGTAGTCAATATTATATTGTGTATTTCATTTAAGTAAAATAAGAAAATTGCGACTTCAATACTAACAAAAAGAATATTTAGAAATGATACCTGTGTATAATGGAGTACCCACTATGCTTGGTCGATTTGTTTCAATATGTGATCAAATAGTTGCAAAATTTTATGAAACAGAAAATCCAAAAGATTTTCAAAATGAATACTTGTTCTCATTAACGCTAGCTAAAATAAAAGTCAAGCTTTAGAAATAGTATTAAATCGTAATACTAATTTCCGGGTAGATTTTACAGAAACTTTATTTACGAGTTACTTATGCAATTTACACTACTGAGAAATGTCAGAATTAAAACAAGAGAATAACGAATCACTGTTCAAAACCTATGAACACATTCAAAAATTACTAAACTTTCAATTTGCATATTTTACAAATAGAGAGCCATCAGTTAGAGATTTTCTATGCAAGTATGTACAGTTATTAGCTTTAAGAGTATTATTAATAGGGTTACAAGAATCGTTAGGATCCATTATGCGTACTAGAAATCCAATTAATTTAAAAGAAGCATTAAATATGTTAACAAATGATTTTCGGTTTAAGAATAATAAATTGTTTCAAAATAACAAACCAATACGACACAAAAACCTACACAAAATACATGAACACCTTAATAAATCTTAAGGTGCACTTTAATAAATCTTAAGGTGCACATTAATAAATCTTATCAACAATTGCAATCAGTTTATTGCAAATCAACAAACGGTTAATGTAAACTACAACCAAAATAAAAAACAATATAAACCTACACCACCTACACCAATGATTATGTCGACTTGACAAACTGATAACACCTTCGGGGACACTAAATCGTACCAATTAACAGGAAAACTCACAGACAAAATATTTGAAGATTATTTACCAAATTTTGACAAAAGTGAAGAAAATAATTTAGAATATTTAGAAACCACAGAAACTTTTCAAAAACAGTTTAATACGTTAAGCTTAGGTAAGAAAAGTATCACAATCAAAGAAGATAACTTTTAGAAGCTACCAGCCTCGGAACAAAATTTAAAATAATGAATATACAGCAATGAAAATAATGAACTATCAAATATTATAGGTTCAAAAAGTAATTTAAAAATATTAATTGTTACAGGATGTATAAAATTTTTCGTAAGAAAAAAAATTAGCTTTAGAATTGTATAAAAACGCTTTCAAAATGGAACCATTTCAAGTACGTTTACAAGCTAAGTAAGAAAGAGTTCCATTGAAAACGGAATTAACTAATGCTTACACCTACAGCAACAGAAGAAATATCAGCTGATACAGTGACCTTTGATAAAGCTAATAAGTTCATAACAGTAAGTGATATGTTCTCAAGACATTTGCAAATGTAAGTCAGCATGCAACAGAGATAAGTGATAAACTCATATACAATTGTGCCAGCTATGGAATACCTGGTTATCATTTCTGATAATGGAACCAAGTTCAACAACAAAGTTATTAAAGAGCTAATGGACTTACTCAAGATAAAGATTCTATGCAGCATCAGCAATCCAATAGATTACACAAATGTTCATTCTACTTTAGTTGAACATATTAGACTTTTAAACAACCAACACGAGTTTAAAAATGACACTATCACTAAAAAATGAAATATGCCATTATTGCATATAACACAATTCGTTCTATAACGAAACTAACACTTATGAAAGTATTGTTTAATCACATAAAAGCAAATTTACATTTTGTGTAAATTAAGAGAACAAAATTGTTAGTGATTATATGAACTCACATAAAAAAAGCTAAAAGACTGTATGAACATGTAAAAGAATTAAATTATAAAATAAGGAAAAGATTCATAGTAAAAGGAATGTAAATAAAGGAATTAAATATATAAAATAAGGAAAAGAAGAAATTCATGTAACATAGTAAAACCTTTAATGAGAATGTAAATAAAGGACCATTTCAAGAAAAACATATGTACAGTAAGAAAAACATATGTTTATGTTAAAAACAATACAAAAAAGAACTAAATTTGGATAAAAATCATAAAAAACATGAATAATAAAGAAGAAATCATAAATACCTTAAAATCCAAGAACAGAAAATAGAAATTGTAGAAGAGTTCAAATATCTTGGTGAATGGATTAGTTGGAATGCAGATGAGGGCAAGGCAATGGAATCAGGAGAAACAAACTTGAATTGGCCTTCCAATTGACGAAAAAGAAACATACAATAAGAAATCCTTTTCATGGGGGTCCAAAATTAAACATTATAAAACAGTGATCAAGCCGGAAGCACTGTACGCAGCAGAAACATTAACCATGAATCGCATAGGCCAGATAGAAAAACTTGAAATAACGGAAAGGAAAATCTTAAGAAAAATTATAGGAACAAAATTTCAGGATAATAAGGTTGTATATATAAGAAATGAAGCTCTCTATAAGAAAATTGAAAAACTGTCCGATACTATGAGAAAAAGGAGAATAAATTTTTACGGCCATCTTCTTAGAATGAACTCCAATAGATTGACGAAACAGGTGTTTGATTTTTTCCATAATCATAAAACAAAACCGAACTGGTTTAAAGAAATTGAAAAAGACCTAATAGACTTAAAAATTACAGAAAATTCACTGCTTGACCAAACCGCTAAGATAAGTACCAAGGACGAAAGAATAATATTCCAAGATAAAACCAAAATAAGACCTAAACCTGTCATTTCGGAAGAGGAGAGGAAGAGAAGATCGGAAAGAATGAAGAGCTACTGGGAACAAAGAAAAGTACAGCGCGCAAGAAATGATTGATTCAGCGTACCCCAAAGAGGGTGAAACGAAAAGAAGAAAGAAGAAATCACTTTTGTTAATGCAGAAAGCAAAACTGCAAAATTTAAAACTAGACACCATAATACAAAGAAAAATTCATTTGTCAAATATAAAAAAACCTAGGAAGAAGAGGAAATTTCCTGACTCCAAATTTTTTCTTTGTGTTCCCGATACCTCACGTTGTACAGAGTAGCTGAAATTAAGGACATTTCAAAAAACATAGGAGCAATTCTGATTGTGCTTGGTAAGCAAATCTAAGGACATGCTATCATTTTTTCCTCCATAATTTTAATTTAGATAACTTATAATTCAGCTTGATAATGTTGATAACTACTATAATAATGTATTAAGTTATTTTAATGAAAATTGTCAAAACTGTGAAACAAGTGGATGCGATAAGAAAGATGTAAGAGAAACTGGTAACAAAGTAAGAGATATGATGAATTATTCCAAGAAAAATTATAAATTATTGATCAGAACAGTTCAGTTTCTATTCAAAGTTAGCAATCTTATTGCTCGTGTGTTCAATTCATTACGTCAATGACAATAATTTATTTCATTATCAGTTGACTCATAATTGCAACTGATTATTTACCAGCTAATTAAAACATAACAAAAGGTAAGTGATAATATTAGACCTACACTAATTTATAATATCTTATATTTAATAAGGCCGCCTCGGTGGCCTAGTGGATAGCGTACTAGGCTTTCACCCGAGGACCCAGATTCGATTCCCGGCCAGTGCTTGGCATTTTCATACGCTATAAATCATCCCATCGCCTGCATTAGCCCAAGTGTGCACAATAGTCGGACGTTAAACACAAAAAAAAAACTTTTAATAAGTTCAGAGAATATAAATGTCTATGCTTTGCCTTTTTGTTTAGATCAGGCCCACATTAATGATTAACAGACTTTAAATGACGCGTTAAGGTCAAAGAAACAAGCAGTGAGTAATAAAGCTCTATAGTGGATTAAAACTATTTATATTTATAAAACTTAATATGACTGGTTTGTTGGGAAACCATATGATATACCTTCAAATCAACATTTAAATGCTCAGCTATTCCTTCTACTTCATTGTACAGGTTACTAAAGTTAGATTCAGCATTTTTTGAAATTCAGAACAACAAACGACTTGACTTGCTTTAAAGAAAATGCATTTGACGCTATATTTTGTCTTGCCAAATAGAAATTTCTGAGAGTGTGTTGTGGAATTTGATTCTCCTCGGATTTTTTGTTTTGTTTTTTGGTGTTTAACATCCGAATATTGTGCACACTTGGGCTAATGCAGACGATGGGATGATTTATAGCGTATGAAAATGCCAAGCCCTGCCGGAAATCGAACCCGGGTCTTCAGGATGAAAGCCCAGTACACTATCAACTAGGCCACCGTTATAATTAAAAGAGAGGCTGAAGTGTCTTGTCACCCAGTTTTTTTTAATTGAATTTTAAATATTTGAAGATATCATACTCATACTGATTTCATGGGGTAAGATCAAACTTTTGAATAAAAAAGATAATGTATCTGTTATGTAATAATGCAGCCAGTATGGACCAAAACATTTTCTGAAATAATCCAGCTCATGTAGAACAAAAATGCTGATCCACACACCAAAATTATATGTTATGTAAAGTAAAATATTGAATTCCAATAGTCAAGCTGTTTATCAATTTAACAGGTTTGAGTTTTACAAATTGAGATTATATCAGGTCTTAGAGGACCTTTTGTTTGTTAATAGCAAATACAACAGTTAGTGATTTAAACAGTTAACCAGAGGACCATTTGAATATCTAACAAACAAAATTTATTTTACAGTCTACTGTAATAAATGCAGTGAACATAACTTTGTTTGTCACATTAATCATTTTATTTCCACAGTTATTAGCAAACACAATGTTTAATGTCACTTATGTTCACAATCACAGTTGGTTGTGTTTTATAAAATGATACACTAAAACTGGTAAACTTCACATTATATCCAAATTTGTGTTATCGTGGATTGTTTAGCGGGCGTGTCTTATAGAAAGACAGCAAGATTGAAGTGATTTATATGGATATTTATCCATCATGTGTTATTTTACATTTTAGCCGTTGGCTGCTTGTCAAGCTGATTGTGAACCTTTTTTAATACTGATTGAGAGTAAGTGAAGGAGTTTGCAATATTCTAATCGTTTCGTTGACAGAGAACAAATAGAATTATCTGGAGAATGGCTGAGCAAATATCCAAACACTGCTTTTATTGATATGAGGACGTTCTGCACAAGGTGTACTGTGAAATGTAGTGATTCGGTAAGGTCGTAACAAGTCAGATGTGTTACTGTACTTGAGTTGGGTTTTCGGTTAGTGGATAGTGAATTTCAGTTGGAACCCCATTGCGAAAGGGCTTGGCATTTTGATAAAATCATCCATCGTCTGCATTAGACCTCTAGTGACAATAGTCGGATGTTAAACACAAAAAAATAGCACTTCAGTTGTTTCACTGATGAAGAACACTCAATAATTTTATATACTTTGGTCATGTTTTTAAAATGGATTAAAAAGTATAAAATAAATTATCATAAATCCATCAAGTTTTATAAACTTATACAAATTCATAATCACCCACAGATTGTCTTAAAAATTTGTGAGTGAATTTTTACAGATATGAAAATACTTGTACAATTAAAAACAAAAAATGTGGGACGCATGAAATTAGATAACTACTATTATTTACTATAAGCGCCCCATGTTTTTTTGTTTTTAATTGTACAAGTATTTTCATATCTATAAAAATTCACTAATTTAAGTTTTGACTCATAAAATTAAAAACTTATTGTTCCTTCATTATTTTAAAACTTTTTATTAAATCATAAAATAACAACACTATTTTTTTTTAGTCTTAGTTCAAAAGTAAACAATCTTATATTTATTTAAACATAAGTCTATTTTCACATTAATATTTTATTTCCTCAATTTTTTAATTTATAATACAGAAAAAAATTAAAAACTTAATGTTCATTAAACTAACTTCATAACTCTTGATAAATAGTTAACTTTTTCTTTCCAAAAAATATTTCACAGATTTGCTTTCACACACTTCATAAGGATTTGGCATTCTCGTTGATAAAATAGAAATACAACTGCAAATAATTTTTGTTAACATAGAACAAGAGCAAAATTTAAATTGTTTTAAATATGGTAATGACACAGGTTTAGTGCCTGACATTGCTGTTTTCTGGTTTTGGAACAAGCAGCTAGTAACAATGTAAAATATAGGCATTATTAAATCTACATATCCAATGACCTTATTAAACAAAATATATTTGTACCTTCTTTGCTGAGACAAAGACACATTAACGTTGGACGTTCAGCATTACCCAGGGTGCACCGCGAGGAGGCGCCCAACTTCACACCCCCTGCAATCACACCAAAACATAACTGTATTTACATTGATAATCATTTGTGTACAAAATTAATATACACAACAATTGTTACTAAAATAAATGTTTACTCATGACTGATTTATTTTCTTGTTTTTACATGTTTTCCTAAGAAGCAGGTTGAGAAATGTCCCTACTTCAACGACTTTATTTATTTCGTTTGTTACCAAACTTTCCTTTACATACAATAATAATTATACATAAATGAACTATAGGGTGCATAAATGCCCGTACATAGGGTGGCCCTCAGATTGATATTTATTGTGAGTTACACTTCACAGATCATAGTCTCTCTTTATTTGTTTCACCCAACTTTGGGGTACGCTAAATCAATCACTTTTTAATGTTCTGTGCCTTCCTCGTAGCCCAGTATTGCTACAGGTCATAGTAATATATAAAAATAAATGATTTTTTATTTCAATTCAACGGTTTTAAATTATATATAATACAATAAATAAACAATAAACAATAAAAGAAAAAAGTCTACCCTACGATGGACTAATATTTTTACTTAATAACAATGTTTCTAATTTTTTCTTTATAACATTTTTTTAAATCATTTTTTTATTTACATTTAGTAAAATTTACTTAACTTCACCTGAGTAGAAAAATTATTTTTTTTATTTAAGCACAAATAAATGTGATCATAATATGTTAAAAATAATAAAACGGACAGATAAGAAATACACATACAATGTTTATTTTTATCAAAAATATGTGCACTTTAGAAAGTAAGCTTGTAAAACTTCATTGCCCGGGAAGGGTTAAGCTCAATCATTATACACACTTGAAACACATTTCCTAGAAAAATATTATGGTACTTTTTAAACTTCATTTTACCCACACTTGCTGACTACTGACACTTACAATAATTATACATTAACATTAAACATACAATAATTATATAAGAACTTACAGAGGGCCAGACTTGATTGTCTTGACAAGGTTACTTAGGATAGGAATGCAAGGTTCATGTAGGAGTGCAGTGCCTAAAAAGCAATATTAAGATGCAATACATTAGTTAAATATTTGTATGTGAAAGCAGAGTTCATAAATATGTAAAGTTGTATAGGTTACACTTCATTATTTACAAATAAAATGTCAAGTTCATATTGAAAGTAATGTCTTAGAAAATGCAAAGATAACTTAAATAATATATTTTGTGTTATATGTTACGTTTTGTGTTGTATATTACGCTGAAGAACATGTCTATACTGGTTACTTAGTTGCCATCTTCAGAGGGTGTTAATATTGTTTTATAGACATAGACAGTTTAATATGAAGCACCATGAAATACAGCAGACTGCCTCTAGTTTGGCCATCTCAGGGGCAGAGTCACCACACCCTAGTACTAAATTCAGCATCAACGTGACTCTCCAAAACTTATGTTTTTGGCCACTTGTTTGGCGTGGTTTAATGGAAGATCAAGCAATTGGTCATTTCATTTTTGTAGAAAGAACAATAAACGGAGACATATACTGTGACATGTTGACAGAGTATGTCTTTCCCAAAATGGAAGGTATTACACTGGAAAAAGGGCTTATGTTTTCCAACAAGATGGCGCCCCACCTCATTACTGTAACCGTGTACGCACGGCTCTTGGCACTCACTTTCCGGGAAGGTGGATAAGCAAGGCTGGCTCAATCTCTTGGCCACCACGAAGCCCGGACTTAACCCCATTTGACTTTTTCTTTTGGGGACACAAAAAATGTTGTGTATACTGAAAAGTTCCGTAACAACAACTGTTTATGGAAAAGAATCATCGCGGCAGTTGAGACAGTTACACCTGCTACGTTGGTGAATACCTGGCGAGACGTGGAATATCGTCTCAACGTGTGTAGGGCACCAAATGGATCCCACATTGAAGTTTACAAACATTAAAAAAAACTTGAAGATATTCTCTTTCGTTGTATGTACTTGTTGATGTAGTTTTTCATTAAATGTACACATAAAACTAGTGAGTTTATTTCCAAACACCCTGTACAATTAAGAAAAATAAAAGTGTTGAAACAAATACAGTAGCAGTCGAGTATTGATAAAAAAGAAGTATAAAGTTGTAACATTTTTAACATAGTCTATTACATAAACTAATAACTTATATTCAGTGGCTTGAAATAAAGTACAAAATTAATTGAATTCATTTAAAGCAAAGTTATAGTTGTCAAAATTGATTTAATCTAATAAAAGTACATAAGTAAAATTTATATTTAATGAGTCGGAGAAAGTTGATAAGTACTCCACTTGTACCTCCGTATGAATGCCCATTAGATTAGATTAATTTTTTGAGATTATGGAGTTTGATGGTTCCTCAGACTAAGCTCAAAGGACCTATTGTGCACGTAAGCCTTTTGGATTCTAGTTCAGTAGAATGGTGTCCTCAGGGTTTTAGAAGCCAAACACCCTTTGCCTCCTTCTGACAAAACCTTCACAATTAATTATAAGGCCTGCAGTTTCCTTTTTCTTCCTGCATAATTTACACACACTGTCCGAATTGACTTGTTCAGACTATAATGTCCTTTAATGAGTTACACGATTTTCCTGAGTTTCCCTTCCACCTCAGAACGTTAATGTTCCTGGTTGAGTTCCCATGGTTGATATATATATATATATATATATATATATTTCTGAGGTTAGGAATTATCCTCAAAAGTATGACAGTATTGCCCAATATAACTTCAGTCACACAAAGACATCATTGATTAAAACAATATTCATAACAGTTCTTGTGATTTGGATACACAAATTTTATGTTGAAATATTTAATTTGAATTCTGTATATTTTAAATATACTGCGGTTTGGAATATCATTTTTATTCTTATGACTAAGAATCAGTAAAAACAATTGATTTCTTCGTCAGCTGGAGTTATGAGGCAAAGGTGGCGTTTGTCTTATTAAAACTTTTCTCTACGTAAACATACTTGAATTTTATATAAATGAATCATAAAGAAATTTTAGTTGAAAGAAATATGAAAAACCTAATTGTCCAATCTGTAACTGAACTTTAAAACTTACATTTCAGTAAATTGGTTGCAACTTTGACTTCACTCTCACTGTCTTCACTTGTCTGTCTTCACTTGTCCACCTTCACACTGGAACTAAAATCAAACAACAAATTAAATAAAACATTGGAATCTGAAATTAATCTGAAAGACACTGCACAAACATTCACATAAACGTTTTTAAAAGTATTTGAAATGAAGGCGTTATTCATACCAGCAAAATAAAGTAAGTTATCACCCAAAAGGTAAAAAGTCATCAAACCAAGTTTGACTTTAATACTATTGAACTTTAAATTTCTTTTATTTCTAATTTGGCACATTGAGTTGAGTTGTGAATCTTCATATAAGATCAAAATGTTATAAAAGACTGATGAACCGATTTCAAGAAATTAGGCCGAATTTCCAATTTTATTTGGTTGATATTTTCCAATCTGGATTTTATCATGGAAATAATTCAATGCAAGAAAGTTTGTGTAATATTTGTGTGCTATTTAGTTGATTATCCGTGGTCTTCCTTCACCTCATTACCTAGGCTACTCTAAAAAATCAATTTTTAGTTGTTCAGTACTTCATGTGATAAAAATTAAAATAATAAATTATTTAATCTAACAGGAAAAAATATCTATCAAATGTATAAGTAGATATTCAAGCTTAGGAACAGTTTTAACTGATAATTTAAAGAAAAAATCATTACCTATATATATATATATATATATATATATATATATATAATATTTTTTATTATTTTTTTTTTTATATTATATATATTATATATATGCAGGCGGTGGGGATGATTTATATATATATATATATATATAAACTTTATCCTCGGGTTTAAATATAAACTTTATTGTTTAAATAAAGTTAAATATTATAATTTGATTTTGATTGAAATTATGTTAATAGAATTAATGTGAAGTGCCTATTATTACAGAAAAAGAGCCAAAATATTTCTGTTTATTTATATCCACTGCGGGAAACAAAGTATCATCACTGCACTAAATCTACAGGCTTGGTTCTCTTAAGTCTCCTTATTACCCTGTTGGTACTTGAGATCTGGAGCACTGCTGGATTTTCATGATTAATAAGCTTCTTTAAATGCTTAAATGATGTAATTTTAATTTCCTCATTTACTGTGTTCATCTTTAAATCTCTGTGGATGTCATCATTCCTAATATACCAAGTGGCGTTAACAATTCCACGTAGCACCTTGTTTTGGAAGTTTTGTATAATTTTAATATTGGATTTCTTGGTGCAACCCCAAAGTTGTCTGGTGGACTTAAATCAGTGGACTAATTTCCGCCTAATAGTTAACTGTTATTAGATTTAAGCTGCTACATAAGTTTTATTACTTAGTTGGAGCGTAAAATAAAATTAAAAAAAAAAATTATTTATAATATTTTAATAATTTAAATTAATTTTCTTAAATGTTATTTGTAATTTAGCTTTTATCACACTGTAATATATTGAATATATTGTACAATATCAATATATTGATTATATATCTAACAGTGGACACTTATAAATGCAAACATTCATTACTAGGGAGACCCCATTATCTATAGATCTACATGTATTGAAACAGGACAATCTGACACTGTCCATTTAACTGTGTAATAGTTACCACTTCCTTTTCAAGTGTTCTGTCATCTCACCATACCAAAGCCAGCTGTGGCAGGAGATAAACAGGTGACAAGACAGGCTGACATTTTCTATTTATAGGATAAGCATAAAAGGCACCAGCAGCCTTATAATTATAATTACCAATCAATATCTGGCCCTCTTCCTATAGTTCAGAATCTGCTCAGCTCATGTGTCCTGCAGTTGAGAATCTACACCTTTTTGGGAAGTAAGGATAGTTCTGTCTCGGCAAAGAATTGTTGCTAACAGGCAGAAAGACAGTCCAAATGGTACAATATCTAGTAGAAAACAAAATGTATTTTAATTAACTACATCAACACATTGCAGATGTTGATCTAAGAACATGTACTTACTATTTAATGTATCCTTACTATATATACTTACTATTTAATGTATATTTGTTAATATGTTAATGGCGCTGAAATTGCTTTTCAGTATTTAATTATTTTAAAATGTTCGTTTACATTAACATATTAACATGTTTACGATTTAAGCTTACAATCACCAATTTACGTGTAAACATAGGTTTATGGAATACGATTTGAAAAACTGATAAGGGAAACGATTTTTTAAAAATTTATTAATAAATTTGTAATATTTATATTTTAAAAAATTACGCGATAGTTCTTATAAGAAAACGAATAAATAACTTTAAAGGAAATGCTATTGGGTAGGGAAACCATCACAATAAAACATATATTGCTCGATTGTGATGGTTTCCAAAATGTGCGTGTTATGTGTGGTCTGAGCAACTGTTTGCAGACGATGTTGGGAGATAGTGCCTCGGCCGTTGACCGGGTTCTATACTTCCTTCATCGTCTGAATGTTTTAAATAAAATTTAATTTATTATATTTGTAATTTCTTGTGTTATTTTATTTATTTATTTTATCTAAAAACTTTATTTCTGTTATGTTTATGCATACTTTTACGAATTGTTATTAAATTTTATTCATTATTTATTGTTATTTAGTTCTTAAGTGTAATATATCTATAATTGTTATCTAAATTTTTAATTTATTTTTACTGTTATAGTTTGTTGTTGTTGTTGTTTTATTCTTAAGTAAAATTTTGTTTAAATCTTGTTTTATATACTTTCATTTTTCGTGACGGCGATAATAACCTGAACGGTTTTTCACCGGAAAAAAAAAATCTACACCTTTTTGGGAAGTAAGGATAGTTCTGTCTCGGCAAAGAATTGTTGCTAACAGGCAGAAAGACAGTCCAAATGGTACAATATCTAGTAGAAAACAAAATGTATTTTAATTAACTACATCAACACATTGCAGATGTTGATCTAAGAACATGTACTTACTATTTAATGTATCCATTGCACCATTGCTTCTTATCTCTTCATTAGAAAACCAAAATAGATAAAAAATTATAAACACGAGCTCGGAGCGACAAGTAAAAACAAAAAAAAATGACTTAAAACTAAAAGAGCCCAAAATGCTGAAACAGAACACATGAAAACATATTTCAAACAATAAATCAACTAAAAAATATACATACTTAATATAATGGTCTAAAATAACACTAAAACCCTAACAGGGACCGCGGAACTAATATTCAACCCCCCAAAGCTAATCCAGGACATAACAGATATTAGTGACCACCCAACAATTTGTTGGAAGGACATAATACTGCTACGCCTGGTGATGGACCCAACAGGGAAACTAGGCGTCCCTGTTGAGCCAACACCTGAAATAGAAACACATGTTATTAGTCACTCACCTTCAAAATAAAACGTATTGTTGAATGATGGTTGGTGTCATGAAGTTCAACTTGAAAATATCCCTAATTAAATGTAGAACGCATAATAAACCCCAAAATTTTGTCTCATATGGTTTCAAAAACAAAATTACTTAAGCTTTGAAATTTTACTACACAAAAAAGTTAACAACTAATTGTTACCCTTATTTAAACATTTTAAAGTTTTTATAACAAAACTCTTTGTTGATTTAAAAAAAAATTAAAATATTTAATTTACAAAAATGAATATGAATTTATAAAATGAAAAAACTAAACTTATACTTTTAAAAGTATATCAATTTGTACTCATTTTAATTTCTTAAGAAAAAAATATGTATTAGTTTTAATAATAGAATGTTCAAAATTTTTAATTAACTAACTTTAAGTAATAATAAAAACAAAATTGAAGTAAAGTTGTTTTAAATGTTTTGCTGAAAATCCTACGCGCCCTTCCCTTTCCCTAAGAAAATGTGTTCAAGGTGATGACTCCTTAGTGAAGTTCCACGTAGTGAAGGTCAACCTGAAATGGTATATAAAATAACGCAAAAAACCACCCCAATTTTGACCTTACTTAAACCCAAAATTTAATTTTAAATTTTATTCAAAAAAATGTTATTTTAAAATCTGATTATTACTTTCAAAATATTGAATTTACAAAAACAAATTTAACTATGTTTTAAAATGAACTATTCAAACAATTTACTAAATTTTATATAAAAAAGCCCCCTTTTAAATACAAGAAACTTCTTTAGTCTTTTATTTTATTATTTTTTTTTTTTAATGAGTGAAATATAAAGGATTGTACTTTATTTTGAAAAAAACTAATTTGGTGCAAAAATATTAAAATATTTTCAAACTTATTCAAAACGTTTGCTAAACATGAAAACGCGCCCTTGCCCTAAAGGGTGGACTGAAGAAAAATTCACAAGATGATGAAGTGATGACCTGAAAGACACATTGTATATAAAGTTAGTACAAACCAAAAAAAGTGAACATGTCAGCTGAACTTGTGTTAATGAATTACAAAAAAATGTATAATCTGTTTACAATTTTACAGGTCTTGTTAGCAGTATGAATAATGTTCAATTTTGCCTCAACAATTAACTATAATTATTTCTTTTATGGATCTTTCAGTTTAATTATTTAATTACTCTCTCTAATAAAAATTTCATAAAAATACTTTAAATAAATTACTGTTAGTTATAAAATTATAACAACAGTACTGTAAGAACATATCATGTTATAGTAAATGATTTTGAATATTATTCATTATTTCTTTATTTAAATTGGTTTAGTCTTTATCTTTTAAATCTACTTACATTTATCCCTAATATATGTTTTAAACTTTTTTCAAGAAAATAAATATTGATTTGTGTGTGTGTGTGTGTGTGTGTGTGTGTGTGTGTGTGTGTGTGTGTGTGTGTGTGTGTGTGTGTGTATATGTGTACTTTATTCAGCAAATAAAGCTGAATATTTAAGAGAAAAATTTTAAAAACACACACACACACACACGTTCACAAAAATTAACAACATGCACTGACAAACACATTTAAGTAGAGTAATATTTCTTTTCTTTAAATATATCAAAACAAAAAAATCACAAAATGTTTAGAAATAATTCAAATTTTTGAAAATATTTTTTTTTTTTTTATTAAAAAATCAGTAAAGAAGAATTTATTATTATTTTATAAGAAATATTGTTAAAATTGTAGATATTTTTAAAACTAATAATAATTACTAAAGAAAATTAAATTTTGTTCATTATTAAAAATTATAATGATTTATAAATTTATTTCATAGTTCTCATTTACAAATTTAGTAACAATACATTAATTACTGAAAATAATGAAATAGATACTTTAATAAGTAATTAACAAAACTATATCTGATATATCTCATTAAAAAAGAACAAAATGAAACTCGGTGCCAAAAACATTAAAAAATCTGATACTGAATGTATAATGTAACGAAATACAAGCTTTGTGAAAACTGCAACCGACCACGAGATATCTGAAAGAATAATAAACGCCTGATGAATAACAATAATAAAACTGACGAAATGTTTAGACCGATTATAAAATAATATTACCGACACTAAGCTTGCATTTCATTAGGCTATACATTACGATTAGGCTAGTTTCCATTATACCTTTGTGTTAGTAGGGAACAGAGACTGGCAGGCAAAACAAAACATACAAAATCTACAGTGGGCTTCTCCAGACCTGAAAATAAACAAACCTGCCTAGCCTCTGTAAAGCATGCACAGAGGGAAGTGAGTAAAGGTAATGTGGAGCTCAAGGTCAGCTGACATATTGGGCATTAACAAGCACTCACCCTACTGCTGCATAAGAACCTGAGACTGAAGTCTGTAGTGATGACTGTTGATTGTAGACTGATGAGATGATTGTTGATGACGAGTTGATTGTTGATGGCTTGGTTGTAGACTGATGAGTTGATTGTTGATGACTTGGTTGTAGACTGATGAGTTGATTGTTGACGACTTGGTTGTAGACTGATGAGTTGATTGTTGATGATGACTTGGTTGTAGAGAGTTGAGATGTTTGTTGAGACTATAGTCATTTTCTTCTTTGCATTCCTAAAATAAAAAGTTAAATTTTTACTTTGTTCATGTTTTTATGTACATCTGAATTCAATCAGCCTTGTTCCACTTTTTTTTGGTTAAATATGACTTTATTACTCACTGACAGTTGTTTTTTATGACCGACATTGTTAATTAAAAAATTAACTTGGGATTAAATCAAGAGAATCAAATCAATACATAAAAAATATTTGTAAAACAATGTGGGTCTAAAATTGCCTTGCATAACCTAAATCCAACTGATCCAACAATAGACACATATAGTTTAGCCTAGGCTGTTAATAATTTACTCACTTCATATTAAATTTTTATAGGCTAACTAATTTATTTAGCATATTTGTTAAATTAACATAAGTTATAATAACCTTCTTGTGCTTTTCACATTAAAAATTCTAATTTTGGTTAAATTAAAAAAAAGAAACAATTTACAACAAAGCCTACATTGTTAAAAAAAACAAATTTTATTCATCAACCAGAAGAAAACCTCTCACCAATAAATACACTGAACATAATTAAACATATACAAAGCGCTTATTACTATTATAACTGCAGCTTATACACTAGAACTATTAAGATATGCTACTATTAATTATAATTACCTACCTTAAATACAAAAAGGCCTTAGATAGTTGTTGTCACCCGAAAAGAACTCAAGTTATGGTAAAATATTAAAATTGTGGAAGTTAACACCGCAAGGTACCCAAATATAAGATTTTAACATAAATTTCGAAAGTTCTTTAAACGGAATCGCCTAATAACTGGAAAATTTTCTAACTACACAGAATTAATTCTACACTTCATCTCAACCTCAACACAATAATGACAAAGTTAAAAAAGGATTTTACCAAGTACAGGCTTTCTAGATCTGTTGTACTATATCCAACTCAGAGATATCAAAACTAGATAACTAGACATCCACTTGTGTCCATCATACAGTATATATAATGTTAAAAAATAAGAAAAAATATTTGTTGTTGTTTCTATATCTATGCACTATGCAAATAAATTTCATAATTAATTTTTCCAAAACAAAATTTAAAACATTACCTAAATGTTCACCATAATTAAAAAAAAAAATACTTGTATTTCTTAAATAAATACATTACTGATGACATATGTGAATTTCGATTGGTCGATTCCTTGGTCAGTTTTCCAAGTTTAAGAGGGAAACAGAAAGTCTTTAGAGAAAATATGGTGAAGTTAGGTGTTAACAATGAATAGATATTTATTTTATTGGTAAGTTATTTGTACACTGTTTTACAGGTAATTATATAATAACCTGTACAGATTATATAAATAGTATGATGCTGTATTTTGTGAAAGTTAATTTTTGTTAATAAACATGGTTTTCCAAAGAACCTAAACATAAGTATAACCTACACCTAACCTATGACCTAAACTACACACGTATAAGATGCAAATTTGGTGGCATCAAATTAGGTAGCATTTTTCTATTACACAATGATTATTATTCATCACCAGTTATTATTAAATGCATACATAATTCAATGGTTTTATTATTAATTAGATATAAATTAATATTTTATTTTGTTCACATTTGTTTTTAAAAACTACACCGTATCAGCGACGCACTTGTACAATACTGAACTTTGTTTACGTGATGATTTAGTTTGATCTAGTGCTCACAGATAGCGCTTGCTTTTTCAATTTAATCCTTTGAAATACAGTACTACAGTGGTTAAATTTTAAACAGATTATAATTTTCTTTTTAATAATATTTAAAAACAAATATTGTAGTTAAAATATTTTCAAAGTGTAACTTATTTTATGTCACCGATTAAAAAAAAAAAACTTAGTGCGGGACTGGCCGACAGAAGTGACTACTTCTTTTTGCATGCCTGACTGTATAATTTTTCACTATTAATTTAATTATTTTTGTAATTTAGTTGCATGCAGGAAAGGGCAACTCTTGAAAATTATTTTCGTATTAAATTTCGCGTGTAGATAGGTACACAACTTAAAAAATAACTGAAACTGCCACAAACTATGAATTTGAGTATCTTAGGCTATATAAGGGACTTCAATAATTAATCAGTTTATAACCCTACTTTTGACAGTTATAGTCTAAGTGTAATAATAAATATAATACTTGTGATTCTAGCATTAAAAATTTTGTATAGGTCATAATACATTAAATAATTTAACTACACAAATTTAGAAAATACACATTTTTAAATTAACAAGAACAATAAACATAACCTCAATTGAAATGATATTGAAGCTATTGTGTGAAATCAACTGTTTAGAAGTAGTCACTTCCAGTCTAGATATATAAAAGAACAATATATGCTGTGAGGTATGCATTGCGGATTCAAGCGTGATGCGAAAGCAAATATTTATACCCATGTTTTGTCAATCGCGAGCATAAAAGTTTTCACTTCGAAAATACATTTTATTAATCACTAAACAAAAATTAGAGTGTTCCGTGAATGCAAACTGAATTTTTTCCCTGTGTAAAACACACATCTATACCCTGTGATAGGAAGCAGTCATTTAAAAAAATATTTATTATAGTGCTGATTAGGTTAAGTTAGTAGTTTGTAAAATTAATTGCTATAACATTATTTTGATATAACTTTCATTTAATGGAATTTAATTGGCACCTATAGTTTTATTTTACTCGCCCTCTGTTGCTGTACTCATTCACTATTAAACACATAACACTTCGACTTGAAACAGTTCACGAACTAAACCAAAACGTGAAATGAAGGGCATGAGAGAGGAGGGCACGTGAAATGAAACATTTCATTTCAAAATTTGTACGTGAAATGTTGTACATGACGAACAAGGGACGCATGGGCAATTTCTGTCTGTGTCTATACCCCTACTTTTTACAAATAATGTAAACTACTACACACTTCTAAACATAAAAGTATTTAGTGTGCTTAAATAATACCTTGTACCAGTATTAGTCTTTTGTAAATACTGTATTTTAATAGTTTTTTTTTTCACTTGGTACATTATTTTGAGGTTTTTTAAAATGACCTGTCATTGAACTAAAAACCGGTACTATGAAATGTTCACCCATCCTGTCTTTAAGAACACGTTTTAAGTAGCTGTTGAAAACTTAATTGTACTTGTTTTCACATATTTTCTCAAATTTTTGTTTTCAAAACGTTGGTATGAAAATTAATTCAATACAGCAGTTAACAAAATGCAGGCCATTTATCTAATATTTTTTCGAAAATATAAATAACTTTGCCATCATAATCAACATTAAATTCTGCGTAATTTAGCATTTTTTTAAATTACACTGAAAATATACAAAAATGAACACCGACTGAAAAAAAAATTTAATTTTCAAAATTTTAACAGAACTTAAAACATTTGCAAATACTACTTTATGTAGTATGTTACCGTAGGAAAATTATATTTTTTAAAAAGTTTACTATAGAAAGTTTTGACTCAAAGATCTGGGATAGCCTCTCAATGACTGTAAGCATTTTGAACTTCCAAACAGATTTTTCTGCATAACGAATTTGGTCCAAGATTTGCATTTAAGATGGCTGATTCCAAAATGGTGGTACAAATTTTCAAAAACAAATTTCACG
Source organism: Callitettix versicolor (assembly GCA_022606455.1). Lineage (NCBI taxonomy): Eukaryota > Metazoa > Arthropoda > Insecta > Hemiptera > Cercopidae > Callitettix > Callitettix versicolor. The sequence goes on from CM040185.1 coordinate 99,390,175, forward strand.
AGATTTAATTTTCAGCAAGATTTCATTGTGTTCTGAAGTATATTTTTCATATTTTCCTCACCAAAGTATATTTTTCATATTTTCCTCACTGAAGTATATTTTTCCATGCTCAGTTTTTCTGGGACACTAATGCACACACAAATTAATTTAATATGATGGCGGACGAGATTCATTTTTGAATTTTCAAGTAATTTAAAAGTTTAAAGCGCTAATATATGCGAAGCTTAATGACATCAGAATTTCAAAAAGGTAAGATGAAGCAAAATACTTTTGGAAATTCACTTCTATCATGTCAGCAAGGCAGTTGCATGCATGCATAAATAGAAAAATTTCTAGTAACACTTAATATAGCAATATAATCTATAACAAAGATAGAATCTATGAGTTTTCAAAAATCTAGTTTTTCAGTTTTGATTTAATCACTAATTTATTATCCAAGGTTTTTAATTCATTAAACAAACCAATGGACTTAACAATACTATTTTTACTACTTATTGTCTTAGATCTTATTGGCAGTTGAATACTCTTACATCTGGTTTTACTTGTTGATGTAATGAACTTAAGTTTTAAGTCATTATAATGAAATTTTAGAGCCTCAAGCGAAAAAAGCTGTTCAATACCTAGTGGGTGTTTCAGGGATTGAGAATTATTTCTGTATATAATTTTAGAATTTTATTTTGAAGTGATTGAAGCAATTTTAGTACTACTCATAAATGCACCCCCCCCCCTGGCTATTATTCCATAACTTATAACACTTTCAAAAAAGGCATATTATAACATCATTAGTGATTTGATTGACATAAATTTAGACATTTTATGGAAAACAAAACCCAAATATTTTGTTTTATCCAAGATATATTGAATGTGTTATTCCAAATCATTCTGTAGTCAAAAATAACCGCCAAATATTTACAGCTTTCCACGTTTCTTAAATGTTACCATTTATAGAGATGTTAAGATTACGTGGTACACTGTTACAATAGCTACCAAAAGTTATAAAAACAGTTTTATCAACATTTAATGCTAACCACTCATATACCATATCTAAATAATTATTCATCTTAACTTCAACCTCCTCCCAACGTTTACCTATGGATAATACCGCTGTGTCATCAGCAAATGACACTATAACATCATTTGGCATATTCAATAAAAATGATTAATGTATAATATAAAAAACAATGGCCCCCAAGACAGTGCCTTGAGGGACTCCAGTATTTAAAACAAGGTAGTCACTTGAATGACCATTGATTCTGACACACTGTCTCCTATTACAAAGATAACTTTTAATTAAATCATAAGCTTGACCTCTTATACCAATATAATACAATTTATCCAGTAATATTTTATGGTTCACAGTATTGAATGCTTTAGCTAAGTCCAAAAACGTAACCGCAATTGCAATACTTTTACCAAGTTTTTCATAAATTAAATTAGTTAAATAGTTAAAGGCATCTTTGATACTAAGACTTTTCACAAAGCCAAATTGTTTATTGGATAAAATTTTGTATTTATAGATAAAATTTACAATTCTTGTACATATAATCTTTTCAAAAATCATTGCAAAATTAGATATCAATGATATTGGACTATAGTTCGAAATAGTGTGGTTTATCTTTGCCTTTATGAATAGGTTTAACTTCAAACATTTTTAGTGAATCAGGCTAAATTGATTTTTCAATACTTAAGTTAATAATATAAACCAATGACTTGACTATAAAGGATGATAAGGCAACAATTGTTTTAGAGTGAATATTAAACTCCACCATTTTTACGTTTCATTTTTGAAATAATATTCAAGATTTCAGATAATGTTCAAGATAAGATAAGATTCAAGATAATGTTCAAATTGCATTATCTGACGGATCAGGCTGGTTACGAGGTATGTTAAAATGATGTCAGAAAGCCGGTTTGCAAAAAATTTTCGCCATTTTGATAATACGCTTTCACCGCATTGTTCAGCTGTCCAATGATCCATTGCAACAAAATGGTAGATTATGCAGGTGGTGACGCGCCAGTAACCATCCCCCCACTACCTGCCAACTTTCTAATTTTTTTTTTTTGGTATTTAACGTCCGACTATTGTGCACACTTGGGATAATGCAGATGATGGGATGATTTATAGCGTATGAAAATGCCAAGCAATGGCCGGGAATCGAACCTGGGTCCTCGGGGTGAAAGCCTAGTACGCTATCAACTAGGCCACCGAGGCGGCCTCAACTTTGTCTCAAGGCCACCTACAATCATCCCGTTTATTGGCGGACTCTGTATTAGATATTGTAATTGGATCAAATATTTTGTAATTATTAACATCATAAATGTATTTAATACAATCATGTATTTTTATCCAATTTACAGTTGACAATATTCCACAGATTTCTTGGACTACATTGAAGTTACTTTCAATCAAATCAGTCATATCTATTTTTTCGCATCTGTAACCAATTTATCATGAAACTTCACATGATTTTTGTGTTGAGTCTAGTAGAACATTATCCGGATTAGATTTACATTTGTTATATAAATCTTCTTTAATTATACATGATCTTAATATGTCACTCGTAATTCAACCTTCGAATCAAGTTGGATTCATTAGTCGTTACTTACTCGATGATTGTTTATCCGATTACTCTGACTCGATGAGTCATCAAATTGGACTCATCAGTCGTCACTTACTTGACGATTGTTATCCGATTACTCCCACTCGATGAGTCATCTAGTTTTGTGTTGTTGCTTAAGCCTAAATCATCGACAAAACCATCAAATGAATCGTCAACTTACAATTGGAACTGATGTTGCCGAAAATGTTTAATAAATATTCCAATTAAATGGCAAAGGCCTATTCTATTTTTCCTTTTTTTATATTAGTGACAAATATAAAAAACCCTTCAGTTAAGTATGACACCTGTGTGGCAAATGTATGTATTTTTCGCATGTTTACATTTATGTAAATGTAAACACAAATGTTCTTTTTGTTTTAGCACGCTTACATTCACAATTTTGGTCCGATTTTATTCGAACTTGGCACAAAAATCAATTGTTATAACAGCTTGGATAAGTTCGTTAATCAGGAAAATTTTATAAACAGTTTCAAAATGGCTGCCATTTCGAATTTTTAAGTATTCATAACTTTTTTCTGTTAAACGTTTTTCAAAATCCGATTTCGCCATCATAATTAGCTTTAAAAATTTCACAAATTGCCATTTTGAATTTTTAAAATCCGTTGAAATTGAAAAACATTTTTGACATCGGTCAGGGTTTATTTTTTTATTTCCAATATAATTTGTTGAACATTATATGCAAATGCACATTTTAATGCTGCTTGATAGAAATCAGAATTAAAAAAATAGGATAAAGAAAATACTTTTGGAAATTTGCTTCTATTATGTCACAAAATAAATTGTTTTTTAGTTTAATTCTAAATTAGCAACTTATTATTATTTGTATACGTAAAAATTTACAATTTTGCTGTAATTACTTGAATTATACAAAGCAGTGTGTGTAATAATTTTGTTTATTTTTTTTTTATTTTATAAAATTGTTAGTATGTTTTTAAGTTTGTTTTTTTGTATATGTTACGCCAGAGTATAGCACTGTTATAGTATTATAATTATTACTTAGCAAGACGTAAGAAAACTTTAAAATAAAAGTTAATGAGAAAAATATAATACAATAAAAAAAATAGAGTGCAGTTAACTACACTAAATACTAAATGTCGATGCCCAGTTAAAGAGAAGGAAAAAATTGCTCTAAAAGCCGATTCACAATCAGCTGTCTGGAACCATCGCCCCCCTAACAATTGGAACAATCAAGTCAACAATCGTCAAACATCTTGATTGTTCAACCCGACTGGTATTCGATTGTTTTGTTGTATGATGGTCGATTGTAAAAAATCTCGGAATCGAGCATCACTAGTTCGAATCCATGCTCCCAACTGGGAACCAGAGCTTAAAGCTGGTGCCTAGACCACTTTGCCAACCTGACTTGTACTGAACACGACAGCATTACTACCTATAGCGAGAAAACCAGACAGAATGTTATCGTACATTTGATCACGCCAAAATAATGCCAATATTATTGTATTGTCATCGAGTTTTGAGTTGTATACAAAATTTCAAACCTCTAGCTCATCGGGAACTTAGTTTAAAATTAATTGCAAAATTCCACCCAGACAAAACCCAAAGTGACAATAAAAACGTGATAAAAAGTAGATATGATACGTCTATCTACTTTTGAAATAAAAAATAGATCTCAATGACTAAGATGCGTGGACTATGTGCAGAAGGTATATTATGAAACATGGTGATTATGAGCAGGTCACAAAAACCAGTGATTGACTTCAGCCATGTGGAAGGATGTTCAGTTTGGAAGGCGTTTCTTACTGACCAACCTACATGAGTGTTGGTCCAACTAGGAACCATCTTAATTGTGTTCAATGGGACAATTTTTATTGTTGTCCAAATGTAAAAATTTGTTACATTCATCCATGAATCTAAAAGAGTTAAGGAGAGTAAAATAAAAATGCACATAACACGGCAAAGTGGTCTAAGGCGCTATACTTGGCCAATATAGCGTATTAAAAGTGAACAGGTTCAAATCCCATATCATATATTGATTTTTCTGTATAACTCACTTAGATTTCATCAAACTGTGATACAGTGGAATGCGAGACCTGTCATAAATAAATGAAGGCTTGTTCAGGTGGAAGCCGACAGGGACATGTGAATTCTATGAGTTGCACACATGAGCAACAACTTGTTTACTTTTGTCTTATTATATACTGTGAATGTCCAATTGAAAATAATATTTTCATTAGGCTTAAAATATGTTCGAAAGTAAAAAAATATTACATTTTCGTCCATATATATAGGAAGTCCATGGGACTAAAAGGATTTAGGGAAGTAAAATATAAATGTATATAACACAAACAATTTTTTGGTTGTATTTATAAACACTCTTAACTAATTGAATACATTTAACAATACAATCCAATAAATTCAGGCACTTACGGTAGAATAGTTATAGTAGAATAGTAAATGCTACGGTTTTTGATTTCAAAATCAGTCATTCCTTTTTAAACCACAAACAGATAAATAAAATTAGAAATAATACAACATATAATAATAAAATTTTGTAGAACGAAAGACAAAAGAGAAGAGAAGGAACTTATTTCAAGGTATACAATTTGTAATTACAGTGTTTCAAAAAAATGAACAAACCTATTTATTTATTATTTAATTTTCTTAAATAGTAATTTGTGCACGAAACTAGCTTAGTGTTATAGATTTATAAAGCTGGTTTAAATCTATAAACCAGTTATAGATTTAACTGGACACTTCCAGTTAAACACTAAACGTTAAACACTAACACCAAACAAAGAACAGCAAAAAAACTTCCAGGTTTTGCCTAATCAAAAATTTATAGGCATACGAAATCATAGTCCAGGAAATTCTTAACAGTTGATTTATGATAAACTAAGTGAAAAAACTAAATTTTAAAAAGTAACAGGAAAAACTGAATTAAAACTAACAGAAAAACTAAATTTTAAACTACTTTTCAATGCACTAGTAAGATGTAGGCATACTGCTGTTCCTTCTGCATAAAAATGCCATTTCTGATGCAATTTAAACGGTTTTAAAAGTAAAAACTGCATCACTCATTCTAAAATGATTACATGCCCCCCCCCCCTTAAATCTGGTTCACGAGCTATCAACAAAAACAACAACCAGTGCAAGGAGCCGATCAAAATTTGAGCAAAAATCTAATAAAGAGATTTTTAACACAATTTTCCTCCTGAACCAGATTTTTTAGCAATTCATAAATTTTCTTTGAATATATGTCTACGTTTAAGAAAAAAAATTACAAAAATATTAAGCCTACTTTGAAAAAAATCCATTTTAAAATTCTTTTACAAAAATGTTTCTAAATAAAAATTTACAGTACATAAAATTTATCAAAATTAGGTAATTTGTTTAATGTACAATGTAATGAGCAGACACACGACATAGACTGTTTTTGGATCCAGATATATCCATCAAAACTTTAAGTTTGATTTTTTCACTATTACCGTTCTTTATAGGCTACTTAAGAAAAAGTAAAAATGATTGTTTACTCTCAATTTACTGATTATTAGGTATTTCTGATGTTTTGCGACTTTTGAAAAAGTATGCTTTTAACGATTTGTTTTTGCTTTTATTATGAGTTATATATTTTTTTGAAAGATACTAACCCACAGAAAATTAAATTTATTACAATAAATTATGATTTTTAGCCATTTATTACTAAACTATATTATGACGTCTTTGATGTTTACTTCACATGGAACATGCTAAATTTACTACATTATATTAATACGTGTAAATTACCAATTGAGGTAATGCTCATGCGCGATTACACTTTACAAGAAATCATTTATTACTGTCAAGATTTGTTCTTTTCAAGATCAGTTCTTGTTATGAAAACATTGTTTAAAAAAATGGCTGTCGTTATTAGTGAACTTTGCGATTTGCCACGACTGAAAGATACTTGTTATGAAGTTCGACAAATGATCCCACAATTTGGCGTTAAAAAATTACTTTGTGGGATATTTAGCCAAATTTCAATTTCAATACAAATATGGCAATTAAAGAATTCACCATTTTTACAAAGCAGCTGCAGCCTTATATTCGCTGAGACGATACTACTTACAAAGGTTAGTTAACTTTTAAGGAATACTAGTTATATATCCAACAACTGAGTTTAAAACCCAAGAGCCGAGTTAAGGTAGGTTATCAAAATTCCTTTTCTTTTTTTTTTTTTAAAACAAAACAAAACTGTTCTTTTCATTATTAATAACACATATTTAATTTATTCGTTTAGCGGATTAAAAACATGTTTCCTACTTTCATATAACCTCAATATTTAGGTATTTTGAGGTTATCTTTGTCTTTTATTTTAACGTTTTTGTAACTTTCCATTGTTTCCGCACTTTTATATTTTGGATTATTCATAATGAGCAAATAATGAAGCGTTTTAAAGCATACATTACGAAAACTGACAAAAGTCCCGAAAACTCAGCTTATTCAACAATTCAACAAATTCAAACCCAATTTGTCTTGTTTAAAATACTGTATTTGGGTGTTTACTTCTCACAGAAAACAAAGATTATAATTCTTAAAAACAGAATGACTGTACTACATTTAAATAAATAAAGAAAAAATCAGTAAATATTGAAATAGAGATCGAAGTTTATGAAACAATATGTTGACTTATCGCACAGAGGTAAGATAAATTCAATTGTATCTTACAAAATATAGTATCACAGTACAAAGGCCACAAAGAACACATCAGCACAAGATTATAAAAACAATATATGCTAATCTAAATCAAAATACAAAAAAACAAGATAGTGGCTAAGTTAGTAAAACTAAAATTTATCAGTTTTCCTTAAAATTAGGTTATAGGCCAGATTATTATTTGAAGAAATGTTCAAAGTATAAAGCCCAACAGCTTAAAAATTTATATTATTAGAATATTATTATTTTCTATAATGATTTGGATGTTAAGATAATTCATTTGGTTTGTCCATTTATATCAAGTGGTCAGACATTTTAATCCAATACCGAAACATTTCAATCCAAAAGAATTCAAATAATACAGTAAAACCTCGGTAAACTCAAATCAACCAAAACATGCAGGAATATAAAGGTGAGATCACATGGGCTAGCAAAGAAGTAAAAGCCTGACCTTGAGCTGACTTCCCACTGACTCCCGAACTAACCCCATCCCACAACACTGACATCCACATTAATCATTAGATGACAATACAGAAATGTGGATCGCGCTAAAATCTGTCAAACAATGCCAGCTGACGTCCTTCTAATGAAAAGATAGTGGGACATCGTGCTGTTTGAAAACATTGCGAGGAATGCAAAAACAAATGAAAATTACTGAGTTTTTTTAAAATGAATAATTAATATGCTACAACTTTATCTTAAGTACTATGAACAGTTTACTGATACAAGATTGAAAATGTAATTTTAAACTTTAATAAAGAACTATGTTCAGTATAATAATCTGCCTTCCCTAGCTTCATCAATTCTACTTTAGTTCGGCGATGATAACCTTAATCTACTTTCGTTGACGCGTTTTGGAGAACCTCCATCTTCAAAAACTATATCTATACTAACTCAGGTTAAGTATAGATATAGTTTTTTAAGATGAAGGTTCTCCCAAATGCGTCAACGAAAGTAGAATTGACGAAGCTAGGGAAGGCAGATTATTATACTGAACATAGTGACAATAATCCTAGCAAAAAAGAAGAAGAATATAAAAAGAATTTTAATAAAGAACATAATAAGTCATATATAACCTAAAAAAGGTTAGAATCACTAGACCTTCAAAACCTTCTAGAATTCATTAGATACAAAAAAATATTACATAATATATGGCTTAAAAAAATCGTCCAAAATAGTTCCCCCCCTGTTTATTTTGGATAACCGCAGTTATACTGTATACATCATTTAGTTTGTCCTCAAACATTCTAAAAGTTCTAAAAGACATTCTAAACAATCTAGAAGTTCAAACTTGTCACACAAATGTATTTTAATAATAGATTGGGAAAGTTCTTTACCCAAAGAAATCTGATTACATGTTTTAGCCATTATTTACAATCTTAAAAAAATCAGCAACTTTTTTAAAAACACGATTTCCCCAAATCGTAATGAAAATCTGCATAAATGAACATTTTTAGTTTTCAAATTTATGAATTTATGTCAAATAACATATGAAATGAACCTGTCCGCCATATGTGTTTATTATTGTATTTATTTAAGTACAACAATTTTTACAATTAAATACAATTGTAGATTTAAAACAATTTTTACAAATTTCAAATCTTTTTTTCCGGCAAAAAACCGTTAAGGTTATCATCGCCAATTCAAATTTTTAATAGTGCAAGATAAAAATAATATAAATTTGTTAAGATTTTGAAGGCCGCCATTTTGAAACTGTCCATAATCGATCATCTAGTTACTGGTCAGCTCTACTGCTTCCATCAAAGGGCCTCATCAATTTGTGACTTCTGCTAAATGAATGAAACACTGAAGCGCATACTTGTTAGAATGCTTACGCTAGCACCCTGTTTGTAATGTGGGGAGATGCAGTTTAACAACATATTTAACACACTAAGCTCTCAGTTTACCAGACCTTGAATATGGGCGCATTCAGAAAGTAAAGTTTTGTTCTACTGCCACTGCAGCACTGCTATTGGTGTTCCACGCACTTAAGCTAGTCTTCCTAGTTCATTGCCTCTTCACAGACACCATTACGGTTGATTTGTGTAGTGTTTCCAATTTTTTGTATACATTTAAAATGATTAGGACAATCTCGAACTGTGAAATTTGTTGTCATTTGGTTTTTGAATGCAAAGAATGTTAAGACAGTCAATGGAATGGTGAGAAAGTGGGTTAAGAAGTTTAAGAAAGACAAAGCAATGTCCACGATGAGGCACGAGGCACAAAGTGAAGGCCATTTGTTTCCAATGATGATTTGGTAAGGAAAGTTGATGAAAAATTGTGTTCACTATGACAATGCTTTCTGATGAATTTCTGCACGTTTCATGATCCGATGATTTTAATTTCAGCTGGCTTAACATTATCTGCATTCAAAACCAAATGACGGAACGAATCTAATAGATGGCGGGTTCATGAATTGTCTTAAACATTGTAAATGCACACAGAAAACTGGAAACTATACATAAATGAACCGTAGTGGCATCCAATGAAAAGGCAATGAACCAAGAAGACTAGCGCGCAAGTATCGATAGCAGCGCTGCAGTGGTGGCAGGACAAAACGTTACTTTCTGGACCTGCCTCGTAATTACTGTTCTTATTTGTTTGAAATTTTGAAAGTGAGCGATAATATTTTCTATGCGAACAAAAATTCTTTTTTATTAGTTTGTATACATATACAGTGTACTTAAGTACTGATAGTGTATTTGACAGTTTTGGTTCATTGATGACTGCACGTGATGTTATATAAATCCATTCTTAAATTTACTGTACTGAGTTTTAAAAAACCTAAATGTTTTTCGCCCTACATAATCCATTACACCAATAATTTACCGTATAACAAAGGATAAGAGATGGACACTTGTTTCAATGGGATACTAAGGAGATCTGATAAGTTGTATCACCTGGTAGTAGATGCCTCACCCAAAAAGTAAAAAGCAATTTTAAAATGGAATCTGTTGAGTACAAACATGTTAAAGCTATTACTTAAGTACACTTTACGACAAGTTTGATTTTCGAATTTTGAAATGTTTGCTTTTGCGATGTTATTCAATGCTGTTACTATTTGAAATTTCGCTTCAACAGAAAGAATTATCGTTTCATTTTCATTGATAGTTATATCAGTAAAACTAAATTAAATTGGTGTAATTCTTTGGAAAATAATGCACATTAATAACTTATCTGTGTTGTACAAGTATTGTACAAGTTTACAGCAACCAAAATTGACTGTACACAACTCTCATCTTTACAAATTATTCCCAGTCTCTCCAATGTTTCATTTTTTATCGTTGTTTTATTGCATTACATTAAAAAAAAAGAACTACACTGAGCAATTTGTGTAGTTTTAACAGTACAAATCAAAACACTGGCCAAATATTGTCAAGCATAAATTAAATCTTAGAAATACAACATACCGCCTATAATACAATAACTATAAATCAAATCATAAACTACAGGCTATAGTAATGTAAAAAGTATAAACATAAAAACAAACACTTAAAAACTATAAAAAAATGATGATAAAGTATAAAGGTAACATAAATCAAATAAAAAATAATGCACCTACGTAACTAAAAATGTAAAAAATAATAAAAAAAGCACGAGATTTGATTTTACCAAATTTTGTGTTCAGGATGGCTAAATTGAGCACAGTACTACAGTTCTAATACAAGTACTGATTTTTTTTAAAAAAAAGAAGACAAATTATACCATTTCGCTGATTTTTACCCTTTTTATTCTCACTTTTTGTTCTATTTATTAATGACATTTAAGTAATTTATTTCACTTCGTTTATCATTTATATATATATGCAGTAGTCTCTCGTTAATCCAAATACCGCTAACTCAGACGATCTTAACAATCTACAAAAATCATATAAAAGGACTTTCTGCCCAATGATAAACTAATATTACAATGCATTCACTGTAGTAATGCTGATATGAACTAGTTTACTGTCTACAATGTTCAGGTAATTCCAAATTGAAAAAAAAAAATTCTAAATTTAAAATGACCACAGGTATTCAAATACACTCATAATAAAACATGCATGTTCGACACATTTTTTAACATAATAAAATCAATACTGAAGGTTTAAACTGCAAATGTATAAGACTGTGCGATAAAATAGCAAGAAAATTCAATGTAAACAAATAAACATTACGAATCCCTTCAAGTGGGCTTGATTGGTAAGACTGGTTTCAAAATTTAACTGTTACTATTTATAGTCACACTTAGTTATAATGGCACTGGATGTAACGGCAAAACAAAATTAAATGTTTTATTGTTTGGTTATAGTGTCAAAAAAATGTCTACTCTAAATTTTATAGTACAGTAGGACCTCTTTAATGTGGACCAATGTGGAACAAGTCTTTTAATTCATTTGCGTGTGGTATTTTTGTGGACATAATTTTCCTTATCGCTGGTGCAGTTCTGTTCTTGAGAACACCTACTGCAGAAGATGACTTGTACGAGCAACATAGGTTAAATAAAAACATGCAATTCTGCTAATCAGGCATTGTTTAAGCGGAAAAGTTCTAATGGAATTACATCTCATATCAATGAGACAGGTATATACAGCGATTATTTTGTATGTAAGCAGGAAAATTGGTTACGCTGCTTTTCATAACTGATACTTAATTAATTTACTACATTTGCCCAGAAGACAAAATAATCGATACAATTTTCATTCTTTACGTTCTATTTTAAAAGTTAAACTGCATTTAGGTGTAAGTGTTCTATTCAATAAAAAAAAAAATTAAACATTTAGCAAAAAAAGTTAAAAACATGCAAAAGGACTGCTAAAACTTTAAAACTAATTTTCAAGCATTTTTACTTTCTTCCTGGATTTACAGTTGATCTGTACAGAGTTTGATGTCGAATTTGGATTGACGAGACATTACTGTAACTAGTACATTTGGCTAACAACTATACTAATATGCTGATTAGTTGAGTCAGGTATATTTTGTAGCTTTATATTGTAGTTTCATAATCGCACATGCCCCACTAGTGCTAAAAACAAAACGAAATCTTAATGAATCGATGAACAATAATAAATTACAACAGCTGTTACCAAGTTAGGGTAGGAGACTGATTGAAGGAAAGTGAAAATAACAATGGCAATGGTGGGGAAAAGGGTTCACAGTAAAATACAAGTTATAGTTTGGTATACAATGAGAGACATAAGTGAAAGTTCAATTGCTTACTTGTGTGATGAGGAATAGGAATGAAGGACAAGGTGTACCAATTAGATATTTGATTTCAGAAATAAATAAACTTATAAAATAGAAACAATTTCATCTCTGTAACTCAGAAAAATATGAGTGGCAGAAAAGTGAACAAAAAATGCAGACTTTGATGGTATTTAATGGATTCATTTCCAACTATTACTGACTGAAGTATAGCAATGACAGATCGTTGTGCTGCATTTTATGCTAGTAAATTATGACGACGATAGATCATTGCGTAACAGTCAAAGGGTTAATTGAAAAAAATCAATGTTTTTTTAAGTAGCTTCGTAACTGAAATTTTAAGGTAAAAAAAAACTGTGCTACCTTATTGGAAATATATACATATGTAAGAATTGTTAGGAACACAAAAGTAATATAATTGCCTAACACTGATTAATTTAACAACTTAATGCGTGGATGCAGTGTGTTTGCAATATTATTTTGTTCGGCCAATAACGATAACAAATACGAACCAGAAAACTCCCAAGTTACAGTTAAGTAAAAAGATATAAACAATGTGTGATACGGAAATGCTGAAATGTGTAAATATATCACCTAAATATCGTATCACTATTAAATACTGGTGCTTGAATTATATTCAGGCATATGTCACTTGGTGCTAAATATCCGGCACAAGCAACACTCAGATTTAGGCTTTAAAGTATTATTATAGACATCTACAAATGACAGTTTATTTATTCATTTCGTTTTCAATAGTTAAAAAAATGGAATAATTATTATTAGCAATAAGTAAATGATGGTAAATGTCCGAATAAATAATAATAACAATAATGGCATTACTTTTTGACAACACAGACGCAAAATCTATTCTAGCAATGGTGCACTTGTACAGAAAAAATACTAAGTATTTTACTGCTTTCGTAGAATTAAACTCAATGTCTCTAACATGATCAGGCCAACCATAGGACAAATGAAGCCAGACAGGGAGATCAGCCAAAATAAAACAGCTGTTCAGGAATTTTATATTTCTCATAGGCTATTCAAAGTATCAATCAAAAAATGAGTTTATGACACATTACCAAGGAATTGGTACTGCAGTGGATCCCGTCATATGTAGGCATACAAGGGAATGAGCGGGCAGACAAGCTGGCCAAACAAGGAACCCTTATAGTGCAGAAACCAAAAAGAATGCTCACACTGGAGGCTAGGATTAGTGCACTGAAGCGAACATCTTATCTTGAATTTACAAACAAAGTCAAGGAAGACATAAAGAACAAGCCTTATGGGAATGTATTCGACTTGTATGGGAAAGTCAAGGACCTCCAGAGAAGGAAATCTGTTGCGGTCTTTCGGCTGACAACTGGACACGACTGTCTGAATGAACACCTGAAAAAAATTAAGATATTAAACTATGACAACTGCACATTGTGTGAATGCCCAGACACCATCATGAACAAGGACCATCTCCTGGTCTGCAGAAAATTAGATGAAGAGATGCAGAGAAGAAGAGACCTCCCTGGCCTCTACTGCGAAGCAAGATGAAAGATGGCGTGAGTCAGCGGAAGCCATTGGAAAACAACAACACGATATTTTATTTATTCACTTCGTTTTTAATAGTTTAAAAATGGAATAATTATTATTAGCAATAAGTAAATGATGGTAAATATCTGAATAAATAATAATAACAATAATGACACAAGAATGGCGTTACTTTTTGACAACACAGAAAAAAAATCTATTCTAGCAATGATGCACTTGTACAGAAAAAATACATTTTACTGCTTTCGTAGAATTAAACCCAATGTCTCTAACATGATCAGGCCAACCATAGGACAAATGAAAGCCAGACAGGGAGACAAGCCAAAATAAAACAGCTGTTAGGAATTTTATATTTCTCCTAGGCTATTCAAAGTAGCTTGCTTACCTTGTTCGATTCATAAACTTCAATCGACTAGTTTCAGTTTCCGTCGCCCAGTTTTTGCAGGTAATTCCAATCAAGATGAGAACTTTCGGCTAGAACTCTTTGGTTACACTTTGTGAAATTTATTATAACATCTTGCATTCTGTAATCAAAATAAATCGATTTGTACCAATTACTGAATTACTATTCACTGTAATTGACAGCTAGCAAAAAAAGTCAATTTCTTTTAGAAAATGAGCAATTAGAGCAAAAAACTTAATTTGGACCATGAAATTGGTTCCGATCCTGATTGTTAAATCACTTTTTGAGCGTTCATGAAAAATTTTACATGTATATCACCATAGCAATCGCAATTTTAGTCTGATTTGTTTCAGACAAAAAAAATTGATTTTTGTAATTAGCTTGATTCTTTACCAAAAAAATCTATTCAATCAGAATTTATGTTTAACTGTCAGTACTGTAATACAGAAAGGAAACAGGTGTTGAAGACGATGCAGAAGAGGAGATAAGAAAGAAGAATGTGTACCATTCTTTATTAAATTTTAAAGTAAACTGTGTTCAAATGCTACGTTACACATTAGGTTTACTTCTGTTCTCAGTTGTGTCTTAAATTTCATAATTTAGTTACAAGGTACAAAATTAAATGTTTTACAAGTTTCACTAAACCTTTAACCTCCAAGAGCTCGTATCGCATTCCACAATAGTCTGGCGATTCTGTAGTGCTAATGTCGCAGAGGATGATAGTTCGGCAAAATCTACTATCCTATTAATCTGTATCGTTACTAAAACTATTACATTTGCTGACCACATTGGATAGTATGGGATTTCTGCATACTGAAAAATGTATTGATAGACAGCTGTTTTTGAATGTTGCATATGCAATTTCTATGTTGAACTTTGTTGACATTATTATTGTTTGTGTTTATTTCATAAATAAGAAATTAAATGCACACAAGTGTAAATATACATAAATTGCATATAGGAACTTTTGGCAACAGTTACTTTTGATTCATATTATTGATACTACCAATGTGAAATTAACAAAAACTTTAATGTAATTATGCTGCATGGCTTTATTCAAAGTTTCAAGTTTTTTATATAATGGTGATTTTCTTCATAGATTTTTTCAAGAAATTATTTTAATATTACTATGTGTTTGAGACTGGGAACCAATACTTTGGAATTTTCCTCTTCACTTTAGTAAATTTGTATAGCACCCGAAAGTGAAAAAGTGGTTTAAATTTGTTTTCTGATTCTTTTCTAACTATCCAGCTGACAACAAGAAATGATAAGTTATATATTTAAACCATTTGTAGTATTTTAGAACTAATTAAAAAAAAACATGTCTGCATTATAGTGTAACAACTCAGAGCACTGTAAAGTTAGCGCTTAAGAAGGCACTGTTGTCATGTCACATACAGGGTAGTTATGAGGTCAATATTTTATATATTTTGTCAATGGACACATGTTTCATCTTTTAATAAATATGTCAACCAAGATTACGGTATAAGTATTTATGCTAGTGTATCCGCCCAATATAGGTATGAAAATCCATAATTTAAGAAATTTTACTGTCCGTGCCCTGCCAACAGTGTCCATTTAAAAGAGGGTAAATTTTTAGTAAATACATACATAGGAATATCTAAAAAAAAATCTCCCACTAGAAGTATCTGTTAAAGGAAGTTTTACTATATGCAACTCAAGTCAGTGGGAGTAAACTAAAAACATAAAAATAACCAGTTTTTCTTGTGTTTTCCTAATTTACTCTTGAACCATAAATTTCTTTTATATTGAAGTTGATACGCTGCATTGAATAAGACGTAATTTAAGCGAAATCTGATGAATTGGGTCTATTTTAGGATATATTTAAACATTAGAAAGTCTGCATAGTTTATTACAACCATTAAGAAAATCCCTTTTAAAGGATAGCTGATTTGTTTATTAATCTAACATTAATGTACCTTAATATTTATACCATAAGTTCACTTACGCATAGCGCAGACTTAAGTTCTCCCCAATAACTGAGTGTGACTCCAGTCTGGACTCTTCATCACCCAATCTCAGCTCTGGTTTTCTGTTTCCTCCCAATGCCATCGCGTTAGCCAGAGGCTGTTGTGAAGATGAAGTATCAAAGCCATTCATGGACGACGAAGGATTTGGTGAAGTCTGAATATTAGGATACGCAGACAAGAATTGCTGTTGCAGTACTGGACTAGAAGGTTTACGAGGTGTAAGTTTAAAGGGATTATTCAGTGCAAAATTAGGCGAGGTAGACAAAGTGGGAAGTAAAGGTGTCATATTTTGCTGCATGATCAGCGGGGAAAGACTGTTTTGTGGTTTGAGATCTCTCTGAAAACATACATCACTGCATTTTAATTTAAATATAAAAAAAATTACATTTAGTTCTAAAGTAATTATCACATTGAACATACAGTGTTATTGTACAGGTGACTAATGTTCCTTAGTCCTTTGCGGTCAGTTGAATGTAATTCAGATCTTCCTCTCAGCTTAGAAGGCCATACTTAGTGACTACTGTACTTTTGCCGATGAGGTTGTCAATGTTAAATAGTGTTCAGTCATCTCAGCTTGGATTGGCCACACATAGTAGCTCTTATTACGTTCTGCTACAGCTCGACTATCCTACCTGTAGTTTTTGTAGTTTACGAGAGAAATAGAAGAAGTCTAGGCATATACCAGGTCGGCCGCAGTCTGGTGAGGCATTTACTGGTTCGGAATAGTGAAAGAAATTCATGTTTAGAGTTGTCCGAATTCCTCCTATTTCCTCCCGAGCAAATTGTGGTGTCTTGTGTAGTTGTTCCAGATGTTGGTAGGCTGTGTGTAGTTGTTCCAGATGTTGGTAGGCTGTGTGTAGTTGTTCCAGATGTTGGTAGGCTGTGTGTAGTTGTTCCAGATGTTGGTAGGCTGTGTGTAGTTGTTCCAGATGTTGGTAGGCTGTGTGTAGTTGTTCCAGATGTTGGTAGGCTGTGTGTAGTTGTTCTGTGTGTGTGTAGTTGTTCCAGATGTTGTGTAGGCTGTGTGTAGTTATTCCAGATGTTGGTAGGCTGTGTGTAGTTGTTCCAGATGTTGTAGGCTGTGTGTAGTTGTTCCAGATGTTGTAGGCTGTGTGTAGTTGTTCCAGATGTTGTAGGCTGTGTGTAGTTGTTCCAGATTTTGGTAGGCTGTGTGTAGTTATTCCAAATGTTGGTAGGCTGTGTGTAATTGTTCCAGATGTTGGCAAGCTGTGTGTAGTTGTTCCAGATGTTGGTAGGCTGTGTGTAGTTGTTCTGTAGTGGGTCGTCCTCCTCGATGTTCTGTTGAACGATTTTCAAACCGTATTTATACTTGAAATTTTGGAGGTAACCATAATTTTCCAGAATTCCATTGTTAGAACTAGAGAAAGAACATACAAATCAGCATGAAGCTATTGTGCATGGAAGGTGATGCACTGGCAGTAAAGCCTGGGCAGAAATGTATTAATCCAGGATAATACAGATCCGAAATACGTGAGCACTGTGAACCAATCGGAAGTAAGTATTGGTGAAGCAGGTTTCACAGGCTTTGGCTGTTTCAAAGCTGGGAGAGAAGTAGGGGGATTTTGAGCGTGGTTGTTTAGGTATTAGTAAGTGGAACTAGGTCATGTAACTCAGTTCCTATATTGTTTAGGCGATGACATAGTGGCCTTATGTTCTACTACTATTTGCTTTTCTTGTATTCTCGATAGAGCTAGTATTAATATATTCAGAAAGTGCTGCAAAATATTGTGAATTATTTGATCCAATTGAAAAAGTCACTCATTTAGATTTAGATATTGTAAATACAACTGTTATCGCATTATTTATGTAAGTCTAGTCAGTCATTTGTGTCATGAGTGTACACTTGAAAAATATAGATATTACACATTTTAAACCATTTTAGTTAATTTTGTTAAAATTTTAGCGAATCTGTTCACTAAATTAGTTTATTTTGGCATTTTGCAATTTTTGACAAGTACTTATTTTTTATACGTATTATAGAGCTCTACATTGCTACGACACTTGATCATGTTTTTGTGACTTTGTATTGGACTGATTTAAAATTGATTATTACAAACAATTTTATCATTAAAAAATATTATTATTAGTGTATTAATCTATGTCTGAAATTTGAATTTATACTGTTTTAAAATTAATCTAATTAGATTATTTTCTCTCTCTTTATTGGTTTCACCCAACTTTGGGGTACACTAAATCAATCACTTTTTAATGTTCTGTGCCTTCCTCGTAGCCCAGTATTGCTTCATTCGTTGTGATCTTGCTTTTCTTTCTTTGTCAGAGGTTTGGATCGTTCGCTTGGATTTGACTTTACTTTGGAACCGTTGTTTCTTGTCCTTGGTTATTGTTTTGGCTGTTCTGTCCATGAGCATAGTGTCAGTGATTTATAGTTCTGTTATGTCTTTCTCTCTTTCTCTAAACCAAAGTGGTCTGGCTCTTTTATTGTGAAAGTAGTCAAATATTTTTTTGGTTAGTCTATTTTTGTCCATTCGGAGGATGTGCCCATAAAAATCAATTCTTTTTCTTATTGTGTCTGATAGTGTTTCAGTTTTTTTGTAAAGAGTTTTATTCCTGATGTGGAGTAATTGGTTGTTACAGAATTTGGGGCCTAAGATTTTTCGTAATATCTTTCTTCCTTTGATCTCCGGCCTTTCAATGTTTCAGCTGCATATAAGGCTTCTGGTTTAATTACCATATGATAATGCCTTATCTTTGTATTCCAGGAGAGGGACTTCTTGTTGTAGATTGTTAGATTATTTTATTAGGCTGGCATTTCGCTTTTTAACACTTCATTAATAATTTATAATAATGTTGAAATAACTTGAAGCATGATTTATATACAATTAATACTGCTTTTCACAAAATTATACATATTTTGTAAATAAAAATGTTAATTAAAGATTTTTTTCTCATATATTTACATAAATAAAAATAGCTTTTTTTAAGAATACAGAAAACTATACATTAAAAAAAACATACACTTAAAAACTATTAGTTTCTATATCAAGGAACATTACATGATTCAGTGATGAAAATATTAATTGCAATATTGTATACTAAAATTATACTGATTGATTTGATTTGACAGAATAAATCCAAACAAGAGATGTAATTTTGAGCGCTAGGCATGACACTACGAGCCTAACAGAATAACAGTGTGTACCACAACACGTACTGGCCCATCCGAATTGCGTGTACACTACAGTAAATATTTATCAGATCTGTTTTGAAGATCATTGATAGTCACACATAATGTACTTCAAGCACAATGGGGTAATACAGTTACATATCTTTTTGATTTTGAATGTCCATCACCAACCGTCTGCCGAGTGGGTCATCACTTTTAGAAATTGCATATATAGCATACCAAATACATGTTTGTTACATTTCAAGTCAGTGATTATAAAGTAGTCTTTGTCTAATGTGTTAAATTTATCTATAACTGAGGCTGATAAAATACACACATCAGACTGTTTTGTTCTGATGTTGCCTCTAGCCCTGATAAACAATGTATACTTTAATACTGTAATTTGTCAACACACAAATAAAAAAATTATCACAAAATATTTGAGTTTGGATATAAGATTTGAGCTAAAAATTTGGTTTTGAATACAAGAAATTCTGGATTCAGCTAATCTTTTTAAAAAAGTCAATTATTTTCGTAATTTTTATTTACTTTGTGTAGGTTAGGTATAAGTGTGAATGCTCACCTCGGCCAGGTTAGATATAAGCCTCCATATGTTTTTCTGTTTGATAAGCATACAGTGTGTGACTTCTTGCTTACAGTAGACAATGAACTGTTTCAACTGGATCAAAGCTGTGTTCAAGCCCGACATTTCTTTCTCACATTTCGACAGTTGCCTATAACATGTAACATATTTAAAGAAACAAAATTAAAATAACATACATAAACTTACGTTTCAAATATATATGAGTATGGTATTGATATATCATCTGTGACCGCTAGAGTGAAACTTAAAACAACAGTTTTTAAATGTTTATTTTCATTATTTCAACCAGGCAACATTTTAAGGGTTCAATGAACAAAAGTTTTGACCAATCAGAAAGAAGTAAATGGCGGGTGACACGAACAATAAGAACAAGGAAAAGGTAGTCTTTCACAGAAACCCCATATGTGTGCATGAAAGTTGTCAATAATAATAAAGAACAGATTTCATCACATTTTTTTAACTTCAACTCTGTCAAATTTTTTGGACTGAATTACAATTTCTACTTTTCAGTAAATATTTATTAATTCAATGGAAGTCCATTTATTGAAGCAATGGTGCGATAACAGCAGCCACTTTTGTTGACATTTAGAATCAGTCAATCAGTTATAGGGATCAGCACTGGTAGAAAAACTCTACGGTAACATCACTAAAATCCATCAATGTCACTAAAATATCAATGTCATTAAAATATATCAATGTCACTAAAATATCAATGTCATTAAAATATATCAATGTCACTAAAATATCAATGTCATTAAAATATATCAATGTCACTAAAATATCAATGTCATTAAAATATATCAATGTCATTAAAATATATCAATGTCACTAAAATATCAATGTCATTAAAATATATTAATGTCACTAAAATATCAATGTCATTAAAATATATCAATGTTCTGATGTGTGTAACATTGACTATTTGCAAAAATGGAAGTTGTTTTTAGTTAGAATATAGGGGTGAAAGTAAAGGCAACATTGATGATTCCAGGGGAAAACTGCAACAAAAAGTATTGCTTTGTACAGTCACGTTACTATTTTAACTTTAAAAATGTGGAAAAACATTGTTCTAATATCAAACATCTAAAAATCTTCACTGTATAAAACACTTAAAATCTTTAAAAAAGATATGTCTTTTTCATGTGTCTTTTTTTAGAAAAAATCTAAAAACTTTGACTGTCACATTGATGTACAAAAACCATGATGTTTTAAAAATATCGCCTATCGATGTTCATCTCTAATCACTTGTTCACTTCTTGTTATTGCATGAGGATTGCTGTATTTTGAGGCTTACAGTTTTACATTTTAAATATTTAGATACTTAGCACTGCAGCGCGTGCCTGTTACAAAAAACAGCGCAATAAAATAAAAAAGTAATATCCCCAAATTCCGTAACAACCAATTACTCCACATCAGTAATGAAACTCTTTACCAAAAAACTGAAACACTATCAGACACAATAAGAAAAAGAAGAATTGATTTTTATGGGCACATCCTCCGAATGGACAAAAATAAACTAACCAAAAAAATATTTGACTACTTTCGCAATAGAAGAGCCGAACCACTTTGGTTTAAAGAAACAGAGAAGGACATAACAGAACTACAAATCACTGACACTATGCTCATGTACAGAACAGCCAAAACAATAACCAAGGACAAGAAACAACGGTTCCAAGGCAAAGTCAAATCCAAGCGAACGATCCAAATCTCTGACAAAGAAAGAAAAGCAAGATCACAACGAATGAAGCAATACTGGGCTACGAGGAAGGCACAGAACATTAAAAGTGATTGATTTAGTGTACCCCAAAAGTTGGGTGAAACAAATAGAGAAAAAAAGTAATATATCGACCCTAGAACCGAAACTAAAAGCAATAGAATGGTTAGATAATGGGGAATCAATGAAACTCGTAGTGCTGAGTTCAGTGTCAGGATAATAATAATTCAGGACTAGTGCTAATATAACAAAGCCATTCAAGATTATGACTGCACACAAATTGAATCACAAAAAAATCATCACGTTGTACATTACAAAAATTTACAAATGAACTACTCAGCGTTGCACTGTGGTTAAGGTTCATTTAAGAACATCGCTGAAGTGGACCAATCATAAAAGAAAATACATTCAGTTTAACCACCTTTTTCGTTATCCGGCCCCACGGGAGTCAGTTAAGAGGGCTTCCACTGTGTGTATTGTATTTTGAGAAAGGTTTTACTATACTGTAAATAATGCAAGAATAACCAAAAGTAAAAAAACAACTGTAAATATTTCTCTTTTTAGTCACATATCAACAGTATGCTGTTGATATATCAACATTTGACTGTTAGGCGCAACACATTTCACCATTGATATATTTCCGATTGGTTTTAATGGGGTTAAAGAAAAAATTGTTTTGACACAAGTAGAAAATATAACAGTACAATTTGAATTCCATACAAGATTTCTTAGATTTTAAATTCACTTACGACAAATGTTTTGCAAAGTTGGCATCCCTGAGTGCTTTATCACAGGTTTTGAGGCAATTGTAAACCACTCTCTTGATCTTGGAGTCGTGTTTTTGTCTTTGTAGGATATCATAGCACGAGTAACCTTGTTTCAATCTAAAACAAATA
Source organism: Callitettix versicolor (assembly GCA_022606455.1). Classification (NCBI taxonomy): domain Eukaryota; kingdom Metazoa; phylum Arthropoda; class Insecta; order Hemiptera; family Cercopidae; genus Callitettix; species Callitettix versicolor. Next base: position 99,412,924 of record CM040185.1, read on the forward strand.
ATTGTGTGAAAACATGAACAAATTTCTCACATTCAAAAATTTCCTGTAGAACTGGAAATTTGCTCTAATTTTTCAACGGTTCCGAGACTTTACATCAATTCTGGTCATATATAAAGATTTACAACTCAGTGTACCACTGACATTACGGGTCGAGAATAAATCTAAAAAGAATGCTGGGGTTTATTTTCATTTCTCTAGTTTGCCCTCACACCTCTTTTTTTTGATTTGCTACAATGATCTGAGCAATGTTTTGCTTGAATATTAGCAAAATCTAATCAACAACATTTTATAAATTAGATCAATTTTCAAGTTTTTTTAATAGCTTAAGTATGGATCAACAAGACTTCAAATATAACTAACAACTATGGTCTAAGCATAATACAGTCAACCTCGGATATTATGCGGTTGAAGGGACGAAACATATATGAGCGCTGTAAACGAGATATCGTTGTAACTGAGTTTACAATAAACGAGTTTGTAAACGGCGGAAATACTGTATATAGTAAAAGAAAAGCATACTTTTTTCATAACCATAATTAATGGCTATTTTATTACATAATTTTGAAATATATTTTAGTTAAAACTAATAGAAAATAAGTAATGTACAGTCTAGTATGTATACATGAAACACAGTGCGTACACTATTGTGAGGGTTCGTAATATTGAAATTTCTCCCCCTCACTAAGGTGTACAGTGTGTGTGTGTGTGTGTGTGTGTGTGTGTGTGTGTGTGTGTGTGAGAGAGAGAGAGAGAGAGAGAGAGAGCTTTACGGGAACGACACAATTTACATTGTTTGATTAGCCTGCAACAAAATTCTAAGAAAGGGTCCATTTCTAATCTTGCTCTTTATTCTAAAAATAGAACACAAATTGTATTTCAAGTGCGAGTGACTATAGGTCAGCAGCTTAGAAAACTGCTAAGAGCACCAGTGGGTCAAAGAGAAAAAATGTGCGAGTAAGAGGTCATGTCCCCACTCTGTCATAATAGCTCCTCCCTTTTCCTTCACTATTGCTGAGTAGTAACAGTTTCTACACGCAGATTGTTAGACTTTGTGTCCCTGAATTGTTAGAGGGGAATTCTCCTGCATGCACAAGAAATTCTCGCGCAGGCTGTTTACAAAGTGGCTGGACTATAACAGCAGCGTGACAGCCTTGTATCCAAATTCACAAAGCGTTGTTACCAAGCCTAAAATACACGTATACTTAATATAGAATATTGGGGATATTATGAAAATAGCACTATAACTGAGTTAGCATTCTAACCGAGGGTGTTATAACCAAGGTACTGGTCTTGGTCTGTATTACGTTATAACTAAGAACTAAGTGGCTAAGAATTAAAAGGCTAAACCTTGAGTGGTCAGAAATAAAAAAAAACCCTTTTTTGGGTGTTTAATGTCCAACTATTGTTTACACTTGGGCTAATGCAGACAATGGGATGATTTATAGCATATGAAAATGCCAAGCCCTCGCCGGGAATCGAACCCGGGTCCTCGGGGTGAAAGCCTAGTACGCTATCCACTAGACCACCGAGGCGGCTATCAATAAAATGGGTTTTTATGGTTTTTTTAAAATTTTAACCCATAAAAAAACCCTCCAACTAGTGTTGACTACCAAATTTCAGCTTTGTACTTTTAACAGTACAGTGTGTTTACGAAATACAAAATTTAACATGGAATTCCCTATGTTTAGTAGTTAGATTGTCACCCTGTATAACAGTTTTGAATTCATTTAGTACATACTAGCATCCAGAGTGTTTTCAATGGCTCGGTGTCTTGTCGCCAGGGTCCAGTATTTCCAATAATTAAGGATATGTGGCAGTATCACATCAGGCTCTAATTCATTAGGCATTAATAGCCATGAGTTCTGAATCTGTACTACAGGTGGTGAAACACAGGAGCAGATAACTGGCTTTCGAATCCTGGTTATAATATGCAGCAACTGCCTTTCCAAAGTCTTCCTTCACAGAGCCGTCAGTAAAAATTAAGGTGTGATCCCTATAATTCTCAAAAATACATTCCATAGTTATTGCTAGGATGTTCGCTATAACATCTTTGTTTTTATTGACTCCTGGTACATCTAGTACAATTTTTGATCCTAGTACATAACCATGGCGGAGTACGTGTTATGTTTGGTATTTTTTTCTGGTGATCTTGTACTTACTTGAGCATTTAGTTCTGATGCAACAGTATGGAAGGATTGCTTACAAACTGTGGTTTTATCAAAATTTTGGGCTGGGATAGGTGATTCTGAGGAGGATTTGAATTTTTTGATTGTTTTATCCATGCATGTTTTGAAAAATACAGATCTAGAGGCTCCACTTCCAGTTCTATCCATGACAGAGATATTTGTGATCTTGCGCATCCCTAACATATTTTCAGTGCACAGTTCTGAGAATAAAGGGTAGTTTTTTAATGTGGCAGGTGGCAGTATCACTCCAGACCTTACAATATTATGTCATTTTTAACCTTATGTAAGCTAAATAGAACTGTCAAAGAGTTTTAAAGAATACCACAAATTAAAAAAAAATCTAAATATCAAGAACAAATGTATCAGAAAAATGTATTTTTATATTATTTTTGAAAACACGAATTTTTTTCTGAAATGTTTTCTAGTCGCTTTTACTGAAAATAATAACTTAAGAAAAAAATGTTCTCTATGATTTGCACTCTTGTCAAAGTTTATTGTTAACAATTATATCTAAAGGTACTGGGTCAGATATATATGGAGTTAGACCCAACGATAAGTCTTGGAATGGTGGCAACAGTTTTTCCAGCTGAAGTCATTGTCCTCGCAGAGTGTGTCAGAGAATTATAGACAGAGGATACAAAGGAAAGACCAGCCATATAAATTGACAGTACAGCTTCAATACTGGCTCTGGTAAACCACAACTATAATTCGAAGATAGTGTGGGACTATCATCTAGCCACGAAAAACTTGGCAAAAACCAACAAAATTAATTCTTTGTGAGTTTCAGGACTCAAAGCTAAATGGGGAATGAAGAGGTAGATTGGTATGCCACAATAGGAGCTGATAGCCCTTTCATTGGCCCAAAACCTGCTTATGGAGTGTCTTATACTCTAAAAAGTAGCCATTTCTTGCAATGGGTTTCTAGGGAATACCAAAGGTCTTGGGAAAGAATGGACGGTCTTGTACAGTCAAAGAGTATGCTTGCAGATCCAACTTGTCCCCGACAGGTGAAGCCCTTAGGCTGAACAGGACAGATCTGCAGAGAGTAACAGACTTTCTGAGAAGTCAATGGTACATTTCACAAAATGGGTTTTCATATGACAAATCCTTTGTGAAGGAAATGTGGTACAGTTGAAGAAACAGATCAACACATACTTTTTGACTGTCCAGCCTTGGACAGGAAGTGATCTGAATCCTTAGGCACTGTCTGGAGTAGGGGGACAGATGACAGAACAGGGCAACATCAACCAAAGTATCTCACGGTTACCTAAAGACGAGGTGCACAATAAGCTTCACACCTGAGTGGCAAAATCAGGATCACTGGAAGTCTTGGCCTTCTAGTATACAAAAATTGACAAATAGCCTGACGATATAGTGGTTTATAAAATTGTACTATAGAAACGTTAGGTTAGGTTAGGTAAATACTTACAAATATTCAAACTGATCCAACTCCTCTTTGCCAGGATCGTGATACGTTTGCAGTTGTGCCGAACACTTGCAGGCTGCTACCACTCTGCGTTTCACTTCAGCTATTTTATTTTGAAGTTGTGATATCTTTTCAGCAATTCTGTTCAATTCATCTGTCCACTCTGTCAGAAGCTTACTTACACCCGCAACTGAAAAATTATGGGCGGTCAATGCAATCACATTATTAGAAAATGATCTATTTGGAGTGACCATCAAGGTAAAAACTCATACCCGATCCTGACCTCTAGAAAATTATTTTTATTTATAAAAGTATGTGTCAGTATTCCAATAGCGTTCACAATTTTGGTTTTGAACTGACTTAAACTTGGCACAAATTGATTTCTGAATACTGCAGCTTAGACAAATCCATTGCCCAGCAAGACGGTATGTTCAAAATGTTACTATTTAACATATGTAAAATTTATATTAAAATAACGAATAAATAATTTAATTTAAAAGCGAATTTCCGAAAGTAATGTTCTTATCTTACACTCTTATCGAAACTTTTTGCCATCGTAAACGGTAGTTAAAATCTTTATCATCGTATCGGGAGTTAAAATTGATATTAAACTTTCAAATTGCATTAGAAATACAAAAATAAAGCCTTACCGCTGTCAAATTTAATTTGAAAAATTTTAATTTATGCTGTTTTACAGATGTGAAATCAGATTTTTGAAAAAAAATTAATACAAAATTTTGGATTTTTAGATTTTTGAAATGGCCGCCATTTTGAAACTGATTAACTAATTTCGCTAGCCATCTTAAAAAATGAAGTTAAATAAATGGCTCACTTGTCATTTATTCCAAAAATTGTGTCCTGATGTTATGGACAACAATTGGCAACACACCCAATAATATTACATCTGTCAAATTAAATTGAAGAAATTTTTTCGAAGTGGAAACTTCTTAAGTTTAACGATTGTGTTCACGTTTAGTTTTTATCGTTATATCACTGAAAAAATATCAGAATAAACAAAGAAATGATTTTTAAAGTCGTAAGTGTAGCGTTGTAAGTGTAAGTGTGTTTTAAACTCAGGTACCGTGAGGGACGTCTAAATCCTCTCAATAGATGCAGCTAGTCTGCACCCCCATGCGGGGTAAAATAAAAATTAATGAAAGAATATAACCTATATATAAAAATCTTTTTTAAACAAAAAAAAAAAAAAAATGTATTCCACAGATAAACTATATTGAAAATGAGACCTGCACCAGTAAAAACCACGAATTGGTCATAAAAAATAATAGTCAGCCAATATAAAATTGCACCAAAATTGTATCAAGAATGGACCAATCAGAACAGCAAGACATGTTCAGTATTGTAGATCATTATTAGTGATATATTAACTTCATTCTACTGTATTAAAATTTTATAACTGAATGCAGAATATTCAATGTCATTAAATTGCTTTAAGATTGTCACAAGTTTCTTTTTTAAACACATCAGATATTTTAAAAAATTGAATATATAACTTTGTCTAAATTATTTAATAATCTAAATTTCAAATATTTTCATAACATTGTTTATTTACAAATCTGCACTATATTTTTATGTTTAGAAGCAAGTACAAGTTAATAAATATAGATTTACAACAAATTCGGAGGTTGAAATATTCATTCATGCTCTCAGTAACTGGGGCTAGTGCGTACAATGTAATAATATACCATAGTAATAATAATATACTTAGTCAGCCAAACCCCAACCAGTTGAAAAATTCAATTTGTCGAAAAATTCAAATTACAAAAGTGTCTTAAAAAAGTTAAAAAATGGATACTTGAAATCACAACTGAAAAAAAAAATTTACTGTATTTCAAAATCATCAGTACATATGGCAATATATATGTAATCATTAGGTGTCTGCGGGGCCCCGAATTTTACGGGTCGGGTCGGGTCAATTGAAAAGCCCGACTTCGATTCGGTCAAATGTACAATTCGGGTCAAAGACGGGTCGGGCCAAGTAAATATTAACTTTTATTTTAAGGTAATAATGTACGCAATAAGCAAACATATTTTCACTACCAAAATTCGTAATATACAAATCATATAAAGAAAGAACAATTTAATTAACCATCGAAGGTCAAGTGTCTAACCACTTACAATCATTCTATTTGTTTTACTGGACAAAGCTAATTGTTGACCTGTCAGTAGGTGCAGTATTATCAGTTAGTAGTTTTATTTATTGTGATGCTACAATGAGAAGGGACCAAGTGGACTGTGCATGTTTACAAATATAGTTTCCTCGTTGGGCCAGGTCAACACACTGCCTTGTCAAATAAATATGTCTGTGATTGACAAATGTACACAATCAGTTCAGAGAATCTGCAGATATCCTTTTTCCGAATGTATATCATTTCATGATTATGTCACTAATTTAAAAGATGTAATTTTTTCAAAAACAAAAATCAAATGAAAATATTGCACACAATGAGTCTGTATTACATCGGTTTGTTGCGGTATTTTACATAACTTTTGCGCGCCGATATAATCGGCCTGTGGCAGTATTCACACAACTCTTGCATGCAAATATAACCAGCCCGTGGTGGTATTCACACAAATTTTGCACGCCGATATAATCGGCCCGTGGCAGTATTCACACATTTTTGCGCGCCGATGTAATCGGCCCGTGGTGGTATTCACACAACATTTGCACGCCGATATAATCGACCCGTGGTGGTATTTAGATAACTTTTGCGCTGTTATAATCGGTCAGTGGCGGTATTCACACATTTTTTTGTGCGCCGATGTAATCGGTTCATGGCGGTATTCAGTCAGACCAACGGTGCCTTTATTACATTGGCCTGTGGCGGTATTCACACACCGATATAATCGGCCTGTGGCAGTATTCAGTCCGACCAACGGCGCCCGTATAAATTGGCCCTAGGCGGTATTCACACAACTTTTGTACGCCGATATAATCGGCCCGTGGCGGTCAGAGGATTAAATGTGAAATGAAGAAAATTTTAATTCTATTTTTTTTTTTTTTTTGGCCTTGCTAAAAATGTGATGGGTTCTCCATTTACTGTTTGGCCCGACCCGACCCAAAAACCAAGTGCCGAAAAAACCCTACCTGGCCCAACCCGAACTCTAAAAAACTCGGCCTGCAGACCCCTAATAATCATTGTAAATACAGTAATGACATGAAACTATTGTAAAGACAAACTAATAAAAATTAAATGAGAAATACAAATTTGGTGCTGTAACATATAAACATTGCAAAGTACTGTACCTTATATATTCAGTAAAATATTCACAAACAGTTTCTCAAAAAAGTCTGAGATCTTAATTTGTTTCTTTGAGTTAAGTTTCTCAGTCATAAATGTTGGTAATATGTTCAAAGTCCCTAGCAATTTCTGCTTTCTTCTTTAGTTTCTTTTCCACTTTGTTAATCACCGCTACCTATTGGGCCAAAGTTAAAGATTTATAAGTCTGTAGTTTGGAAGACGACACTGTTACCCAAACGCACACAAGGGAAAAATATGTAAACAAAAATGTACAGTATGAAGTAAACAAGGAAATCACAAAATGCACTCCTTGAATACCTGTCAACTAACCAAATGTCTACCAAATGAATCATCACTTTTAGTACATGTATATGTAACTTACTGAAAGTATTGCTATGCCTCAAGATTGTTACCACAAGGCAGTCTTCTGAAAGTCTTTGTTAGTGATGGGCGAATGCCAAATGATTTCATTATTTGACTAACAAATTAACAGCATACTAATATTCATATTCAATTGGTAACTACTAATCTTGGAATTGAAATTATTGCTCTTATACTAAGAGATAGCGTGCTAACATCAAGTTGATATATATACAGTCTAATATTATTGTATTTGTTCATGATTTTATAAATTCTAAAGCTGATACATTTAATTTTAATTTTATTACAGAATAAAATATAACTCCTAAATAATTAAAATTTGCACAGCTGCAAGGTTAAATTTTAATTTAGTGTTCTCATTTTTATTTAATAAAATTCAAAATTTTAAAACATAACCTATTCTTTCACAATTTATTTGTGTTATTTACAATTTATTTTCCTTTGCATCAGCTCATTGAAAAAGTTACAATATGCTACAATTAGCGAATCATCAACTCGATTTGCTTTTCACAATCCAACATGCACAAAGGTAATACTGCAGTTCACTGAACAATAAGTATGTCAAGTCGATTAATAACTTACTTACTAATCTACAAAGCTAATTCAAATGGTTAGCTGTTTAATGCATTGCTAAGTCTATGAAGCCAAATAATAATATACTGACATTATGGAAACACGATTACCAACACTGCTCTACACAAATGGTACAGTTTAGTAAACTTTCATGTTTTTAGGAACAGTTTGATTATCAAGTCAGACTTGTTGCACAACAATACAACTCGAAGTAGTTCTATTCTGATTGATTACTAATTAGTAGTGGGACAGATTAGTAGCCTACTTATTCAAATGATTTCTTTAGTATTATTCAAAGGCACATATCACTAGTTCGTGTATAATGTGTTAAGGTGTCTACAATTGATGCTGATAAAGTACACATTTTTGTTTCTGTGTTGTCTCTTGACTTGATAATAAACAGAAATATTGTAATATAAAACCGTCAACACTCAATACATAATGACTGCCTAACCATTCACTTCTTTTAAGTGGGTATCTGTGTGGCAAATTGCATACACAGTATGTACAGATTTCTCTGTTTACGTAAAGCAGTTCACTGTTTACGTTTTCAACAAATTTGTTGCTTTTTTGTTTTAGAATTAGTAGCTGGCAAGACATTACTGTACTGTATTAAAAAAATATATACAGTATTTTTTGTTGCTTGTTTTAATAAGCTTTTTTTTGTTCGTCTATTGTCCGACTGCATCAGGGACATAAAACGTTCGAATTGACTACAATTTTTTACAACAAATTTGAATTACAGGCAGTTTCAAATTATATAAGTTCAAATTAGCCACTGTATATTACTGTAATATTCACTTACTACTGGAATTAGTGCACATCTTTTGGTAACATTTCGTGTCAAATTCCAACGACTCTGACAGCAACTTATGCATAGCAATCAGCTGATGCATTTCCGCTGACACATCCTGTTCCATTTGTTCCAGCTCGAAACTGTTATCAATCATTGCCAACCTAAAAAAATTAAATAATTACCTGTGATTTATACACACTGAGATTAGCTAAAACATAGGAAGACTGGATAAATGGTGCATACAATTTTTTCACATTCAATTATCAAACTGAATTTCTTAAGTCACTTTTGAATTTAAACATCAAAAGTACTGTATATTATATTACAAGAGATACTAAAGTATTGTATATTATATTATAAGTGCGTAAGAAAATGCTCAACTGTTTGAAAAAAAAGTTCTCTGAAAAAACAACAACGAATGAACTGTTCTTTCTTATCTACACAAACAGTTTATCATTTGTCCCTACTATGCCTATGCACATGCAGACATTCTCTAGAGCACTGTTGTATCAGTGTGGTGCAGTATCTGTTGTTTTCCACCAGTTAACTATTTTCCCGTTAACTGTTTTCATGGAAATGAAATACGGTATTATCCAAAACACTGTTCTTCAGGTTTTGTCAGTAACACTTTGTCAATGAGTACAGTTAAATGTGATCTGTTGTTTTGAAAACAATGTCAAGAAACAATAAACTAAGAGTATATGTTAATTGTTTGTTAACTCTATTTAAAACAGTGTATATAAACTATTCTTGTTTTAGTGTTGTTCTAGTTAATTAATTGTTTAATTTTTGTGTTGTAATGTTTGTTAATTTTTTTTGCTTCAATTATCAAATTTTTTGTTATTTAAAAACATGTTTAGTTAAAAGTTTTCTTTAAATATGATAGTACTAAAAAATATATGTATAAACTTCCCCGCAGGGGGGTGCAGACTAGCTGCACCTATTGAGAGGATTTAGACATCCCTCATGGTACCCGAATCTAACACACACTTACACTTACAATACTACACTTACGACTTTAACACTTTACACTCACACTTACATTTAGGGAGGCGATAATAGCCTCAATGTGCTTTTCGCCTTAAAATAACAAAAAAAAAATTTCTTATAAGAATTTAATTTTTTTAAAATTACTGTTACTTTTTCAAGTATTTTGAATCAATGTCTCACAAGTGACATTTAATTTTGGTACGTTCAGTAACATTTTTCTTCTTTAAAACATATTTTTAGTTAGGAGATATACAGTTTTGTTTCATTTTATAAAAAGAAATAGTTTTAATTAAAAGAAATACAATTTTATTTTATAAAAACTGATTTTCTTTAAAAATGTACTTTTAAATGCCAAAGTACAGTAAAAACTATGAGTATACATATCAGAACTTTATTTAAAAATTTTATTTGTTACATTTTCCGTTATTTTAAATTACATTCTTACAATTAAATTAATTTTTTTAGCTGATTTCTATATTTTTAGTTGCTTTTTTGAAAGATAATAAAACATTTGATAAAATATTGATTCGGTTGTTCAAAATTTGCATTTAAATGACGTAGCATAATAAAAAATATGCATATACTTATCACAATTTCATTAAAAAAAAATATTTTGTGAAATATTATTAAATTCAATCAAATTAAAAAATTTTAAAACTATATAAGAACTCTTACAAAGAGAACTGTTACTTTTAAAAGCACAAAACAAACAGTTTAGTTATTTATTGGTAAAATGAATGTTCTACAAAGTAACGGTTCAAGAACAACTTGTTTTTAACATACAAAAAGTAACACAAATACATACAGGTACGTATTATATACAATTTTTAATGACACCTCAAAGAGTTATTTAAAGGTCAGGTTTGGCACTCATTTCAAGGTCCTGGGTGTGGATCTTACAGTGAAGGCTGCAATTTGAAAATAGGTCATTTTCAAATGGAAACTCATTAAAAATTGTTTTTCTAAAAGCTCACAATAGTCTTGTATACAGCAAAGAAGTAAATTAATTATATTTACATTTTGACTGAATAGGCTTCAATGAAAATCTGATACAGCTCAAACTCTTGTCTCAAGAAGTACACAGCTTGGCAGCTAACTCTTTTTTGGTGGAAATATTCGTTTGTGTTGTTCGGTTTGTTTTGGGGGTCGTGCTTCAACATCCATTCGACCAATGATGGCATTCGATTCACCAACTGTACGTCAGGCAGTGTTAGTCCTTCTTTGGAAAACACGTACAACATTATGTCCTGTGAACAAAATACAAAATCATATTACACAGAAAATACAAAATTTTGGTTGGTGTTTACTGTTGTTTGGACTGTGATGTTGCACACAGCAAGAGAATTTACTTTAAAGGAGTTTTTTGGCCTAAGAGGACATTTTTCAAATATATGCTAGTTTTTGTTTTTTGAGTTTTTATTAATGGGATATTTGTAGATGAATTTGTCCAAGCTGTTGTGAATTAAAGCAGTATTTCCTATCGAACTTTTGTTTCCTAGAAATCCAGAGGTGACCAAAATATTGTTTTACTTTAATAGTGTTGTAATGCTTCATGCATTCGCGCAACAGTCTTGAGAACTACTGTAATATTGTTTTACTTTAATAGTGTTGTAATGCTTCATGCATTCGCGCAACAGTCTTGAGAACTACTGTATTTTATTTACAAAAAAACGATGAAAAAGTTTAGAATTTTTATGAATCACAGAATTTATTTTCACATTTTTTGTTTTCTTAATTATACACGTTAAGATGTCATTAAATTTTATTACTTTTTATATTTATAAACTTTGTTTTAGTTGTTGTTGTTTCCTATAGCTAGCCTGGACTCCAGTCCATCAGCCTCCTTGCCTCTCAATACAGCCGAGCGAAGCTCTTCTGTCGTCTCGAATCAGCATTCAATCCAGGGCATGTCAGCAGGTGTTCCTTGTTCATATTTGAGTTCGTCTCTTGGCACAGAGGGCACATTTCAGAGGAGTAGACTCCAATGTGCTTCAAGTGGGCCGGCGAGGCAGTCATGACCATGTCAAGACGGAACTGTGCCACTGACTGTCTCCTTGGTTTTTCATTCAGTTCGTCCCATTCCTCATCTATATTTTCCCAGCGTTTGCCTTTTGCTATGCTCTTCATTTTTTCCATCTGCTGTTTCTTCATTGTACTTTTGAGCATGGCTTTTGCCTTATTTGGATTGGGCAAATGTTTGTGTTGGAGTAGGAGTAAACCTTTCTTTGCCAGCTCATCTGCAGCCTCATTTCCTGGCACACCTACATGAGAAGGGATCTATTGTAATTTTTTAAGCGTTCGTAACATTTGATGTATTTCTTTAAGATTCTTGCCCGCTGATGATGATAGGGCCTGTACTGCTGCCTTGGACTCTGTCAGTATTACACAGTTTTGGTGTTTATATGAAGTGTTCAGCAGAAGGAGAAGAGCCTTAGATATGGCATCCATCTCGGCGTCAAAATTCGACCTGTTCAGCCCAACCGGGTAGTGGATGGAGAAATTGAGTGCGTACACTCCCGCTCCGGTGCTTTTGTCCTCATACTTGGATCTATCTGTGTAGATTCTCAACCATTGGTCGGAGGGGTATCTTTCTTCTACTGTGGAGATGGCCAGTTGTCGGAGAAGCGATGGGGGGCATTTTCTCTTGTTAACTTCCTCAACCAAAGACAAATTTATGTCTATCTCCAGAAGGTGAATTGGGTTAGTTGGTATGGTATATGGTTCTGTAATGGATATCTGTTTATTACCATTGAGGTATTCTGATATTAAGGAAATGGGATTTTTATGGTTTTTTAATGTGTTGCTTCTGGGGGACAAAGTTACTCGCGTCTGCAGCAAACCTTAAGCTGTACGTGTCCCCTGGGTGGTGCTAAATGAGTAACAGTGCTGGCATAAGCCATCCAATACACTTTGTTTTATGTACAGAAATATAACAGAAAGATCGCATGTGCTAAGAAAGAAGTAAATGCCTGATCTTGAGCTAACTTCCCCAGGCACTGACTCACAAGTCTATACTGCCAATTCACACACACCCCACAACAACACTGACATCCATGTTATTCACTAGCTGTCAATACAGAAGCGGGGATCACACTAAAATTTGCTGAACAATACAGTGAGTCAATGCCGGCTGATATCCTTTCATTGAGAAGATGGAGGATGTCCATTGCTGCTCGAAAATGTTGCGAGGAACATAAGAAACAAACGAAAATGATGAAAACGAAATGATTTGAATTTTTTTAAAATCAATAATTAACGGCTAAAACCTATCTAAAGTACAGTACACAGTTTATTGATGCAAGCCTACAAATTTAATTTTGAACTTAATTAAAAAACATAAATCATTATGTTCAGCACAATAATCTACCTTCCCTAGCTAGTAGAATTGACGAAGCTAGGGGAGGCAGATTATTATACCGAACATAGTGACAATAATCCTAGCAAAAAAGAAGAAGAATATAAAAAGAATTTCAACATAAGTCATGTTATACATTGCCTAAAAAAGAGGTTATTACAAGAAAGTATTACAAGTACATTGAAACAAATTCATTTGAAACAGCTTCCCTCACTTTCTTTCATATAATTAGGTTGTACTTTATTTAGTAAATGGCAAAAATTTGAGAAAAATCTAATAGCCAACTGCTAACTGAATGAAACAAATGAAGAATTATACCCATTTTTCAGTGTAGTTTGTTTTGTTTTGTTGAAAAACACATTGAGGCTATTATTGCCTCCCTAAATGTAAGTGTGAGTGTAAAAAGTTGAAGTCATAAGTGTAGTATTATAAGTGTAAGTGTGTGTTAGACTCGGGTACAGCAAAGGACGTCTAAATCCTCTCAACAGGTGCAGCTAGTCCACACCCCTGCGGGTATTTTTCAGGGTATTTAATCTATTATATAGTAAAAGCCTTACGTTTTAAAATGAATTAATAGCTTTACCTGGTTGTTTGGATCCCAACACTCGATTGCTAGGCTGTCATGATTCATAGGTTTGCCAGTAGGTAGCAGCAGCAACTGATCATCTACAGGTTGCTTAGTGTCCCTTTCTATCCACATCTTTAATGTATTCACAGCCGTGGCACTGTCCACTTGGTAACTTCTTCGTTCGTACATCTTCACACAAAATACTGTTAAGATCTAAAACAGAGTTGTAATTTCATAAAAATTTGAAGTTTTCCATATTTAACTTATTAGTATCTTGTTTAAAAACCATAAAATTACAAATAAATCATAAGACATACTGTGATAATTTGTTCGCAAATAACCACGAGTAAATTGTAATTACATCTGAAGAAATTGTAGTTCAGAAGTTACATGTAAATACGTTATTGGTTTTAAAACAATATGCAAACTTCTTCATATTCACTTATTACATCAAAAAGTCCAATTTTGAAACTACGAGAACTAATTTTCAAAACTGTTTATGAGATCTTGCTCGAATTTTTTAAATACATAAAGATTCAAAACTGAAGTCACTACACCAAATGAGAAAAAAAATTATTCATGAACAAATTAAAAAAAAGAAGGCCAGGGTTTACTTTTTTCTTTTTTTTTTGACAACCTTAAACCTTAAATTTCTTTTATTTCAAATATGACAGACCAAAATTTTTAGACCAAATTTTGTAAAAATTATGTTGTTGTTATTTTCCAATGGCTTCCGCTGGCTCACACCATCTTTGATCTTGCTTCCCAGTGGAGGCCAGGGAGGTCTCCTCTTCTCTGCTTCTCTTCATCTAATTTTCTGCAGACCAGGAGATGGTCCTTGTTCATGATGGTGTCTGGGCCTTCACACAATGTGCAGTTGTCATAGTTTAGTATCTTAATTTTCTTCAGGTGTTCATTCAGACAGTCGTGTCCAGTTGTCAGCCGAAAGACCGCGACAGATGTCCTCCTCTGGAGGTCCTTGACCTTCCCATACAAGTCGAATACATTCTCATAAGGCTTGTTCTTTGTCTTCCTTGACTTTGTTTGTAAATTCAAGATAAGATGTTCGCTTCAGTGCACTAATCCGAGCCTCCAGTGTGAGCATTCTTTTTGGTTTCTGCACTATAAGAGTTCCTTGTTTGGCCAGCTTGTCTGCCTGCTCATTCCCTTGTATGCCTACATGTGATGGGATCCACTGCAGAACCAATTCCTTGGTAATGTGTTTAACTACTTTGTATTTCTTCTGGATCGATTCTATCATAGAGCTTGCAGATGTGTTGTCAGCAATTGCTTGTAATGCCGATTTAGAGTCAACTAATATCACTATGTTATTATTCAACCATGGCCTCATTATTTGCCTCAATGCCTCATCGATTGTAAATAACTCCGCCTCAAAAACAGTGGCGTCCGAGCTTAATGCAAAATAGTGAGAAAAATGCTCACAGAATATTGTAAAAATTATAATTAACCAGATTTAAAAATTATGCAGAGCTTTGTTTATTTATCAAATTGTTTTGAAATTTGGGCAATCAGGCCTACATACCATCAAAATTGGACTAGTCTCTAGTAATATAATATATACATACACTTACACACACAAATGGACAGATATTCAAGTACACCATTTTACTATAAATTGAACCGATAGCACTATTAAAATTTTACATAAATATTTTTCAGGTTCACCATACTCTCTACTTTGTACAGTAAGACTATTACCTATAATTTGGTCACCATATAAATCATACATCTACAATCATGATTCAAGTATGTGAAGAAACTTGAAATAAAGAATTACATTTTACAAAAATTGACTTTGGGAAACATTTGTCATCATTGTTGATCACTACTCATTTAGCGGAGTTATTTGCAATCGATGAGGCATTGAGGCAAATAATGAGGCCATGGTTGAATAATAACATAGTGATATTACTTGACTCTAAATTGGCATTACAAGCAATTGCTGACAACATATCTGCAGGCTCTATGATAGAATCGATCCAGAAGAAATACAAAGTAGTTAAACACATTACCAAGGAATTTGTTCTGCAGTGGATCCCATCACATGTAGGCATACAAGGGAATGAGCAGGCAGACAAGCTGGCCAAACAAGGAACCCTTATAGTGCAGAAACCAAAAAGAATGCTCACACTGGAGGTTCGGATTAGTGCATTGAAGCGAACATCTTATCTTGAATTTACAAACAAAGTCAAGGAAGACATAAAGAACAAGCCTTATGAGAATGTATTCGACTTGTATGGGAAGGTTAAGGATCTCCAGAGGAGGACATCTGTCGCGGTCTTTCGGCTGACAACTGGACACGACTGTCTGAATGAACACCTGAAGAAAATTAAGATACTAAACTATGACAACTGCACATTGTGCGAATGCCCAGACACCATCATGAACAAGGACCATCTCCTGGTCTGCAGAAAATTAGATGAAGAGAAGCAGAAAGAGGAGACCTCCCTGGCCTCTACTGGGAAGCAAGATCAAAGATGGTGTGAGCCAGTGGAAACCATTGGAAAATAACAACAACATTTTACAAAAATTTAAGAAAAAACCCTGATAGTGGTCAAAGGTTTATTTACATATTCCATGTATAATGTTTAAAATTTATAAAGTAGGGTTTAGATAATTTTTAAATATCTTTCATATTTACTACAAAAAGAAAGTTAAAAACATGCAAAAACAAAAATTGAACACATCGTGACTGCCATGTTTCATTGTTTTTTAAAAAAAATTCAGGCCTTAGATTTCCTCCACTTCTGATACTTCCTGAACCAGGAGCAGAGCAAACAGAAGCCGCTATTCCCAAATAAACCACAAACCTTCAAGTACTTCTACAGGGATGTAGACATTAATTTTAGATGAATACGTGTCTAGTTTGCAGTGACATTGGTTTGTTTTCAGTATACTAACCTTTTTCTTAAAAATTTCTTCTAGTTCGGAAAAAAGTATAAGTCGATTTTCAGGTTGACTACGGCCACGCTTTTTAGGGTCCCACTCTAAAGCTAGTCGGAGCCATTTTTCCAACTCTTCTCGAAGGCACCTAGAACAAATTGCATAGGAAACATAAAAATGGTGCAAATATAATTGTATTAACTTTCATAAATTTAATTCTATTATTGAAGAGGCCTAAATGTACATTTCAATAACTAAACAAAATTCTATTACCAAAAAAAAGTGTATATAAAGCTTTGACAAAAAAATTCTTAACATTATTTTCATTAGATTTTGGTTATATTTGCAGATTCATGTTAACTTATGTTCTTTATAAACTAAAATTTAAAGAAGCTGCCTCGGTAACCTAATTGATAGCGTACTGGGCTTTCACCCCGAGTACCCGGGTTCGAGTCCCAGCCAGGGCTTGGCATTTTCATACGCTATAAATCATTCCATTGTCTGCATTAGCCCAAGTGTGCACAATATTCAGAAGACGTTAAAAAAAAAAATAAAAAATCCTGATTTTGAAAAATTAGGCTAATTTTCTTGGTTTTCATGATAACTCATTCAGAATAAGTAATAAATTGTAATGAGCAAATATTGTAAACGTTAATTCACACAATTAAAGAAAACACTTTATTCTGTAAACAAGCTGATAAAATTGTTACTGATGCTTTTTACACACATGTTAAGTAAAATGTTTTTAAGTCCATAAGTAAACTACTATTTTACTTCAAAAATTTTTGATTATAATGAAAAAAAAACAAGGTACTTACTGAGATATATGGTTCTCAATGAACAACTGCTGGCTGAACACAATCTGTTGTTCTGTGGTTTCGTAAATACAAATATCGTTGTGAGTTTTCTTCTGCGCTTGTGTCATCCTGTAATATTATATTATTTTTAATTTATTTGTGAAGAAGCATATTTGGGAATATAATTAAAACTTCACATTTCAAAGAAATAATATATTTTACTTCTTCAGAAAATAGAGAGAAGCAATAAACAATAATAATAAAGTCAAATATAATAGTAATGCTAACATGAAATGAGTACGAGGGTGGTTTGATAAGTTTCCGACCTCAACATGAAGATAGCAGCACTCTTTGGTGGCAGCACTCTAATTTCGTTGTTTATCTGTTGACAGTTACTCACCAAAGTTTCAGCCATTTTAGATGCGCAGTTGTTATGTAACAGTCGTTTGAGTGAGTTGATGTATTTTTATGAAAATGAACAAAATCGAGTATCAAACTGTCAAATATTTGTTTTTGAAAGGCAATACGCCAACGCAAATCAAAGATGAGTTGGATTCTGTGTATGGGGACTCTGCACCATCATTTACCACAGTGAAATTTTGGGCAGCTGAATTTAAACATGGCCGTAAGGAGCTTGGGAGACGATGAACGTTCGGGACGTCCAAAAACTGCAACTACCGACGAAAAAAGTTCACCAAATAGTGCTATATGACCGCCGAATTAAAGTGAGAGAGATAGTAGATGTTATGAACATGTCAAAAAACGTGTTTGTCACATATTAAATCAACATTTAGACATTAGAAAGCTGTCCGCGCATTGGGTGCCGCGTTTGCTCACGTTAGACCAAAAACGTGTTCGAATGAACATTTCCACTGCTCTGTTGGCACAGTTTAGGTGCAATAAATCCCAGTTTTGGCGCCGATTAATTACTGTAGCTGAAACTTGGATACACCATTATACGCCCGAAACAAAAATACAGTCCAAACAGTGGACTGCAAAGGGGGAACCGGCTCCAAAAAAAGCAAAAACTGTTTTTTCGGCTGGGAAAGTGATGGCGACTGTTTTTTGGGATAGTCATGGAGTTATTTTAATCGACTATCTTCAAAAAGGAAAAACCATTACAGGAGCATACTACGCATCATTACTTGACAAGCTGAAGTCAAAACTTGCGGAAAAACAGCCACATTTGCAGAAAAATAAAATCCTGTTTCATCAAGACAACGCACCGTCTCACACCTCAGCGGTTGCCATGGCGAAAATCCACGAATTACGGTTTGAACTGCTTGACCATCCGCCTTACTCACCAGATCTAGCCCCAAGCGACTTCTTTTTGTTCCCTCATCTAAAAATTGCGCTCGGAGGACAGAGATGTTCGTCAAATGAAGAGGCAATCACCTTCGTGAACAATTATTTTGCAGAGAAAAACGCTGAGTACTATTTGGACGGGTTACAGAGATGGGAGTATCGCTGGGAGAAGTGTGTAGAGGTACAAGGAGACTATGTTGAAAAATAAAAAAAAATTCTGAAAAAATGTCTTGTATCTTTGTTAGGTCGGAAACTTTTCAGACCACCCTCATATCACTTTGAGTACCAAAATGCACTTACAAGTACTTAATAATATAGTTATTATATAATAACTGATGATAGCTTCAAAGTCATTAATCTGTACATTTATAAATAGTTGGAACACGTTTTTGTCGGTTTCTAGAACATTTATTTAATCTTCCAATAGTAAATGCTAGTTTAATACATAAGAATAATGAACATTGAAATTAACAAAAATAACTCTCAACGTGCCAGTTAATATTTGTAAAAATGTAACACAAAAAAAATGTTTCAGGAGTCGTTAATCAAATTTTTCAGATTAAATTTGTTTAACCAGAAAATTCCCTTGCTATATCATTTTTAAAATATTTTTTAAAACTGATTTTAAACCGAACAAAGTATACTACTTACCAATTGACTGGGGTCATGTTGGGCAAAAAAGGCCTCACTCCTGTGATAGCTTCATGCGTTACCAATCCTAAACTCCAATAATCAACTGAAGATGTGTATCTGTTGGAATTAAAAACAGTCATTATAATAAATTATTATACCGTAATGATATTTAAAAACTGTGACCATTGTTTTAGATGAAATTCATTGAAAAACAAAGAATTTAATGTTAGCGTAATAAAACACTTTACAATCACGAGAATACAAAATGTTATTATTATTATTATTTAAGGAGAGACTCTATGTTATTATTATAGTTTATTAAAAAATATTTGTTATCTTTTGTGTATATGAAACAAGACACAAAGTTTTGAAAGTTGAAAGACACAAACCTAAACCTAACCTAGCCAACATATTTAAGCCTATGTTAAAATACTAAAATTAAGAACAGATACTGAAGGCACGTACCTTGACACTGAAGACACATACCCTGACACTGAAAGCACGTACCTTGAGCAGTCAAATAAAAAAAAACTGTATACTGTTTCACATACACAAATGATGGCAAATTTAATGTCTAATCAAACTAATAATAACAATAATATGAAAAGTCTATCATTGAGTAACAATTATAAAAACAATCTATCTGATAAAACTACACTCACGTTTTATTCATGAAGAGTTCAGGGGCTAAGTACTGCAGTGTCCCGACAAAGGAAGAACAGATGCTATTTTTATCCAACTCCTTGGCGTAGCCCAAGTCTATTAATTTGTACACCACCTGGAATAGTAGGCAATAATGTAGTCAGTTTTCTTAGTTTTACATACAACGATAGGTCACACTAACATAGAAACCATTCAATGTGCCTAATATTAACAACAATGCGCTTACAGAACAATCACAACACTGTCTTGCTGATGCGATGGATGCAAATTTCCAAAAGTAACCATATCACTTTTTTGAAAATCTGAACATCATTATCAGTGTTATAACTTGCATAAATAAACCTTATTAAATACCGCCATACCCTATCCAAAAAGTTGTGTTAAATGCCGCCAAAGACATCTGCATGAGACATTGCCTCAAACACCAGACTATTGTTGCACGTCACTACCCAATAGTGCCACAGCCTAATGGCTGTTTTGACACAAATGCACTTAAACACTCATAATATTTCTAATATTTTAGATAGAACAATGATTTTCGTTTCATTTTCTTC
The DNA here is from genome assembly GCA_022606455.1 of Callitettix versicolor. Taxonomy (NCBI): domain Eukaryota; kingdom Metazoa; phylum Arthropoda; class Insecta; order Hemiptera; family Cercopidae; genus Callitettix; species Callitettix versicolor. Next base: position 99,433,315 of record CM040185.1, read on the forward strand.
AGAAATAAATGGACTACAAGTTATGTTTACAATTACAAGTCAGACAAATTACTTTACTGTAAGTAAATTACAGACCTGAGAGTTTGTGCCCTCTTGCAGCACTATGTTCTCTGGTTTCAGATCTCTGTGCGTTATTCTTTCTTTATGTAAGTACTGTATTGCGGCTGTTACGTCGTTGACTAGGCAACGCACTTCTGGTTCACTGAGTCCGCAGCAGTTTTGGGGTTGATTCAAAACCTGTACAAAATATCTGTAATAAAAAAAAATCTGCTAAGTCAAACACAAAAAATTTAAGTTAGGACCTATTAATGTGTACTGATCCTAAACTCTAGAACCTGATACAAACTAACACAGAATTTGTGGCAATAAAAGCTTTGACAATATTGTTACCCAGCAGAATTCATTAAAGAATTTCAAAATGGTTGGCAATCAAAGGCTGTTTGGAAAATCTGATTTTGACAATTAATATGATAAAGTCTGTATAAGACTGTTACAAAAATTAACCTGACGGCAACTACAATTTATTTATATTTCTTCAATGAAATTAGAGAATTTTTGATAAAAGTACAAGATAAAATGATCTTTAAGCCAGTTGTGGTTTGTTCTTTTTATATTTTTTTGTTCTAACACAAATGTTTGTTTATAATTTAACAAGTGTAAGTTTATAATTTATTTTTGTTTCTTTTTGGAAATTTGTTTCCAACGTAAAACAGTGCCGCAATAAATGTTACCCACGTTTGCTATGTGTAACAAAGCAGACTTGTTTTACAGACAATTACAATTGCATCTGAGGTCAGTTTCACAGATTGATAATGCATCAAGTTTTCCTACCCATAGTTAAATGTTGTCCAATGAGGAAATAGCTCATGTGTCGAACATATGATTCTTACAACAAATAAATAATCATTAAAAAACAAAGAATTTAATTTTAACATAACAAAACGTTTTAAAATCACGAGAATAAAACTGCTTCAGAAAAATGCAATGCTGATTGATAGGGATTTTGCAGTTTGCCCACCTATAACCTGTATGTGTCGAATGTGATTTTCTCTATGGCCCTTAGATGAAAATCACTAAAACACAAAGAATTTAATGTTAGCATAATAAAATACTTTACAATCACGAGAATACAAAACGTTATTATTATTATTATTATTATTTAATGAGAGACTCTATGTTATTATTATAGTTTATTAAAAAAATATTTATCTTTTGTGTATATGAAACAAAACATAAAGTTTTGAAGTATGCTCATTCTCAAGTGCCTAATTTAAAACGTAATCTAAGCAACTAGAACATAAGCCTACATATTTAAGCCTATGTTAAAATACTAAAATTAAGAACAGATACTGAAGGCTGTACCTTGACACTGAAGGCACATAATCTGACACTGAAGGCATGTACCTTGAGCAGTCAAATAAAAAAAAAACTGTATACTGTTTCACATACACAAAATATAGCAAATTTAATCCTAATCAAACTAATAATAACAATAATATGAAAAGTCTATCATTGAGTAACAATTATAAAAACAATATATACCCTATCTGATAAAACTACACTCACGTTTTATTCATGAAGAGTTCAGGGGCTAAGTACTGCAGTGTCCCGACAAAGGAAGAACAGATGCTATTTTTGTCCAACTCCTTGGCGTAGCCCAAGTCTATTAATTTGTACACCACCTGGAATAGTAGGCAATAATGTAGTAAGTTTTCTTAGTTTTACATATGACCATATGTCACACAAATATAGAGAACATTCAATGTGCCTAATATTAACAACAATGCGCTTACAGAACAAATACAACACTGTCTTGCTGACGCGATGGAAGCAAATTTCCAAAAGTAACCATATCACTTTTTTGAAAATCTGAACATCATAATCAGTGTTATAACTTGCATAAATAAACCTTATTAAATACCGCCATACCCTATCCAAAAATTTGTGTTGAATGTCGCCAGACATCTGCATGAGACATTGCCTCAAACACCAGACTATTGTTGCACATCACTACCCAATACTGTCACAGTCTAATGGCTGTTTTGACACAAATGCACTTAAACACTCATAATATTGCTAATATTTAAGTATTAATAATATTATACTTAAATGACAGAAATTATACGAAAATAACAATGATTTTCGTTTCATTTTCTTCAGAAATAAATGGACTACAAGTTATGTTTACAATTACTTATGTTTCAGACAAATTACTTTACTGTAAGTAAATTACAGACCTGAGAGTTTGTGCCCTCTTGCAGCACTATGTTCTCTGGTTTCAGATCTCTGTGCGTTATTCTTTCTTTATGTAAGTACTGTATTGCGGCTGTTACGTCGTTGACTAGGCTACGCACTTCTGGTTCACTGAGTCCGCAGCAGTTTTGGGGTTGATTCAAAACCTGTACAAAATATCTGTAATAAAACTGTTATTATGATCCAATAAATGAAATACAGGAAATTTCGTTTGTAAATCATTTACTAGTACTCATAGCAATATTTATAATAAGGGCATTGTAACAAATAGGACAGTAATAAAAGTGAGGAATCAAACAGGAAGGAACCCTAATGTTAATAAAATATAAAAATATTTTCCAAAATTGTACCTTTCCTCTCTGTATCAGGTTAAAAATGTCAAAGCATGAGCCATTCTCTCTGCTAAAACCAAGAAACCTTATACATTTGCTCACATGTTTGTCTGTCAGTATGCACAACTCTCGTTAAATGACATAACAAATCACTATAAAATTTGCAGAAAATTGCCAAAATTGCTAATTGGGGGTTTATAGAGGTCCCAACCAGGAAAATTATAAGGGTTGATGACAAAAAATATTTAAGGGAAGTTTTAGGCATAAAATCTTCAGGGTAAAAATATTTTTATTTATTTAGTATGGGAAATCATTTGAAACAAGAAGTGATATTGATTCTGAATATATACAGTTTTTGAACAAAAAGAGTTTAACTATACTGATAAAGTTTAGAACAAAACACTCAAGTTTATATTTCAATGGTTGGTATTAATGTACACAAAGAGCCAGAACACAAGGGGCCTAAAAACTGATTGTTTTATACTTCTTCAATTCCAGTTCAGAAGCTATCACTAAAAAAACCAAAATTCAAACATAAGTTTTATTTGAAAATTTTGATTTACTTCTAAACTTAAACACAAGCTAACGTTTAAGATTTAAGCTACACTTATAAACATAAAATGGTCAAATACATGTTTTGAAATCATATACTGTTTCAGATTTCATAGATAGTGACTTTTATCAAATATAAATACAATGTATATGTCACATAAACAAGAATGGATAAACAGAATTCCGTGTTGTCTGCACTGTCGCAATCCAGGACTACTGCCATCGCCTAAACAATGTAAGAACTGAGTTACACATCCTAGTTCCACTTACTAACACCAAAACAACTATACTAAAAATCGCCATACTTCTCTCCCAGTTTGAAAAGAGCCTTAGCCTGTGAAAACTAATTCACTGCTGACAACCTAAACTCACTTCCGATTGGTTTGTAGTACACGCATATCTTGGGTCTATACTATGCTAGACTATACACTTCTGCCTACTTTATTGCCAGTGCATCACATCACATCTCCCGCACACAAAAGCTTCATTCTGATTGGTGCATTCTTTCTCTACTTTTAACAATGGAATTCTGAGAAATTATGGTGCCCACCATAATTTTGAGAATAAATAAAAGTAAAAAATCGTTGTTCGACAGAACATGGAGGAAGACACAGCAGCTTACCAACACCCCAGCACAAGACACCCCAACTTGCTCGGAGGAAATAGAAGGGATCCGGTCAACAATCAACACAAAGCGAATTTATTTCACATTCCTTGCCAACCTGCGGCTGACTTGCTAAACGTCTGGACTTCTTCTATTCCTCCTGCAGATTACAACAAGCCTATCATCATCTGGAACAACAACAAAAGATACCACAACTTGCTCCGGAGGAAATAGGAGGAATCCAGTCAACTCTAAACACCATTTTTCACCAGCCTGTAGCCGATCTGGTAACCGCCTGGACTTCTATTTCTCCCGCAGACTACGACACTACACCATGCCAGTTGCTCAAAACACATCGAACGGACTGTACCTGTTTGTAGTATATGATTTAAGTTTTCCTTCTGAAATGTATTTGATGCCCAAGTAAAAGTGACTATTCTGCTTACATTTAGCCACACTGGAAAAGGTTGAGCCATGTAAAAAAACACAAGTTGTTGGTGAATTTTTCATATTGAGATCCATAAATATAAAATATATGTAACATTTTGAAAAATCCTGAAAATAAATTTTTTGTTTTGATCTAATTAGGTTTATAAATTATTCACGATTTTTCTGATATGTCGGAAATATGAAAACTTAAAAAAATTTTTACAGGTCTGGTAATTTTATTTCTTTATGTAGAAAAACTATATACATTTGGCATCAGCATCACTTCTAGTTTCAAATTTTATACCCACCTACTTTACACAAACTAAAGGGTAGTTATTTGTTTTACTCATTAACTACCCCTAAATATTTTTTGTCTTTAAAACCTATTTTTTTCTAGGTTTAGGCCAATATTTTTTTAGCAATCAGTCGTATCGTTTATGAATAACAGATGCACTACCGATAGTGAGACAGACAAATACATGCTCCAATTTAAAAGGAACCTTCGTTTTGCCTATGGACGCTGAAAATAAGTAACGGCAGTTACGACTTTTTTGTAATTTTTCAAATTTTTTGTAAACCTGCAGCACAAACTTAAAACCACAACTTGTCTCAGTAACACACCTTTTAACCAGCCAACAGTACAAAAAGGATTTTTCTTATCTAATAATTAATTGTGCCAAATGTGCCATAATCTTATCACTATAAACCTTTCAAACCAATATAAACAAGAATTATGTGTGTTAGGATATGAAATGGGCAATATTATTTGTAATTTTCACTGGAGTATGTGTATTACAGCCAGCGGTATGATTAGTTAAATATGGTATCCAGTGCAGCTTTAACAAACACGCTCTGAAAGCAAAGAAATAAATAAGATGATTTTTAGGTCGTCTTTCCCCAAATATATGGAATGATGTTAAAAATAAAAGCACTTTCTCACTGTTTAGAACAGTCTTTATATTAAAAGTAAGATAAAGGTTTTTTTTTTTTGTGTTTAACGTCCGACTATTGTGCACACTTGGGCTAATGCAGACGATGGGATGATTTATAGCGTATGAAAATGCCAAGCCCTCGCCGGGAATCGAACCCGGGTCCTTGGGGTGAAAGCCTAGTACGCCACAGAAATACATACTAATAAGATAGAGGTAAAGGGAGCGGTAATTTAAAAATGATTAGTCCGTTATCTATTACTTCAGCTTGC
>CM040185.1:99443685-99476185 GCA_022606455.1 Callitettix versicolor
TGTGTGTGTGTGTGTGTGTGTGTGAGTGTGTGAGTGTGTGTGTGAGAGAGAGAGAGAGAGAGAGAGAGAGAGAGAGAGAGAGAGAGAGAGAGAGAGAGAGAGAGAGAGAGAGAGAGAGAGAGAGAGAGAGAGAGAGAGAGAGAGAGAGAGAGAGAGAGAGAGAGAGAGAGAGAGAGAGAGAGAGAGAGAGAGAGAGAGAGAGAGAGAGAGAGAGAGAGAGAGAGAGAGAGAGAGAGAGAGAGAGAGAGAGAGAGAGAGAGAGAGAGAGAGAGAGAGAGAGAGAGAGAGAGAGAGAGAGAGAGAGAGAGAGAGAGAGAGAGAGAGAGAGAGAGAGAGAGAGAGAGAGAGAGAGAGAGAGAGAGAGAGAGAGAGAGAGAGAGAGAGAGAGAGAGAGAGAGAGAGAGAGAGAGAGAGAGAGAGAGAGAGAGAGAGAGAGAGAGAGAGAGAGAGAGAGAGAGAGAGAGAGAGAGAGAGAGAGAGAGAGAGAGAGAGAGAGAGAGAGAGAGAGAGAGAGAGAGAGAGAGAGAGAGAGAGAGAGAGAGAGAGAGAGAGAGAGAGAGAGAGAGAGAGAGAGAGAGAGAGAGAGAGAGAGAGAGAGAGAGAGAGAGAGAGAGAGAGAGAGAGAGAGAGAGAGAGAGAGAGAGAGAGAGAGAGAGAGAGAGAGAGAGAGAGAGAGAGAGAGAGAGAGAGAGAGAGAGAGAGAGAGAGAGAGAGAGAGAGAGAGAGAGAGAGAGAGAGAGAGAGAGAGAGAGAGAGAGAGAGAGAGAGAGAGAGAGAGAGAGAGAGAGAGAGAGAGAGAGAGAGAGAGAGAGAGAGAGAGAGAGAGAGAGAGAGAGAGAGAGAGAGAGAGAGAGAGAGAGAGAGAGAGAGAGAGAGAGAGAGAGAGAGAGAGAGAGAGAGAGAGAGAGAGAGAGAGGGAGAGAGAGAGGGAGAGAGAGAGAGAGAGAGAGAATATGTGTGTATAAACTAATTTATTAATTTAAAAAAAATAAATTTTATATATTAAATTGAATTTTATTTTTAAAAAATACAGGTTATGTTTTGAAAAATAGCTACAATGTGGAAGAACATTGTTCTTGGTTCTGGATATTTTAAAAGTCAAATCTTCTGTCTGATATAGGAAGTGTGGACACACAGATAAGGACAATTTAAACTTGCAACATTCTCTTATCTCTTTGCAAGTGATAAGAGACAATCACTGTTGCATATACTGTATTATATATATTAATAAACATAATCGGCTGATTTAATAAGAACAACAATATTAGCAAATATCCATTAGAGAATGAGCTATTCAAGAAGCTACCATGGCAATCTGCACCTTGAAATTAATGGCCCATACTATCATGTTTCGAAGGGTAGTTAAAAGTGTATGTGTGTGTGGGGGGCGCGTGCGCTAACACACAATATTTTGGTATAGCTTGGACAACTTTGTTACACAACGAAACTTATTCAACAGTTTTAAAATGGATCCAAATGTTAAAAAAACGGATAATTTTTTTTCCAAAAATCTGATTTTAACTCTGTAATCAGAAGTAAAATGTAGATAAATTAGCATTTTAAACTCCACAGAAAATATGAACATTAATATGACAGCGGTCTGGATTCAATTTTATATTTTCAATGTTAACAAGTAAGAATCCAAAGTATTAATTTGCACGTATTACAACACACAGAAAAAAATGGAAAATAAACCACATCTACTACATTACCAAATTAGTTAGCATTCTAATGCCTCTCTTGCAGAGTGGTACTTTTTGCGTGCAAGCAAATAGTCTGTGTTCCTTGCAATTAAGACATTACGTTTTGTTAAAAATTGCATATCAACATAACCTGATAGGCTAATTACAATACAAGTTTTATTATGTACATAGATAAAAACTGACTGTAAATGTAAGTAATTATAAAATACATTGCTAAGCCATCATTTTTTAAAAATTTGGGACAAATTTTGAATTCTGTTATAAATCAGAAAAACTATTATGTACCCTAATTTTTCAAAAGTAAATAGTAAGATTTTTATAGTGTCATCGTTTAAATGACATAGGAACTGAGTTATACAACCTAGTTCTGCTTACTGACACATAAACGACCACGCTAAAAATCCCCTAACTTTCTCCCGGCTTGGAACTAACCTAAACCTGCAAAACCTAGTTCACTCCTGACAACCAATTATAATTTCTGATTGGTTCTAACAATGAAATTCTGAGACATTATGGTTTCCGTCATAATTTTTAGTATAAATACAGGTCAAAAATCATTTTTTGGCAGAACATCGAGGAGGACCACACACTACAGAACAACTACACACAGCCTACAAACACCTGGAATAACTATACAAAGACAAAACTTGCTCGGGAGGTAATAGGAGGAACCTGGCCAACTTTAAACAAGAAGCAAATTTCTTTCACTGGTTATGTTTAGGACCCAGTATGTTAGCCATGTCTATAGGCCTAACTATAAAAACCAGTTATTGGATTTTCAAAAAAAGCAGTGTAAATTATTTTTCTTACCCATAAGTTAACTTACCGAGAAGCCTAATAACAATTTTTTGTGAGTCCTAAGTATAATGTATACTAGTAGTTCAAAGAACAGTAAACTTGCAGTATTTTCTTAATTAGTATACAGAGCACTCCACAACAGCGTTCATAACTTCTTCTCCCAATTTAACCATTTATGAAAAATGTTACTTGACCCACTTTATTGTAAATTTTATACTCTTTATCCATGAAGCGGTCAAAATTATGTCAGGTTCTGTCGTTCAGCAAATATTACAGGATATAACCAGAAAACACAATCTCAACATTAAATCAGAGCATGCCATCTTAAAATGGAAGTGAACTGGAAAAAACCTTACGCATAATTCTTTAAGGCTTTATACAAAGTACCTCTGTATTAAATTTCGAAATAATCAGCCTATGTGTTTCATTAAAATTGTGTACACCTGACATCACTAAATCAAAGGCCGCCATCTTGAAACAAAAGTAAATAGGATAAAATGTTATACACATCAACTGGGCTATATACAATATATGTTCTTACCAAATTTCAAAACAACTGATCGATGCATTTGACTAAAACTGCGTACACTCATTATTGTAAATCAGAGGCCACCATCTTGATACAGAGGTGAAAGAAAAAAAATTTAACACATAGTTGTTCGGGCATCACACAACGTACCTTCGTACCAAATTTGAAAACATCAGTCTATGGATTTGGTCAAAACTGCGCGACACACAAACCAAATGCCAAATGGTCGAATTGAAAAAGAGACCTGGTCAAAAAATATACCTTCCAGTTTTGTATACAAAGATACAACGAGCACTGTGTTGTGTTATACAAATAAGTAAACAACCTTATCATAAAATGAGAACAACTAATTTGATATGAACTTTTGTTCAAATAATTATTTCACCAATTTTTTGCTTAAATTACATGGTATATCATTTCCTTGAGAGATATTAAGACGCAGAAGATGATATTTATTATGGTAAATGTACAATAAATTAGATTTTTACCTATTTATTACTAACGTGTACTTGTAACCTATATTCTAATATCATTGATGTTTACTTTGCATACTTCTTTTACATGGATTTGCTTGTATAATTACTTTGTATTATAAAGTTGTTTTAAAGGTTTAACATGCACTTTACAATAAATCATTTATTATTGAGTTAGTTTTTCTTCTGAAAACATCATTCGGAAAAATGGCTGGAGGTATTTGTGAACTCTGCGATTTGCTTATTTTTGACAATTTAAGTTGGAATTATGGTAGTGTTGTTGAACTTCTTATAAATCACAGCATCTTTAAAGAAAAGTATTCTTTCTTTAAATCATTTCTCTTTCACCTATCTTATGGCTAACCACTCGGTTACTTCCGTTGATTCTACAACTGGTAACCGTAGGCCTATGCACAAATACGATTAAAAGAAGCTCATGAAGTTCTAAACACGATTCCAAGATTTTGCCTTAAAAAAAAAAAAATTTCGTAGGATATTTAGACAAATTTTAGTTAAATTCAAGTTATAGACAAGTTATTCAAGTTAAGACATTCAAGTTAAATATGGCAATTATAAGCAAAGAATTCACCATTTTTGCAAAGTCTCGGCACCTTTATATCCGTCTAATTAACATTACTTGTTTCTCACGGTAGTCATTTTGAGATTATGTTTGCTATTTTTATTTTCACTTTTTTGTAACTTCCTGTTGTTTCCGCATTTTTATATTTTGGATTATTAATAATGGGCATATTTTAAAGTGTTTGAGTATAAAAAAAATATCGAAATTGACAAAAGTCTCTAAAGTGCAGTTTTAGCTTTATTTTCAATTTTTCTGAACTTTCCAAGCTTTTATATTTTGTATTATTGTTTGTAGGCATTATTGCTTTTGCTTTAAGTTAATAAAGCGTTTTGGCGAAAAAATTAAAGAAAAATGAAAATTTATATTTTTGCATGGTAGTAAGTTAGACTTGTTATTAAAAGAGAGCAAAGGCATAACCCTAATTAGTATTATGTGCTTATGTAAACTAACAAAACTATCCCCAAACTAAAAAAAATATATTATTACTTCCCTCGAAAATCATAAAAAAGCTCCTATCTTACCAATCATTTTATTGTCGTCTTCATTTCTCCATAGGGTTACTATTCCAAATCCACCAGTTCCCAACACTCTTTCTCTCTTCCAAGGCCCTAATTCAGTAGGATTTTCCATCATTTTGAAATCCTACAGTTCATTTAACGTTTAAAAAATATGCAAGTAGGCTCTTGATGATTAGAAGAACGGCTGCAAAAAACCATAAATATTTTTAATGACGGTATTCACAACGGCCCTATATTCTATATTTGCACTTTTTTACAAGGCAAACCGCAACAAGACTCGAACAATATAACACCTAGCAGCAGACATAAGACACCCTCCTTGTTTTTTCTTTCATTATATTTGTTATGGTTATTATTGTACACACATTTTTTCATTGCCATATAACATATGATTGTTTTTTGGTTTGGCTTTGGGTATTTCTAAATCTCGAATTTATAATACTTAAAATCAATTATTTCCTTATTTACAGAAAAGTGCAATAACACAACAGTACATAAAATGAAAAAATCCCTATTCTTAATGCACACATTTAATAAAATTGTTAGCTTTTGCTACTCAGATCAATTTATATATTTGTTGTTACTGTGATTTATATAGTATTACTCTCTAGGATACGTAGAACCAAGAGCCATCTTTTATTTATTTTTAAAACTACAAGATGAAGTTATAGTTTTTGATAATAGATAGAGCTGAAGGTACAATTGCAGTGTATATTATGAAAAAAACCTGTGTTTTATTTAGATATGTACGTTATATTAAACCTAAAATAAGTAACTTTATTTCAATACAAAACTTAATCACTATATAAAAAAATAAAAATCACCTATAAGTTCGTAATACTGTACAATATTGTACATTATTACTTTCGCAGTTGAGCTCTTTCTTTTCAAATTTTAGCGGTACAAATCATACGTCTTACACCAGCCAATCCTTTACCCAATGAACGAATGAGAATGTGTTGATAAACATATGTGAGCATAAGAAGAAAATATCTTCTGCTTTCAGTATAGCTCCGTTAGTCAATAAACATTTTATAAAGTGGACCGTTATAGAAAGTTCGTGAAAGTTCTAAACGATTTGTTTCCTTGTAAAACTTGGATGCTGCGGCCTCATTTTAGTTTCATAGACTTGTATAAACTAACCAAAAAGTGCTAACAAAAAAATGCCTGGCGGGGACTCGGTTGAAATTATCAAGAAGCAAAAGACAGTAAGTGTTGAACATAACCTTAATTTAAGCCTACTACTTTTTGCAAGTCTTCACTAAAGGGTAATGTAAAGTAAAATTTTCATATTTACAATGTTGTAAATAATCAACGAAGCTTATAAATCAATAAGAAATGGAAATTTATTTATTTGCAACATTTTTTATGAATGATTTTACCTCAAAGAAAATAACCTAAAATTCTTAGATTTTGTTTGGTTCTAATAACACCGTCACTAACAATATTTAAAATTTGGTTAAACAAATGTATGTTGGGATGTTATATACACAAACACAATGATTATAAAAATTAAAAGTGTAGATAAATACATGATTAGATACTATTTTTATAGGCACTGATAACCGAAAAATGATAATACCTATAATCAGATTGAGGTCAATTATGTTTTGTGAAATTTTTATCAACTTTATCTATGTTATATCGTTATTTTTAATGATGATTTCTTAAAGATACTTATGCTATTACATTTTTTTTGGTGACTAACACTTTACACTTTACTTACATTTAGGGTGGTGATAATGGCCTCAATGTGCTTTTCACCTTTTTAATGATAATTGCCTAAAACTTCTAGGCTAACAAAAATATTCAAAACATTTTTCCTGAAATTACTCATTTTCCTACAAAAATGTTAGGTAGATTTTAAGTTGTCTTGGTTTTTACCCTTTTCGTATTAATCTTTTTAAATTTAAGGTGTATAGCAGGTAGAAGTTTTAGCTGTACATCTGTCACAATGGATTCTTAAGTAAAAAAGATAACATTTTATCTAGCCTATTAAAAAAAAATACCCGGAAATATAACTAACACAATTTTGTGCATTTGTGTAGATTCTGAAATTATAGTTTTCATGTTTAATGAACAAAATGGAAGTTATTGAAACAATTTTTTTTTAAACTACCTGGAAACCTAATCTGTCACGAATTTTGTATGGAGAAGTAGGGCAAAAAGTGACCAAACCAGTGTTAAATTGTAGTGTAGGCTTTTGCAAACAATTTAGGTCTACTAAAATTATGTTTTATTTGAAATAAATAAAGGTTTGCTTACCTTTTACCAAACATTGTTTCGTTGTGTAATCCCTTACCATTCAAATGTGTTAAGACATTTAATAAAAAAAAAAAAAAAAAAATTGTTAGTCTTAGTTTTTGAGAATGTCAAAAGCTTTTTACTATTTTCAGGAAAAATTAATGAAAATTAGATATCATTAGTGGTATAGTTCTAGAAGAGCCTTACACATTTTTCCTGAGGCTAAAGTGTTTTACCAAACTTGGTCTATTCTTTTGGAAAATAATATGAGAAATCTAGAATAGGTCAGCCTTTTGGAGAAAACCTGTTAGAGTCTGATAAGTAAGAGTTCATATTTTTGATCTTGCCCTTGTTAGGTGTTTTCCGAAATGCTTTATACTGTAATCATAGGAATGCTTGATCATATTTAAAGAATATTTTTTTAACCTTCGCGATGGGAAGTTTAATTTTTATTGTCAAAAATTTATGCAAATTACCTGAAAAAACCGGATTACAATTAACCAAAATTGCAACAAGCTCAGTTTTGGTTAAAATTTGCTCAAGTATAGCACTTTAGTACTAAGTAAAAACATATGGTTCAATGGTCTATTTCTAAAAAAATGATTATAGGGCTATTAGAAAAAAATGGAAGAAATTCTTAAAGTTGGCTGATCAGATTTTTGTACTCTGAGTTTTAGTTTACGGGGCTGCCATAAGGATTTTGGGACCTGTGACAAACACCTGAGATGGGGCCTTTTGTAGAAGTTAAGTCCTGGGGAGGGAGGACCATGGGGGGCGTTAAAGCCTTTTTAAAAAATTTTGCCCTTTAAATTTGCATTTAAGTGATTTCAGGAGATCAAAATGAAATGAGTTGAAATGCATGGAGTACTTAAAGAAAAATACTCAACAGGTTATTTATGTTCTAAAGAAGTTAAAAACAGTGTTTTCAAAACAAAATAGCCTAATTTGAAAGTTTTAATGCCATAGTTTTAATTTCGTAAATGGTACTTATTAGTTAGATATTAGTCATCCTAAAAATAATTGAAAAAAATGACACGTTTTGGTGGGTTAGCTGGTATGTTACTTAGGAGCTCTTTTGCCCCCTCTTGTGGCCGCCCTGTGGTTTTATCCATCCTCCTGGAATGTCGTGCGTTGTTTCCGTTTACACAATAGCAAATATCCAAATCAACAAAACGTTAGATAGCAATTTTTAAAACGGTTAGAAAATAGTACATATTAAGTGAGCGTTTGATTTCCTCAAAATGATATTTCAGAGAAATTGTACAGACGACTCGAGTTTACTTCCTAGAATGTTTATCTGTCGTGTTTTGACCCTTGATGTAGAAGTCGGTTAAAAGGTTTCAAGATAAGCCGAAATAAATTTTAAGAAAAAAAGAACAGTTTATTTGTAAACGTGATCAACGTTTGTGAGTTTGTTTATATTAGTTGATGCATTTAACTTTGAACCGAAGAGAAGTCACTGAACTCGGATAAGCTTGTTGATAAGTTGATTTGTAAGCGGGACACGCAATTGTCTCGTCGTGATAGAAGCAATCGGGTTTCCTAAAGTATTAAAGTATAATAACATCACATAAAATTCGTTTATTTTTTCAGCCAAAATCATTTAAAAGTAACATTTTCTCAAAACTGGTTCAAACAATTTTGATCAAATTTAATTTTTAAATTTGCAACCAAAAAGAATGTGTTTCACACATATGAATATAAATATTTATTACGCATATATTGTACAAAGTCTGTATAAATGAAAATGTAAATGTTCCTTTGTTCAGAACCTTAAATCTACGAAAATTCTCCACCAATTGCTTTGAAATTTTGACACAACGTTGCATTCGAATACGAGCATGTTTTTATGTACTTATTATGTTTTTATATAGGCCTACCTACTTATATATATATGTACCTGTGACAGGTGAAAATATGCTTTTTTTGAACACCGCCATCTGTTGGACGTAAAAGCAACTCACGCTGTTACTAAATATTTTACGATTCCACTTCAATGTGGAATTTCCGAATTTCAAATTTAACGATTATTTCAATGTTTACGATTTCCGAATTTCCAATTTTACGATTCTGTTTCAATGTTTCCGTTTTACAATCCATTTATGATGTCCAGATTATTCTATTTTGCGATTATATTTCAATGTTTCCGATTTACAATTTCCGAATTTTCAATTTTACGATTCTATTTCAATGTTTCCGATTTACGATTTCCGAATTTTCAATTTTACGATTCTATTTCAATGTTTCCGATTTACGATTTCCGAATTTTCAATTTTACGATTCTATTTCAATGTTTCCGATTTACAATTTCCGAATTTTCAATTTTACGATTCTATTTCAATGTTTCCAATTTACGATTTCCGAATTTTCAATTTTACGATTCTATTTCAATGTTTCCAATTTACGATTTCCGAATTTTCAATTTTACGATTCTATTTCAATGTTTCCGATTTACGATTTCCGAATTTCCAATTTTACGATTCTATTTCAATGTTTCCGATTTACAATTTCCGAATTTTCAATTTTACGATTCTATTTCAATGTTTCCGATTTACGATTCTATTTCAATGTTTCCGATTTACAATTTCCGAATTTTCAATTTTACGATTCTATTTCAATGTTTCCGATTTACGATTTTCAATTTTACGATTCTATTTCAATGTTTCCGATTTACAATTTCCGAATTTTCAATTTTACGATTCTATTTCAATGTTTCCGATTTACAATTTCCGAATTTTCAATTTTACGATTCTATTTCAATGTTTCCGATTTACGATTTCCAATTTTGGGATTCAATTTTAATGTTTTCGATTTCCAAATTTCCGGTTTTACGATTCTATTTTAGTGTTTCCGAATGCATTGGTAAATTGAACCAGACAGAGGACGCAGAAGGGTACAGCGAGGTTTAAGTAAAAAGAAATCTATGGCTCAAGAATAACTCGATAAACAAAGAAAAATAAGTAACATTTTTAACGACCCCCTCAAAGCATATTGTAAAGTTCATGATAGGTGCACATTTCGTGATACAGGTCTGGGTATCACCCAGACGGCCGATCATATACACGTTTCCCTTCGCTAATAATCAGGTGGTACTGACAGTTGCGAGGCAGCGCGGTGATCTGAGCTGACCCGCGAAGTGGGCAGGGTGTACTTTGGTAATATTTCAGTTTCTTTTTACGGAAAACAAATCAATTACGTACGGGATTAGGATCAGTGGTTTTTGTAAACCGCCTGATTACAGCGTTGAAAGAGACCTTGAAATACAACGTGTCTTGCCAAGGTCCTGCCGTAGAGTAGGCCTACAATTACCATTTTTTAACATGATTTTTTAGCGAATTTCCATTGTAGCGGTCATCATAGTAAAACCCAGACCCGGGACCTTGGAATGAACACCGATCCTGACCACTGGATCACTTTTTGAGAAGTCGTTATATTTATTTATTTATTATTAACCAAGAATAATACAAATTACAAGTTCTCTCGGAGAGGTAATCAAGTTACCTGTTCGCGGCTTGGTACAAAACTTAAAACTTACTAAATAATATATAAGTATGACAGTATAAATTATTAATGCAAAAGAAATAATAAAATGAACAGCCTGTAGATTTTCTTACATATAGATTATAATAAGTCACTCCTTTTCTTGGTATTTCTGCACTTTTGGGCCTCGTTGTAAAGTAGTAGTGTTTTTTTTTTTGGTTTTATTATTTATTTATTTTTTTGTGTTTAACGTCCGACTATTGTGCACACTTGGGCTGATGCAGACGATGGGATGATTGAAAATGCCAAGCCCTGGCCGGGAATCGAACCCGGGTCCTCGAGGTGAAAGCCCAGTACGCTATCAACTAGGCCACCGAGGCGGCTTTTTTTGTTTTTTTTTTTGGTTTTATTATGTAATATATATATATATATATATATATATATATATATATATATATATAGAGAGAGAGAGAGAGAGAGAGAGTGAGAAATTAAACTCACTCTATACTCTATAATAGAGTATAGATATAGTTTTTGAACATAGAGGTTCTCTGAAATGCGTCAACGAAAATAGAATTGACGAAGCTAGGGAAGGCAGATCATATACTGAACATAGTGATATATATATATATATATATATATATATATATATATAGTTACATTCTAGTAATATATAATATATAATGCTCTTATTGTTTGTGCTAGTAATATTAAAACTTAAAACTAAACTAGGCGGCTTTAAAACAGCACCGAGGAGGCTTTTTTTGTTTTTTTTTTTTTTTTTTATGTATTATATATATATATATATATATATATATATATATATATATATTCTTTTTATATTCTTCTTCTTTTCTGTTACGATTATTGTCACTATGTTTAGTATAATGATCTGCCTTCCCTAGCTTCGTCAATTCTACTTTCGTTGACGCGTTTCGGAGAACCTCTATCTTCAAAAACTATATCTATACTCTATAATAGAGTATAGAGTGAGTTTAATTTCTATAAACTCACTACAGAGTATAGATATAGTTTTTGAAGATGGAGGTTCTCAAGCTGCGTCAACGAAAATAGAATTGACGAAAGCTAGGGAAGGCAGATCATACTGAATATATATGATATATATATATATATATATATATATATATATATATATATATATATATATAATAGTTACATTCTAGTAATATATAATATATAATGCTCTTATTGTTTGTGCTAGTAATATTATCGGTGCACAAATGAATGAATGAATGACTTTCTAGGGTTACTATTGCACTGAGACTGTTTTAAATGTATTGTGCCCCCTTTCTGTTTTCCTGAGATACTTAGTTACATCGCCTCCTCCAGTAATATCTTCATAAAGTCTAGGATCTGGAGAAGATTTAAGGCGGGTAACTGCACCACTACTAATTGGTGACTTCCCCCAGTTCGGTATTGAGATAACTGAACTGACTCTCCCCCTTACCCTTGACCCTTATCAAGGAGGATTGCTCCATTTTGCCAGTTTGTTGGTTGTGCGGTGACTTCCCACTCATTCCGTTCATATTGTTACTCATGGGAACATGAGTTAGGGAAATTATGTTCACCCACACAGAGCACGGGTAAGGCTAAGGTGTACTGGGAGGTAGCCAGGTATCTCTGGCTTAGTTTGATACACCATTGGGCCGGTGTCGAGCACTTCATCGGCACGGGTCTCTTTACACTTTAAAGTTAGTCAGGTTATGTAGAGTAGTGAATTTGTTTGTGTGTGTGTTTTGAGTAGATGAATGAGAGTAGTATGGAGTATGGACTAGAGTTACGGTGGGATCAGCTGCCTCCGCTGGTGTCGATGTACAAAAGTTATACAGACTTTTTAGATGAAACATTAAATTTAGGCAGATTCGGCATGAGCCTGGAAAGGGCTCCTGCCACGATCGCCGCCTTTTCACTAACTGCCTTGAGATGTTCCCTGAAGCAGAGTCTCGCGTCAACCCACACACCAAGGTATCGAAGGGTTGGGACGGTGTGTGTGTGTGCGCGCGCGCGCGTGTGTAAATTTTAACGACCCCCTTCAAAAAGTGACCTTGAAGTTACGGTCGTCGCTAATTTCAAGGTCATTTCAGTTCTGGCCCTTACCATGATGACTACTCCAACGGATATCCGGTAAGACCATGTATAAGGGCACTAAAAAAATTATTGTCGCGTCATTCAAACTGATTTAAAAATAAATTTACGATTTCATTAATGTTTTTTCGTTGCAGAAGCGAAAAAACGCTATCATTTTCACATAAAAACTACATTTCAAGGCGCAGATAACCACAGATTTGGACATGGCTGTTAAGGCCAAGCGTGCGGTTGCATAGAACAGGCATTAGGCTATAATTACCGCTTCATATACTAAGCTAGTACAGTACTGTTTTGAGCCAGTTTAGTGTTTGGTACCGATTAACCATGAACCGTAGGCTGCAAGTGTTGGAGGTTTGTAACTTAATGTACTCATTTTTCGCAATTCACAGCGTTAAGATAAAAAGGCAAACCATAAAATGACAAACAATAACTAATTTCATTCAATGACTTTATCGTGAAGTGCTGTAATTTAGTGACAATGAAAAACTTATATCAGATAAAGTACAACACGTTTCATAATTTCTTTATTAAATTAGTTTTATTTACGGTTTATTGGAGTGGCTTTTTATCATTTTTTTATCGGTGTTAGGAATGTACTTTGGTGCTAAGTGCTTAAGAACGAAAAACTTGTTTGAAGCTGATGCGAAGATGATTAGTGCTAAATTTTGAAAAAAACTTTGTTTAAGTATTATAAGAAGGGTTAAGGCTTAATGATAAAAGCTTGTGTTATGGTAACTTAAAACAAGCTTATACAAAGAAAATATAAAATGCATTATAATTAAAAAGTAACCTTAAACGTAAAATATAGCTTTATAGGTAAAAGATTATGCAAAAAGATAATATTGTACTTGCAAGTTCGTGTGATGGGAACATTTATTTGAGAGAATAGAATAGAATACAATAACATTGAAAGTGAGTGGTAGTGCAAAAAGCGTGTGGCGTTAAAGATTCTGAAATAGATATTTTCTTGTTTTTTTTTTTGTGTTTAACGTCCGACTATTGTGCACACTTGGGCTATTCTCGTGTAAATTTACCACTGGAGTTTAAGTAAAAATAACAGAGGTAAAAGCTCGTGTAAAAATAACATTGTAGGTTACAGATGGTGTAAAAACGATATTGGAGGTTAAAGACCGTGTAAAAATAACATTAAGTAAAGGCTTATGTAAAGATGATATTGTAGGTTACAGGCTGTGTAAAAATAATATTGAAGGTTAAATATCGTGTAAAACATGCATTGTAAATTAAATATCGTGTATAAATAACATTAAAAGTAAAAGCTCGTGTAAAAATAACATTGTAGGTTACAGATGGTGTAAAAACGATATTGGAGGTTAAAGATCGTGTAAAAATAACATTAGGTAAAGGCTTATGTAAAGATGATATTGTAAATTACAGGCGGTGTAAAAATAATATTGTAGGTTAAATATCGTGTAAAACATGCATTGTAAATTAAATATCGTGTATAAATAACATTAAAAGTAAAAGCTCGTATTGGAGGTAAAATCGTGTAAAAATAACATTGTAGGTTACAGATGGTGTAAAAACGATATCGGAGGTTAAAGATCGTGTAAAAATAACATTAGTAAAAGCTCGTAAAAAATAACTTACATGTAAAGATGATATTGTAAATTACAGGCGGTGTAAAAATAATATTGGAGGTTAAATATCGTGTAAAACATGCATTGTAAATTAAATATCGTGTATAAATAACATTAAAAGTAAAAGCTCGTGTAAAAATAACATTGTAGGTTACAGATGGTGTAAAAACGATATCGGAGGTTAAAGACCGTGTAAAAATAACATTAGGTAAAGGCTTATGTAAAGATCATATTGTAGGTTACAGGCGGTGTAAAAATAATATTGGAGGTTAAATATCGTGTAAAACATGCATTGTAAATTAAATATCGTGTATAAATAACATTAAAAGTAAAAATAACATTGTAGGTTACAGGTGGTGTAAAAATAATATTGGAGGTTAAAGATCGTGTAAAAATAACATTAAGTAAAGGCTTATGTAAAGATGATATTGTAGGTTACAGGCGGTGTAAAAATAATATTGGAGGTTAAATATCGTGTAAAACATATCGTGTAAATATCATGTATAAAATAACATCTGAGGTAAACTTATATTTTGTTATCTTAAACTTACATTACATTATTACATTACATATTACGTTATTTACATTACATTATATATAAGATAAAACTTAGAGGTTATCTTATATTTTGTAAAAATAATATTGTAGGTTAAAGAGCGTGTAAAATAACATTCGAGATAAAGGCTTGTGTACAAATAACGTTAATGGTAAAGACTCATGTAAAAATAACAATGAAGGTTAAGGATTGTGTAAAACGTGTATTGGAAATTAAATATCGTGTATAAATAACATTAAAAGTAAAAGCTCGTGTAAAAATAACATTGTAGGTTACAGATGGTGTAAAAATGATATTGGAGGTTGAAGATCGTGTAAAAATAACATTAGATTTAAAGATAGTGTAAACATATTATTGGAGACTAAAGATCGTGTTAAACATATTTTAGAAATTAAATATCGTGTAAAACATGCATTGTATGTTTAAGATCGTGTTAAATATTACCGGAGGCCAAAGATCATGTAGGCGACGTGTAAAATAATGTTGGAGATAAACATGTTGATCGTGTAGAGCAATATCGGAGGTCAGTGTTTAAGTAAAAATAATATTGGTCCTGAAAATAAAATTGAAGGTAAAGATCGTGTAAAAATGCCTTGGGAGGTAAAAAATCGAATTAAAATAAAGTATTAACGTTAATATTAGACATTAAAGTTTAAATGAAAATAACATTGGCGGTAATAGTTGAATAAAATATTTTGTTTTATTTAGACCCTGTTAGAAAAAATCATTTGAGTTTAAAAATAACATCTGAGTTAATAAATTGTGTTAAAACAACATTAGAGGTTATTGGCTATGCAAAAACAATATCGGAAGCAGAAGATGGTGGAATAACATTGGAGACTGTGTAAAATAACTTTTGTAGTACAAATTAGTGCAAAAGCTACATTTCAGATCAAAATGTACGTAGACATAACATTAGCAGTGAAAGGTCTTGTAAAAATAGCATTAGCAGTGAAAGGTCTTGCAAAAATAACATTAGCAGTGAAAGGTCTTGTAAAAATAACATTAAAAGTGAAAGGTCTTGTAAAAATAGCATTAGCAGTGAAAGGCCTTGTAAAAATAGCATTAAAAGTGAAAGGTCTTGTAAAAATAGCATTAGCAGTGAAAGGTCTTGTAAAAATAACATTAGCAGTGAAAGGTCTTGTAAAAATAGCATTAGCAGTGAAAGGTCTTGTAAAAATAACATTAGCAGTGAAAGGTCTTGTAAAAATAACATTTGAAGTGAAAGGTCTTGAAAAATAACATTAGCAATGAAAGGTCTTTTAAAAATAACATTAGCAGTGAAAGGTCTTGTTAAAATAACATTAGCAGTGAACGGTCTTGTAAAAGTAACATTAGCAGTGAACGGTCTTGTAAAAATAACATTAGAAGTGAAAGGTCTTGTAAAAATAACATTAGAAGTGAAAGGTCTTTTAAAAATAACATTAGCAGTGAAAGGTCTTGTAAAAATAACATTAGAAGTGAAAGGTCTTGTAAAAATAACATTAGCAGTGAACGGTCTTGTAAAAGTAACATTAGCAGTGAACGGTCTTGTAAAAATAACATTAGAAGTGAAAGGTCTTGTAAAAGTAACATTAGCAGTGAACGGTCTTGTAAAAATAACATTAGAAGTGAAAGGTCTTGTAAAAATAACATTAGAAGTGAAAGGTCTTTTAAAAATAACATTAGCAGTGAACGGTCTTGTAAAAGTAACATTAGCAGTGAACGGTCTTGTAAAAATAACATTAGAAGTGAAAGGTCTTTTAAAAATAACATTAGAAGTGAAAGGTCTTTTAAAAATAACATTAGCAGTGAAAGGTCTTGTAAAAAAAGGTAACATTAACATTAGTGAAAGGTCTTTTAAAAATAACATTAGCAGTGAACGGTCTTGTAAAAATAACATTAGCAGTGAACGGTCTTGTAAAAATAACATTAGCAGTGAAAGGTCTTGTAAAAATAACATTAGCAGTGAAAGGTCTTGTAAAAATAACATTAGCAGTGAAAGGTCTTGTAAAAATAACATTAGCAGTGAAAGGTCTTGTAAAAATAACATTAGCAGTGAAAGGTCTTGTAAAAATAACATTAGCAGTGAAAGGTCTTGTAAAAATAACATTAGCAGTGAAAGGTCTTTTAAAAATAACATTAGAAGTGAAAGGTCTTGTAAAAATAACATTGGAGGGAAGATCGTATTAAAATACCATTGGAGATAAAAGTTCAAGTTAAAAAAACATTGGAACAAAAATTACAACGTGTGTAAAAGTTTAAGTAAAACACATTGAATGTAAAAGATTGATTGAAATAAATATTGATGTGAAAAATTGTGTAAAAATAACATTTGAAGTAAAATTTTTCATTGTTTCAGTGAAAATAATATCAGAGGTAAAAAATATTATGTTGTTAAAATTACAAAGGAGGTAAATTTTAGAGTAAACAACGGAGGTAAAAGGCCACGTTAAACTAATAGCAATGTATCACTGGAGGCAAAGATAACAACAGAGATAACAGCTCTTGTCAAGATAACAGCTCACGTATAGATAACGTTGGGTGCATAATTTCAGAGGTAAAAGTGGTGCAAAGATAAGGAAGAGTTGAGGTAAAAGTTGGTGTGTTTTAGAGGGAGAAGCTAAACGTTGTGTAACGTTATCAGGACACCTGACTGTGATCAGTAATGAGATAAAAAGCCTTGGCAATGTTTGCACGCTATCAGTTGTACATACACTTCTGTTGTTTTAACACGGTCGTATTGTCGCTGAACTAGTGAACTGGTGCAATGAACAGGCGGCTCAAACAGTTTGGGGTGAGTTTTTTGTAATATAACAAATGTTTTACGTGTGTTTGCATTGATTTACACGTGTTATTATTTGAAACAGCAGTCTAATTATAACGCTTTTACATAATTAATGTTGCTTTGCCCATTTGATTGGCACTGTCGGTGAAATTGTAACAATTTTTTTTTTTTTAAGGCGAAAAGCACATTGAGGCTATTATCGCCTTCCTAAATGTAAGTGTGAGTGTAACGTGTTAAAGTTGTAAGTTTAGTAGTATGTGTTAAACTCGGGTACCGTGAGGGACGTCTAAATCCTCTCAATAGGTGCAGCTAGTCTGCACCCCTGTGGGAAAAATTGTAACATTTTTTTTTAATTTTAAGGCGAAAAGCACATTGAGGCTATTATCGCTCTAAATGTAAGTGTGAGTGTAAAGTGTTAAAGTTGTAAGTGTAGTAAGTATGTGTTAACTCGGGTACCGCGAGGGACGTCTAAATCCTCTCAATAGGTGCAGCTAGTCTATTGATAAATAATTGTCTAGTCCTGCGGGGAAAATTGTAATAATTTTCTTTTTTTCTTTTAAGGCGAAAAGCACATTGAGGCTATTATCACCTCCATAAGTGTAAGTGTGAATGTAAAGTGTTAAAGTCGTAAGTGTGTGTTAAAACTCGGGTACCACGAGGGACGTCTAAATCCTCTCAATAGGTGCAGCTAGTCTGCACCCCTGCGGAGAAAATTGTAATGTGATAAATACATTAACAGTATAGTTTCGTGTGATTTGCTTTGTTTGACGTGTCATTAGTCGATCTGGTCTTAGATTTGTTACCATTTCATAATAATAATAATAATAACCAAAAATTTTAAAAAAATGTGGTTTTTGTTTTAAGAAATTCTTGTGTAAAGCTTAACTTGTTTTTAATTCAAATTCTGTACAATGACTCGAGCCTTCTATGTTTGTGATTTTAAGCAAAATTTGCTGAGTAAATTTTGAGAAATTTTGTACAATATTAAGTTTTCACTAATACCTTGCTTTTTCACAATAACAGAACTGTAATTTCTGAAGTTGTAACGATAAGTACGTTTAAATTATTCGGAACCCTAAGAGCCGTGCTTTAGTATTTTATCCCTGCTATTCTTAATTTTGTAGCTAATTGTAAGAACTACTTACTAAGGGGGGATGCAGACTTTTTATATTGTTGCCTTAATGTACTTTACGCCAGTTAGACCGACGGGGGCGGAAAGGGTAAAACGTTAACTGCAAGTCTCGAACCCACGACCTTGATGTACGCAGTTCAGACGCATTAGAAGTTGTCTTATCTACATCGACCATTGAGCTTTAAGGTTAGGGAATTAGCTAATTACGTCATAGCCTTTTAATGTTTAATTTTTTTTGTAAATCTGATTCAGCTATCGTAATCAGCGTTACAGTCTGCATAAATTTTAGTTTTAAATTTTCAAAAGGCAACGGACAGAGTTCGTTTGTTTTTTTTTTAAACCGTCAAATACTTTTAATTTGTTAACGAGAACTACGTAAACAAAAACACCCGGAAATAAAGCAGTTGTATGTGCTGCATTCTGTGGTGAACTTCGTGAACTATCTCGGTTAATGAACGTGTGTTTAAGCAGTCACCTGATCGAATAAAATCTTCTCCGTGAGATTAACATGGGAACTTTGAAAGTCAATGGGGCGAGGACTTAACTAAAGTAAAAATGTTAGTCTGAATACACGATTGACGGAGTGAAGCGATTCGAGTCTCCGTTTCAACCCAGCTGTTCGGGATTTGTGTTGTGTGTTTGTTTGTTCCGTAGTTTTGGTCAAACGCATTGACCGATTATTTTGAAATTTGGTGCGAAGGTACTTTGTATAAAGCCCGAACGACATAAATGTAAGATTTTCCCCATTGACTTTCGTTTCAAGATGGCGGCCTATGATTTCTAATGATGAGTGGTACGCAGTTTTGGCGAAACGCATCGACCGATTGTTTTGAAATTTGGTGCGAAGGTACTTTGTATAAAGCCCGAACGACATATACGTAAGATTTTTTCCCATTGACGTCCGTTTCAAGATGGCGGCCTATGATTTCTAATGATGAGTGGTACGCAGTTTTGGCGAAACGCATCGACCGATTGTTTTGAAATTTGGTGCGAAGGTACTTTGTATAAAGCCCGAACGACATATACGTAAGATTTTTCCCATTGACTTCCGTTTCAAGATGGCGGCCTCTGATTTCTAATGATGAGTGGTACGCAGTTTTGGCAAAACGCATCGACCGATTGTTTTGAAATTTGGTGCGAAGGTACTTTGTATAAAGCCCGAACGACATAAATGTAAGATTTTCCCCATTGACTTTCGTTTCAAGATGGCGGCCTCTGATTTCTAATGATGAGTGGTACGCAGTTTTGGCAAAACGCATCGACCGATTGTTTTGAAATTTGGTGCGAAGGTACTTTGTATAAAGCCCGAACGACATATACGTACGATTTTTTCCCATTGACTTCCGTTTCAAGATGGCGGCCTCTGATTTCTAATGATGAGTGGTACGCAGTTTTGGCAAAACGCATCGACCGATTGTTTTAAAATTTAGTACGAAGATATCTTGTACACAACCCAGACGACTTGTGTGTAAGGTTTTTTTTCCATTCTTTTCCGTATCAAAACGGCGGCATCCGATTTAACAATGAGGTGTTTGCTGACTGTTTCATATAGTGTTGGCTGAACGGCAAGACCTATCGTAATTTTGACCGCTTCATGGAGAAAGAGCACAACATTTTTAATAAAGGTTAGATAATATTTTCCCCTAAATATCACGGTTACCGGTTAAATTAGCGGAAAAGGTTAGGAGCGCGTCAGGGTTAGGTTAGGTTATTAGGTTAGGGAAGGTTAGGTTAGGTGGCCAAGCATTTAATTAAGAATATACTGCGAGATATACTGTTCTTTGAACTATTAATGATATTTCTGGGCATAAATTATTATCATTTAAAAAACAAATCGCAGTTTCAATAAATCGGTCGAGAAGAACGACTTTAATGACCTGTATTTAGTTTCATACTTTTTTCAGTAGCCTACATAGATTACATAGCCTATTTGTTTAATTAACGAAAATTCTATTTCAGTCTGGTTCTTGTGACACTTGTTCCAACATGCGAATATGGTTTGCCAACTAAACACACAATAAAAGCGGCACGCAGCTGTCTCGCTGACGTGTAAAAGCTAAACTCCAAAAAAAAAAGTACCAAATTATTAACATCACATAGTCGAACAGTTTAATTTGTAAGCAGTTTTTGTGCTTTAACAATTAACGGAAATGAAGTCTGACCGCTGTACGAATCTGTACCTTTTTTTTTTACCTTAGCTGGCCGCCTCGGTGGTCTAGTGCAGGGGTCTCCAAACTTTCCAGCGTTAGGGCCATACTGATTACTCCAGTAAGTTCCGAGGGCCAAAACCTTATTAATATATATTAATATAAATAATTAATATTAATAATTATTTAATAATGTCATATAATAATTATTTAATAATAGTGTCATATTAATAATTATTCAACATAAAATTAGAATACATCAGTAAACTAAATTTAATTTGCTATAAAAAATATGTTCTCTAAAAGGAGTTTTCAAGTATGCTAGCTCTCCGCGGGCCGGACAAAATCTGTCCGCGGGCCGGATGTGGCCCTCGGGCCGTAGTTTGGAGACCCCTGGTCTAGTGGATAGCGTACTAGGCTTTCACCCCGAGGATCCGGGTTCGATTCCCGGCGAGGGCTTGGCATTTTCATACGCTATAAATCATCCCACCGTCTGCATTAGCCCAAGTGTGCACAATAGTCAAACGTTAAAAAAAAAAAAAAAAAAAAAAAAAAAAAATTACCTTAGCTGGTCACTGCAAATAGAAATGAAAAAAATCGTTTTGGTGGTTTTTTCACTATATTATAATAGATAATATAGCCTTTAAAATAATAAATAGTTGATGTATGTATGGTAATGCGAAGTGAGCTCAGTTTTTGTATCACAGTGAGCGAAAGATTAACCGAGTTTCAAGGATGCCCAGTTTTTTTTAAACTATATGTAATTACAACTAGCTGGTACATCTAATTAGTCTTTGACCGAACGAAGCCTGAACTGTTTCAACGCGATCGTTCGGCATTTACGTGTTTGTTACGCAGTTTTGGCCAAACGAATTGACCGATTTTTTTGAAATTTGTTACCAAGGTTCGTTGTATAAAGCCTGAACGACGTATATGTAAGATTTTCGCCCGTTCACTTCCGTTTCAAGATGGCGGCCTATAATTTATAACGTTGTACGCAGTTTTGGCCAAACGCATTCACCGATTGTTTTGAAATTAGGAACGAAAGCACCTTGTGTAAAGCACAAACGACGTATTTGTAAGAAAATTTCCGTTCACTTCCGTTTCAAGATGGCGGTCTATAATTTATAATTACGATTGTACGCAGTTTTGGCCAAACGCATTGACCGATTTTTTTGAAATTTGTTACCAAGGTTCGTTGTATAAAGCCTGAACGACGTATATGTAAGATTTTCGCCCGTTCACTTCCGTTTCAAGATGGCGGCCTATAATTTATAACGTTGTACGCAGTTTTGGCCAAACGCATTCACCGATTGTTTTGAAATTAGGAACGAAAGCACCTTGTGTAAAGCACAAACGACGTATTTGTAAGAAAATTTCCGTTCACTTCCGTTTCAAGATGGCGGTCTATAATTTATAATTACGATTGTACGCAGTTTTGGCCAAACGCATTGACCGATTTTTTTTGAAATTTGTTACCAAGGTTCCTTGTATGAAGCTTTAACGACGTATGTAAGATTTTTCGCCCGTTCACTCCGTTTCAAGATGGTGGCCTATAATTTATAACGTTGTACGCAGTTTTGGCCAAACGCATTCACCGACTGTTTTGAAATTAGGAACGAAGGCACCATGTGTAAAGCACAAACGACGTATTTGTAAAAAAATTTCCGTTCACTTCCGTTTCAAGATGGCGGTCTATAATTTATAATTACGATTGTACGAAGTTTTGGCCAAACGAATCGACCGATTTTTTTGAAATTTGTTACCAAGGTTCGTTGTTTAAAGCCTGAACGACGTATATGTAAGATTTTCGCCCGTTCACTTCCGTTTCAAGATGGCGGCCTATAATTTATAACGTTGTACGCAGTTTTGGCCAAACGCATTCATCGATTGTTTTGAAATTAGGAACGAAAGCACCTTGTGTAAAGCACAAACGACATATTTGTAAGAAAATTTCCGTTCACTTCCATTTCAAGATGGCGGTCTATAATTTATAATGACGATTGTACGCAGTTTTGGCCAAACGAATCGACCGATTTTTTTGAAATTTGTTACCAAGGTTCGTTGTATAAAGCCTGAAAATATGTAAGATTTTCGTACGTTCACTTCCGTTTCAAGATGGGGGTCTATAATTTATAACGTTGTACGCAGTTTTGGCCAAACGCATTCACCGATTGTTTTGAAATTTGTTACGAAGGTAAAGCACAAACGACGTATTTGTAAAAAATGTCCCGTTCACTTCCGTTTCAAGATGGCGGCCTATAATTTATAATGACGATTGTACGCAGTTTTGGCGAAACGATTGTTTTGAAGTTTGGTACGAAGGTATCTTGTGTTAAAGCCCGAAAGAATGTGTAGGTGTTTTCCCGTTCACTTCCGTTTCAAGATGGCGGCCTATAATTTATAATGACGATTGTACGCAGTTTTGGCGAAACGATTGTTTTGAAGTTTGGTACGAAGGTATCTTGTATTAAAGCCCGAAAGAATGTGTAGGTGTTTCCCCGTTCACTTCCGTTTCAAGATGGCGGCCTATAATTTATAATGACGATTGTACGCAGTTTTGGCGAAACGATTGTTTTGAAGTTTGGTACGAAGGTATCTTGTATTAAAGCCCGAAAGAATGTTGTAGGTGTTTTCCCGTTCACTTCCGTTTCAAGATGGCGGCCTCTGATTTAACGTAGTTGCCGGCCTGTAATACTGGCTGAACGGCTAGACTTTCAGCGGTTGATTTTGACCGCTTTATGGAGAAAGACCATATAATTTCAAATAAAGTTTGTCCAGTTACATTTTCGCTAAATAGTACTGTTACCAGTTGAATTGGGAGGGAAATGTTGGGAGCGCGATGGCCAGGCAGTTAATTAAGAATATACTGCGAGGTTAGGTTATTTGAACTACTAAAGGTTTACTTACCTACTGAGTTCAAATATAATTATAGCAGACAGTTGATTTTTTGTTTGTTTAGTTATATTTTTGTTTTCTTCCGTTTGTAACAGTGAGTTTAAGTATAATTGGCCTAAAGGTAGTGAAATCATTTTTGCCGTTGTTCTTAAATAGTGCTGGTCCACAGAACATAGCGAGGTGTACGAAAAATGCTGAAAACCCTGTGAGTCTTGCCTTGGTTGGCAAGACACAAATAGAAAAGTTCTGGAAATGTTTGTACATGTGTTATTCTTTCATTTGTGTTTGTGTATGTGTGTGTGTGTGTGTGTGTGTGTGTGTGTGTGTTCGCGCGTGCGTGCTTGTGTGTATAAATTTTAATAACCTCTGAAAAGGTAAACATGTCACTTACGCGTAAAAAATTGTGCTCTTTTCCGAAAATTTGGCTCTTCGGCACTAATAAACCTTTTTGATATAAGTTGAAATGATATATTTTTGTGCTTTTTTTCTATTGACACACTTTTGAGGCGACATTTCGTTTATTGTCAAATGTGAAAACGAGAAGATTGTTTAAGAATTTTTATCGTGTTTTTTTAAATGTTTCAGAATATTTTGTTTCTATTCACAAAATTTTCCAAGGAAGCAGAAGAGCAATCACAGTGTTGTTGATTCGGCTCAAGTAGGCCTTTAAGTGCACATTTACGTTGGGTCGAACAATATGCGATTATAAAGCAGATAACTCGGTTTAATTGCTTCGCATTTTATCTGCGGCTGTAATTGTGAGATAAATCAAAGTTTACAGCTGTTCTGAGTAATTGCAGCACGTGCTTAAGGATTTGAAGTTGGAACAATGCGAGTAACAGCGTGCCTGGCGGACGTGATGGAAGCGAATATGCAAAACGTAACAGTGCACAAGAACATTTTGGTGTGCGGATATTTTGTTTTGTAATTCACAATAAAAAATACAAAAACGTCAATGGGCGTTTCCTTTAAGATTCTCAAGAGTTTTGCAGGATTTGTTTGTGTATACTGAAAGCCAGTGTGTGGCCTCCATATTGCTTAACTAAGTGATTTTAAAATGGAGAACGTTTAAAAGGAATGTCTGTTATCTCCGCTCATTTTTCCATTATATGTAAATGTTATACTCCATTTTTATAACGGACAAAATAATTTTTTCAACGTTTTCCTCTAATATTGTTTTCCCAACGTTAACATAGGCCTTATAAAATTTCATTTGTGTTGTGTAAGCGTTTTTTTTAACTACATAGACAGACAGACAGACGGAAAACAAGCATTTTACATACCTTCATAGGAACGTTTTTTTAAATTTTTGCACATGCAATTATATCCCGAATTTTGTGGCGATTTTTTTTAATTACCCTGTGTATAAATTTAATTTATATATATATATGTGTGTGTGTGTGTGTGTGTGTGTGTGTGTGTGTGTGTGTGTGTGTGTGTGTGTGTGTGTGTGTGTGTGTGTGTTGTGTGTGTGTTGTGTGTGTGTGTGTGTGTGTGTGTGTGTGTGTGTGTGTGTGTGTGTGTGTGTGTGTGTGTGTGTGTGTGTGTGTGTGTGTGTGTGTGTGTGTGTGTGTGTGTGTGTGTGTGTGTGTGTGTGTGTGTGTGTGTGTGTGTGTGTGTGTGTGTGTGTGTGTGTGTGTGTGTGTGTGTGTGTGTGTGTGTGTGTGTGTGTGTGTGTGTGTGTGTGTGTGTGTGTGTGTGTGTGTGTGTGTGTGTGTGTGTGTGTGTGTGTGTGTGTGTGTGTGTGTGTGTGTGTGTGTGTGTGTGTGTGTGTGTGTGTGTGTGTGTGTGTGTGTGTGTGTGTGTGTGTGTGTGTGTGTGTGTGTGTGTGTGTGTGTGTGTGTGTGTGTGTGTGTGTGTGTGTGTGTGTGTGTGTGTGTGTGTGT
Organism: Callitettix versicolor; assembly: GCA_022606455.1. NCBI lineage: Eukaryota > Metazoa > Arthropoda > Insecta > Hemiptera > Cercopidae > Callitettix > Callitettix versicolor. The sequence goes on from CM040185.1 coordinate 99,469,104, forward strand.
GTGTGTGTGTGTGTGTGTGTGTGTGTGTGTGTGTGTGTGTGTGTGTGTGTGTGTGTGTTGTGTGTGTGTTGTGTGTGTGTGTGTGTGTGTGTGTGTGTGTGTGTGTGTGTGTTGTGTGTGTTGTATGTGTTTGCGCGCTAACGTTCGCAATTTTTATTCATACCTTTCACAAAAACTTTTACAAGTTTGCTAACTCACAAAATTCCTTGTGCAGTTTCAAAATGGCGCTCACATATATATATATATATTTTTTTTTTTGTGTTTAACGTCCGACTATTGTGCACACTTGGGCTAATGCAGACGATGGGATGATTTATAGCGTATGAAAATGCCAAGCCCTGGCTGGGAATCGAACCCGGGTCCTCGGGGTGAAAGCCCAGTATGCTATCAACTAGGCCACCGAGGCGGCCTTATATATATTATTATTATCTGCGCATAGACCCTGTTGGATCACGCAAAGCACTCCGACTCATGTCTTGCTCCTTCTAATCCTCCACACCTCCCTCATCCTGTCCCCATGGATCCTCTTCCGCTCCTCCGTCTATTTTACCCCTGCTCTCTTTGGGATTTCACTCTCTGGGACCTTCCAACCGAGCATCTTTCTCCTGTATGCGTTCCTGTCTTCAACGTCTGTTGAGTCTATTTCTGCGTCATGTAGGTCTATTCTGACTTGTGCGAGCCACGACGTTGTTGATTTGACACCTTGTATATACTTAAGGATTCTGTTGGCAAGTCTCGTTGTTGGGAGTCTACTGATGTGTCCATAGAACCGAAGCCTCCTTCTTCTGATATCTGCTGTATATCTGCTATATCTGCTGATATATATATATATATATATATATATATATATATATATATATATATATATATATATATATATATATACTAATGTTCGAAATTTTGATTCATACATTTCACAAAAACTTATACAAGTTTGCTAACTAACAAAATTCCTTGTGCAGTTTCAAAATGGCGGTCAATTTTAAACCCTTGAAAATTTGTCTGTCTGAAATATTGTTGAAAATTTGATTTCACCATCCTAATGTTAAAAACTGCATAAGTTATTGCATTCCGAGTTACCGAAATCCGTTGAAATTAAGAAACGTTCTGACGGCGGCCACGGTTCATGTTCGTATTTAAAATGCTAATACGTTTTTAATAGATTTTAATGCTGTTTATGATGGTGAAATCGGATTTTCAAAAGTTGGGCAAGATAAAGAAATACTTTCGGAAATTCGCTTCCATCACGTCAGCGTGCCACGATTAATTATGTGTAAATTTCTTCTGTTTGAAATTCGACACACCCTCTTGCATCGTGACCAAAATTTGATGTGCAGGTTAATGTAAGTTGCATCTTAGATTTCCTTAGTCTACCAGGCGGAACAGTTAGGTTATTCCCAAAGCTTGTTTCGCTCCTCTTTTAAATAACGTGATAGACTTATGCAATGTTTTTCTGCACCATTTACTTTTAAAGTAATCATATCTGTGCTTCTCTAAACGGTTTGCAGGTTCGTGCCAGGATATTTGCCAAGTTGTGTAATTTTCCACTTAAACGTCGGTAATTCATTAAATGATAAACATACGTCCTTGGTTATTCAAAGCTAGTTATGTAAATAGTGATATATATATATATATACTTAAGGAATAATTGCAGCGCAGTGATAAACTCCAATCTCCGAAACGGTGTTGTAAACAATGCATTCACTTATAATCGCGTCACGCAGCTGTCTCGCTGACGTGATTGAAGCGAATTTCAAAAATATTTTTTTCTTTACACATCTGATTTCACCATCTTGATCGGCATAAATTACCATTTTAAAGTGTTAAATTTATATTCAAAGCATTAAAATTAACCCTGACAGCTGATGCATTTACGGCGGTAAAACCCGATTTTCAAAAAAATTAGGTACATATTCATTACAATTTTAGCGTGGCTGCCATTTTAAAACTGTTGGACGCATTTTGCTGGGTATCGAACGTTCCACAATCGATTTTTGTACCAAATTTGAATCAAATCGGCGCAGAATTGCGATCGTAAGCGTCTCTCTCTCTCTCTCTCACACACACACACACACACACACACACACACACACGCACGCACACACACACACGCACACACACACACACACACACACACACACACACACACACACACACAGCCGCCTCGGTGGTCTAGTGTATAGCGTACTAGGCTTTCACCCCGAGGACCCGGGTTCGATTCCCGGCGAGGGCTTGGCATTTTCATACGCTAAATCATCTCATCGTCTGCATTAGCCCAAGTGTGTACAATAGTCAGACGTTAAACACAAACACACACACACACACACACTTACACAACACAACAAACACCCACCCACATACACACACACACACGCACAAACATACAACAGACACCACACACACACAACAGACACCACACACACACACACACACACACACACACACACACACACACACACACACACACACACACACACACACACACACTTTAACGACCCCTAAAAAATTATCGGCGCTCGTTTTAAGATCTCGATCCTGGGTCGTACCATGATGGTAATCTGTAGCTCATTTTGCAGTGCAAATTTGTTAATAACAGCCTAACTGACGTCATCTTCTTAGATGTAATAATAGTAATAATAATAGCCTACAACAAAAAGAAATTTGTTTACTATGCTATAATAAGAAATAAATAAATGGAAATATTGCAAGTTAATGAATAATTAATGATAATATATCGATAATTAATTCAATAAAAAATACAAGAACATTGCACAATCTCTTATATTTTACATAAAATTAGATCTCTCTCTCTCTCTCTCTCTCTCTCTCTCTCTATATATATATATATATATATATATATATATATATATATATATATATATATATATATGTATATATATATTGAGTGGATATTACATTGAGATTTATTTTGTAATAAAATTATATATTATATTACCCTGTCAGCTATATTGCACCTTTTTTCTATAACGCGTATGTTAACAATACAGATTACCAAGCTATTTGTTTAAATAAAATTACAAAACAATACAAAGGAAATGTTTGTATATATTTTTTGTTATATCTTCAAAAGTAAAAAAAAATATATACGAAATATAAAAAGCGGCCACATTCCCGCACACAATACCTTTAAAGTGAAATATCAAACATAATTTTATCTTAACAAATATCTGAGCAAACTGTACCGTTAATTAACATTAGTAGTATAGGTGAAAGTTTCACTATGGCCGACAGGGTCCAAAGCAAAAATTATTTGAAAGGTCTCAAATGAAACTTTAAATATCCAAACAAAATCAGTATTGCAAAAAAAAAATGACTGTAGTAGAAGCCAAACAGGAATAGGAAGCCCAATAGTAATAGAAACCCAACCGTAATAGGAAGCCCAATAGTAATAGAAATCCAACCGTAATAGCAAGCCCAATAGTAATAGAAATCCAACTGTAATAGGAAGCCCAATAATAATAGAAACCCAACCGTAATAGCAAGCCCAATAGTAATAGAAACCCAACCGTAATAGGAAGCCCAATAGTAATAGAAATCCAACCGTAATAGGAAGCCCAATAGTAATAGAAATCCAACTGTAATAGGAAGCCCAATAGTAATAGAAATCCAACCGTGATAGGAAGCCCAATAGTAGCAGAAACCCAACCGTAGTAGGAAGCCCATAGAAACCCAACCGTAATAGGAAGACCAATAGTAATAGAAACCCAACCGTAATAGGAAGCCCAATAGTAACATAAACCCAACCATAATAAGAAGCCCAATAATAATAGAAACCCAACCGTAACAGGAAGCCCAATAGTAATAGAAATCCAACCGTGATAGGAAGCCCAATAGTAATGGAAACCCAACCGTGATAGGAAGCCCAATAGTAACAGATACCCAACCGTAGTAGGAAGTCCAATAGTAATAGAAACCCAACAGTTTCTAGTCTAACAGTAATAGAAACCGAACATTAATAGAAAACCTACCGTAATAAAAGCCTATCAGTAATTAAAACCCAGCGTAATAGAAACCCAACCGTAATATAAACCTAACAGTAATAGAAGCCCAACAGAATGGAAGGAAATCGTAACAACGTTAAAATCTACGTAAATTACATCCCAACGAAATTGAATCAAATCGTCAGAGACCATTTTGAGAAAATCTGTTTTTAAAAGTTTTTTTGTAAAAAAGGACTCGTACGTTTTTTTAGTTTTGAGAATAATGGCTTTCACACACACACACACACGACACACACAAAATAGAAATGTATATTGTTGAAACAAATTTTAATTATAATTGTGCAGACTTCTACGAACATTGTAGGTTTGCCAAAATTAGAAACTACCGTATGGCCTATTGAGAAGGTTACAATTGCAGCTGATTGGTGAAAGGGACAGCTGGGGTCATTGCTTGCAGATCTATTGAGTCTGTCAAAATTAGGTCAGAGTTTGAAGGTCACGCTTTTATCTCTGTAATCCGCGTTACTTGATTACAAAGGCTTTGTTATTATATACAGAGTGGGAGTGAATTCAGTTTCTTTAGTTTTTTTTTAGCAAAGTAATCTCATTGACATTAAAAAAAAACTATCGTAGGCCGTAAATCGGGATGTTAAAATTGAGGTTTTGGGGAAATGAAAATAACCGCTGAATTTCTAAAAACTTACAGTATCATAATTATAACAATTGATTTCTCAAACATTTCTGTATAAGGAAACGATACACTCGTACTCACTTGCCTAACTTATAATGTATATGCCTATGCTATTCGTGATTGCCAAAGTGGACATTGTTCCCACCCCCCAGAGATTGCGATTGTGGTTTTGCTCACTATGTGAAATGAGCATTTATGTGGTTGGATAATTCAATTTAAAAGAGACCCGGTTAGGGAATGACAATTTTTGAATATACGCGTAATACCTTAAAAATCTAGCACTATTAATCTGTTTTGAGACTTAAAACGCATATAAAATAAGTGTACAAGTTTATTCCACTGTGGACAAAAAAAATCATTTTCCTTAGATTTTTAATTTAAACACTTTTGTAAAACTGGCTCTATTCACGTAACTTCCCCTCTTCTCAATATACGTACTTATAATATATATATATATATATATATATATATATATGATAATCAGTTTTCGTTTTCTTGGTGATTTGTGATTTCCGGATCACATGTAAATTTTAGTTTTATTTTCTGTTTTTTGATCACTCAGGGAATCAGGCCCGAGTGTGGTTTTTGATCATTTAAGGAATCAGGCCTGAGTGTGGGTTTTGATCATTCAGGGAATCAGGCCTGAGTGTGGTTTTTGATTACTCAGGGAATCAGGCCTGAGTGTTGTTTTTGATCATTCAGGGAATCAGGCCTGAGTGTGGTTTTTGATCATTTAGAAAATCAGGCCTGATTGTTGTTTTTGATCATTTAGGGAATCAGGCCTGAGTGTGGTCTTTGATCATTTAGGGAATCAGGCCTGAGTGTGATTTTTGATCATTTAGGGAATCAGGCCTGAGTGTGATTTTTGATCATTTAGGGAATCAGGCCTGGGTGTGGTTTTTGATCATTTAGGGAGTCGGGCCTGGGTGTGGTTTTTGATCATTTAGGGAATCAGGCCTGAGTGTGATTTTTGATCATTTAGGGAATCAGGCCTGGGTGTGGTTTTTGATCATTTAGGGAATCAGGCCTGAGTGTGATTTTTGATCATTTAGGGAATCAGGCCTGAGTGTGATTTTTGATCATTTAGGGAATCAGGCCTGGGTGTGGTTTTTGATCATTTAGGGAGTCGGGCCTGGGTGTGGTTTTTGATCATTTAGGGAGTCGGGCCTGAGTGTGGTTTTTGATCATTTAGGGAATCAGGCCTGAGTGTGATTTTTGATCATTTAGGGAATCAGGCCTGAGTGTGATTTTTGATCATTTAGGGAATCAGGCCTGAGTGTGATTTTTGATCATTTATGGAATCAGGCCTGGGTGTGGTTTTTGATCATTTAGGGAATCAGGCCTGAGTGTGATTTTTGATCATTTAGGGAATCAGGCCTGAGTGTGATTTTTGATCATTTAGGGAATCAGGCCTGGGTGTGGTTTTTGATCATTTAGGGAGTCGGGCCTGGGTGTGGTTTTTGATCATTTAGGGAGTCGGGCCTGAGTGTGGTTTTTGATCATTTAGGGAATCAGGCCTGAGTGTGATTTTTGATCATTTAGGGAATCAGGCCTGAGTGTTGTTTTTGATCATTTAGGGAATCAGGGCCTGAGTGTTGTTTTTGATCATTTAGAAAATCAGGCCTGAGTGTTGTTTTTGATCATTTAGGGAATCAGGGCCTGAGTGTGGTTTTTGATCATTCAGGGAATCAGGCCTGAGTGTGGTTTTTGATCATTTAGGGAATCAGGCCTGAGTATTGTTTTTGATCATTTAGAAAATCAGGCCTGAGTGTTGTTTTTGATCATTTAGGGAATCAGGCCTGAGTATTGTTTTTGATCATTCAGGGAATCAGGCCTGAGTGTTTGTTCTTAGTTTCAGTGTTACTACTTTGACCTTGACATCTAGGATTATGTTTATTGTTGCATCTGTAGGTTTTAAGTCAGTTACTTAAGAGCGAGGTTGATCCGTACCCCCGAAGCGTCATATATTGTTTCTGTATACACAAATGATGGCAATTAAACTGTAACACGAATACGGTGTAGTAGGGAGAAATATTGTGTAAGTCCGGGCGTTTACCAGGTCGGCCGCGGACTGGCGAGGCACTCTCCGGTGAGAAGTAGGAATTCCGTTTGTTCTTTAAATTTGGCTGCATTCCACCAATTTCCACCGGAACAAGTCGGTGTCTTTTGTACAGTTGTTCCGGGTGTTGGCAGGCTGTCTACAGTTGTTCTGTAGTGGGCGGTGGTCCTCGATATTCTGCGAACAACGATTTTCGACTTGTATTTATACTCGAAATTATGGCGGGAATCATAATTTCTCAGAAATTCATTGTGTACAGGAGACGCGACGTGGTGCGCCGGCAGTAATACCTGGGCGACAATGTAATAATCTATAGATGTGAGATACGCGAGCACTGAAAACCATTCAGAAGCGAGTAAGTATTGACGGT
>CM040185.1:99486185-99541185 GCA_022606455.1 Callitettix versicolor
AAAATGTTCATTAATGGCAATTATTCTGCCAGAGATACTGTTTTAGAGTAATTGTAGTGTTCAATCAAACCTAAAGTCATAAACCCGAGCATGCTGGTCAGTAGATAAACATCCACCATTTTATTTAACTTGATTCTAGTACTTTCTAAAGTCAGTTCGCATGCTGTGTACGTTAGGGTCAGTCAACGTGCTAGTCAGTCTTAACAAAACTCTGCGATGAACAGCTAATTTTAAATCAGTGTAACTAGGTAGGCTGAAAATTCATTTATTTATATAATTTATGCACAGTTATAAATAATAACTTTATTGCAAGGCATACATTTTTATTGCATAAAAATTTAATATGGTAGCTATGTAAAGTTGTCTGTTTGAACAACTTATTTAGTTACGTACGTTAACATTGTTGTATAAACTTTTAACTCATTTTAAAGAAACGCTTTTCATACTAATCAAATGTGTTATATCAAACTGTTAACAACTACAGTTTAAATAATGTGAGCCTAAATAAAATATTCGGTATATTTTGGCATTGCGCTGAATCAACCCTGTTCTAAAACGATATGAAATTGCCAGCCTACGCTTGCTTAGAATCTGCCTTTTGAAGTTTTACCTCAAAACAACAAAGTTTAGGCTTATATAATGTACAGTACCTTTAAACAAATTAGTTTCTAAATTTGTTTCAACATCTTCATAGTAATTTTGATTAAACTGCGAAGTTAAAATTTTTTTGTGACTGCAGTGTACTTAAGTTTAATACATATTTCATTCATGTAATCTTGTTCAAACTTGGAGCCCTTCTGATTAATTATATAATTGGGAGATGTGACATGTCAATTTTAGGTCAGATTGTCCTCAAGGGATATTTTCAAAATTAAGTTTACTGAATTTTCTGTTAAAATTACTTAGTCTTGCTATGCAATGGTTTTCAATATATTTTGTTAAGTGCTTTAACCTATCCGTTGGCCAACTCTTAATTTAATTAATTAAACATTTTTTTAATCAAACAAAAACTTTATGTAATCTTTTGTCTTACTATAAAATTTTGTAATCTTTTTTATTGTATAATTTGTTGAAAAGCATAACCAGTTTAGAGAAAATTGTGCATTCAAATTAAATACATGTAATAGTTTTGTTTTAACTACTCACAATACAACAGCTACTTAAACGCAAGCATTCTCTTTTACATTGTTCACTAATTTCAATAGTTTACAAAAAAATCCTTTTAAAAGTTATTTGAGTTTCTTTTATACACATATCTTCTGTAACACCACTGATGTATAGTAGATGAATGCACAATATTCGAGTGATATGGGATGACAGATCTCATCGACCAATTTTCTAGTTTACATGTGACAAAACAAAAATCTTAGAAGGTAGTGTACATTTCCTAACCTTAGTAACATTTTGGTGTTCATAAATTTGTATTAAATATTGTGGCCTTAGATTAGAAATGTTACTGCACGCTCTAGCATACCGATCCTCGATTCCTCTTACAATCCAGCACTTCCATGTTAATTTCAGAGCCGCCTCGGTGGCCTAGTTGAGCGCACTAGGCTTTCATCCTGAGGACCGGGGTTCGATTCCCGGCCAGGGCTTGGCATTTTCATACACTATAAATAAATCATCCCATCGTCTGCATTAGCCCAAGTGTGCACAACAGTCAGACGTTTAAAAAAAAAAAAATAAAAAAAAATGCTAATTTCTAGGCCCACAAGAGCGATACAGCATTTATTAACATTATAATGCATCTCACCACAGGTCTCAAGTCATATATGCCAGCACCAGTGACCTTTGTCTTGGAGCCATCTGTATACCACACAAGGTCTCTAAAATTTGCTACCACTGGATCATTCTACTCAAATGCCATCTTGATATCAAATGTTCTATATAATGAGTATTTTTAACATTAAATAATTTGACTTGGTACTTTTTACTGGTTAGTAGTACTACTTTACCAATTTTGGTAATTATTAACTACGCTTATAATTTGCTTTTACGTTTAGTGAAACATTTTTGAAAATCCTTTCACCGGTTTCCTCAGAAAAGATGCTGGTATAAAGTAGTTTATGAAATTCATTAGGGAATTAATATTTTGGGTGTCAAAAAAGTATAATTCATTGTTGTTCATTCAATAATTCATTATAATTCATTCAGTTGTTGAAATGCTGTTTGATTTACAAAGACGAAATATTTTTATTTCGTAAACTTCAAATGTAAAGGTATATTTATTATTTGATATTCTTAATCTTTAGATAAAACCATGTTAATAGACGATTAGTTTGTGTGCCTATCATTTATTGATAAAAATTGTAAGTTTAAAAATTTAATTTCGTTATAAGTCATTGTGCAATTGAAATGAAGTAACAGTTTATCGTGTTTTTGTTTTTAAAGCTGAAACAATTTCCATATTTCAGATAGTTCAGTAAAATATTGGTACTAATTTAGTAATACAAAACAAAAATCCATGTAACATTGATTTAAGGATGTAGGCAGTAAACTTGTGGCTATATCTATAGTTGAAAAATGTATCAAATGAACATTTGTAATTTTCAATGAAAATCATTGGTATTTGTAATTTGGTCATACTTTTTTTCTTAGGCTAAACTGTAATAGTGTAATTGTGAATTTTTTTAAAAATTATTACTTTTTAACAGTAAACGATAGACAAACAAAACATCTAATAATCTGAAGAATTAGAATATCAAATAATAAACATTTGAAATGTATGTGAAATGCATACTTTGTACTTTTTTGGAACATTCCGTACTTTTCAAAACATTTTTTTTTCAAGTCCTGTAGATATTTTAGCACATACCTATAAAATGAGAAGTTCATTATGTTTCTAAGTCAAATAGCAACTGAAACAAACAGCCGTTCTGATACTTTTTTGACACACCGAATTATATTATTTGTAAGAAATGTTACTTGTCTTTGTAATGGTATTACAAAAGCAGGGCCGACTAAGAATTTTACGTCCAAAAAATATTTAAACAATTCGTTTTTCAGGATCGTGAAATGGCTCGTAAAATACACAAGGAAAATGATTTGCCGTTTTTCGAAGTTTTCATCGACACACCTCTTAAAATTTGCGAACAGAGAGATGTAAAGGGTCTATACAAGAAAGCTAGGCAAGGATCGATTAAAGGTACATTAATTAGAGTTGGATTGTAGTTTCTCGCTATACAAAGTGGCTAGAACATATTGTACTCATGAAAAAAATTGATTTTGAGATTTTTTCAAAATATCTGTTTTTAGTTTCCACAAAATTACTTTTTTCCACTTGGATGTCTGTCATTGTGTACACATGTCTGTAGAGTTAACAAATTGACTGATTTTAATAAAATTTGGCATGTTAACCACTCTTGAGAGACATACTAAATAAAAACAAAATTATTTCTGTTAGACATTCCTTTGAAGTGGTTGTATTACAGAACTGTACATCATTAAAGTAATTTGAATAGTTTTACATTTTATATGAAATTAGACAGTTTTAATTTTGTGATTGAATTTATGAATGGCTAACTGATTACCCATCTTTCAACACAATGTTTTATCAAAGAAAATATAGAAATCACGTTTAATGTGTATCGTTAACGTCAATGAAAAATGTTGAGGTTATGTTAAATCAAACAAACAATTCATAACTAAATGATCTATCATTTAGCAAATCATTCAAACAGACCATAAAGGGCACTGTATAGTTGAGCTAAGATATCTGGAGTTATTATGACCAATGTCACACTATGTCATTTCAGAAGCTCGACTGTAACAGCCAATCGGCATTGACGTGAACAACTATTATTCTGTTAAAAAACATCTGGTTGTTTGTATGGTAGCTGGGCAGTCTGAATCCCTTGTTTTGTGTATTTATGATTTTATTGTGATTTTTCCATATTATCTTTTTTAAGAAAGGAGAGGAAAGGGTTTAAAAAATAAAAATAGTAAATTTTGAGTTGAATAGTTATGTGAAACTTCATTTAATAGGTGTTAAATAACCAAAATTAATAATAATGGCAATTAAATAACCGGATTGGTGCTCTAAAACATGTTATTGATCACCAAATACACTACAAAGTTTACCCTCGTCAATGTAATCTCCTTGCTGATCCCTACAATGCGCCATATGAATTTTCCATAGTTCAGAGCAGTGCTGGAAGTCTGCTTTTGTCAGTTTGTTGAGAACCTTCATTGCTTTTGCTTTCACTGCTTCCACTCTGTCAAATCTTGTCGCCATAAGCTCTGAGTTGACCTTAGGAAATAAAAGAAGTCACAGAGAGCCAGGTTGGGTAAGTATAACCATATGCGGTATTCCAGCACGTTAATGCTGTATTTTGCAAAGAGCATTTTCACAGACAAATCAGAATTGGTAGGGTGCATTGACTTGGTGATGCATCCAGGAACTCTTACACAAATCGGGTCTTCGTCTTCTCACTCATTCACAAAGGTCTGTTTGAACCTTGACATAATAAGTATGAACATCTGACCTTCAAGGACCCAGTGAATGTAGGCAACTCCATGCTTGTAAAAAAACAATCATGACATTGAATTTTGATTTAATCATTTTCACTTTTTTACTGTGGGTGAAGTGCTTTGTTTTAGAACCATAGGTAACAAAACATGATTCATCACAAGTAATCACTGTCTAACAATTTTGGATCGTTATCAGTGTTCTTTAAAACGTCAGCATAAATGTTCATTCTCAATTCCTTTTGTTCTAGAGTGAGAAGTTTTGGCACAATTTTGCGCAATGTTTCTGCGTGTTCAATGATTTATGAAAAATCTTGAACACTCATATGATGATTTTTAAAGATACTTTTACCAATTTTCTGGATGTTGTCCGTTTTTGTTTTTGAAGGTTATACATTGCGCAGATCGCCCTAAGTCATTTCTTGTGCATCTTTAAACCTTTTAAAAGTAACGGCGATGTTAACTTTAACGGATTTTCGGATTAACGGAAAAAAAATAAACCTTTAAAAATCTACTCAAAAACTTATGGACATGATAAACATTCACTTCCATGTACTTCTTTTAACATGGCATGAGCTTAAGGAGCAGTTTTTCATAGTTTTACAAGAAATTTTAGGTTAACTCGTTGCTCCATCTGAATACTGCATTTTTTCGATGAGACGCAAGGACTTGAACAGGTAATTGCTACAGCAAGACTGTACAACCATTCCGGTCAAGCTCAGAGTAGTGGCCATCAACATCCCAGACATGTTCAAACCTGTTGCGGCATGCTTGCTGTTTACTGGCAGCAGCACCAGTATTGCCACACCTCATATAAAATTCAATAGAATAATCAGGCTTGCTGATTTAGCCAGTTTGTTGTGTCCAAGTCAAGTGGCTACTTCATCTTTACTGATAATGTTTAATTATGGAGAATTACAGAACTTTCTTAAAAAAGTGGTTCTATTCGGAGATTGAATACTTCAGATAAAAAGAAATGCACCAAGTATAATATGACAAAAAGAAAGCAATACAACTAGTATTGTAAAATAATTAAACTATAAAACTAGTGACTGAAACACTAACAGAGATTTAAGTTCTTAAAATAAATTACAAAAATAGTTACTCAATAAAAGCGCGTTGAACTGATCAAATGAACTATCTTAGTATTGTGATAGCATGACACTGTAACAGTGACATGAGCAAGTGTTAGGAGCCGTAACAGTTCAATTCAACATTGAAATGTACTGCTTTGTGTTACAAACATTGTCGCACTTATCTTATGATTTTATCCACATGTTCTGCTTATACATAATATTTATTTAAAAAGATAAATAATCACATTAAAAACACCTTTTGGAAATATATCGAAGTTTTTGAGTAATTTAAAATTTCTAAAACATAATTTGCCAATTTTTGCGAGAAACAGGAGAAGCTAGTGGCACGTGCTACATCCCGCCATGTGAAACTATAACGGTTTTCACGTCTCCAGATATCTTGACACCACTGTAAGCTTCTGCTAGCCTACCTATATACAGTTGCGTTGCAATAATTAATATGATAATTTAAGCAATTATTACTTTAAACTGACAACTGAAATTGCAAAAAAAAATCTGACCCAATATCTGAAGTGTACGTAAGCAAAATTTTGTGACAGTGCTTGCGCAGTTGAAACTTATATTTTGAACATTCCATATTTATGATTTTATAGATGTAGATTTACCAAAATTTTTCAAAGGAGATTCAAATTAAAGGTTTTTGGAAGACTAAGTCAATCCATTCCAGGCTCAAAAATTAAAAATGACAAGACAAATAAAAATTTTAACTATAACAATTTTTTACACTAAGCAATGAAGTCAGCAATGAGACAAATAAAGATTAAACAATGCTAATTAAAGCCTGTTGCTTAGTCTATATTCTGTGCCGTTAGTATCTTTATTGTGTGGTTTAGATAACAGATTTATCTTTGCTTTAGGATTTACTGGGGTTGATCAAGCGTATGAGAAACCTGATAAGCCAGACCTGATCGTTGGAACTGTCGACTGTTCAGTCGAGGACAGCTGTTTGCAGGTCGTTTCACTTCTAGAAGAAAATGTAAGTATATTCAATTTGTATACAGTGAAACATCCAACAAACAACAGACATTTCTCGGCCAATATAAAAAAAATGGCCGTTGCTGAGAAGTGTCCGCTGGAAGGAATACAGTTACTTTTTTTTTTTTTTTTTTGTTTAACATCTAACTATTGTGCACACTTGGGCTAATGGAGACGATGGGATGATTTATAGTGTATGAAAATGCCAAGCCCTGGCCGGAATCGAACCCAGGTTCTTGGGGTGAAAGCCTAGTTCGCTATCAACTAGGCCACTGAAGCGGCTAGTGTATTGTATATAGACTAGCTGATTATTACGGCAAACTGTTAATGGTTATTTTGTGATAATTTTGCATATTGTTTTTTCATAACAAGCATACAAAAATGGAATTTTTATGTGCAAAATAGTACAGTCTTAACTGACCTCAGCATAACGGATCATGTATCTGTTTGGCACCTTACACCTGCTGATGATATTTCTCAGTATAAAAATTACAGTTATTTAATTTGGAAGATGACTTAAAAATGTTGTGTCAGTATAAGCTACAGTGTGGTTTGGAGAAAAAGCTTTTGTTAAGAAAAAGTTATTGTTATTGATAGAATATAATAACTTTTTTGGCTAATAAGTTGGACTGTTGGGCCAAAACCCTAAATAAAAACTACCACCTGGCATTAAGATATTGTAAACATACAAGTAACATTTTACATGAACAGTTCATACAGTTGCATTGTCAGTTGGTCGATCCATTTGGCTGCAAAAAGCTCATGAAAAAACCTTTCTTTTTTAAATAAATTAAGCATTTTGAGTGCCCGCCCTTTTTTCAGATACATGAAAGAAAATGTAATGTTTACTGATAATGGGAGTAAAAACTGATATATACCTAAAACTTATTAAGCATTGCATTTAACAAATATAAACATTCCCATTGAAATCTGTTGAATTGTTTCGTAATGGAAAAATTGACATTTCAACAAACATAACAAACAGACATTGAATTAGTAATTTGTTTAGCTGTTTCAATGCATGCAATGAAAGAAAAAGATTAGTGTAGATTACACGTTAGAGGTTCCTAGGTTTGATGGCCTCTGGTACAGCGGTTAAGGCATATGTTGTGCAGCAAAGATTCTTAGGTACTAGTTCATTTAACACGAGTTCTTTGGGGTCCTGCAAAGCAAAAACCCTTCACCTCCTATTGGCCAGAGCCTCACGATCATAGATTATGTGACCTGCCTTTCGTTCATTCCTGTACACAGTTTTTCCATGGTAAATTCCCTAGCTGTTTTGATGCACCTTCAAACCACAGTGCTCTATAATGAGGTCCATACTGTCCCCTTAAGTGCGTATTTCAATGGATGTCCTTGGCTGACAGCTTGGCGTACAGTTTCCTGTCATTGCAGCTCTATAAATGCAAGTCTGTATTTCTCATCACTAAGATTTAATCCGTAGGTACTGTATGTACTTCTAGGTTTAATTGAAAGCTTCTTTGCTACCAGCTCTCTTCTCAGTTAGAACATTTGCACTCTTAATAGACGTTTGTAGACAGCGTGACTGATTTGCGTTGTTCAACCCCATCTTTCACATTTTCCATCGCAAACTGGTAAATAAGCCTACATCCCTACAGTCTGTTACAGCTTGTGGGTTTCGTGGGCCCAGTTTGCTCCTCTGTCGTGGTTTAATCAGGTTATAGGTATGTTTTAACTGAAACATATTCAATCGTAAATACAAAGTACGATTGATAGTTGGAGAGTGGTAGGTGTTACAGAAATGCAGAACAGTGTGGAATAATAAAGAGACAAAAGCTACATTATTTACAAGGTCCAAACCTAACCTTACCGAGAGAGTGTTACTAAAGTATTCAAAGTTCTTATTTTAGTAAGTCTGAAGTAATCGTTTTTTTTTATCTGTAGCCTTTTTGATCATAAATACAAAGTAATAATTATTACATCACCTGTCTGCCAAGTGGAACATTTGGATAAAATTCTTTGTACTTGTGATAAAGAAGTTTATTACACAAAATTAACTATGTGCATAAAATACTGATAAAAAAGAAGTAATAAAAGTTTTAATTGTTAATCTTTATTACGATACAGATTTAACCATCCGAATTTAGACAGTCGACCGTAGATATTTCATAAGTGAACCATATTTCTATTTTAGGTTCCTGGAGCAAAGATAATGAAATGTCAGAAACATACTTATGTCTGGGGAGTGTTTAGTTTTCCCTGATAAGGTATTGAGAAAGTATGGTGATAGTGCAAAAAAATTGTCTGAGTCTTTAATAAATTCAGGTCCAAATTTACATGCATTTTCAGGTCCTCTGAAATTTAAATGTGGTTTTGAAACATGAGGTGCTACCCAAAAGTTCAGCGAATTTGAATTCTGTGTGCGAACCAATTGAGGTATGACCTGCTGGAAGTAGAGTGGGAAACAGTATTCTTTGTGAATTAGTGTGCCAACAGCTGTGACTGTGAGAGACTGTGTTCTTCAGTTTCATGTGTTTGTGTAATATTGTGTTTTATTTTTGCAGCGATTTTTTAAACTTGTGTAAATGGCAGAATTTAAGGAGCAACGAACGTGCATCACAGTTTGCTTCAAGCTTAAAAAAACTTATGCAGAAACCCATCGCATACTTATGAAAGCATTTAATGATGTTATGAATCAAAGTAAAACTTTATGTGGTGCAAACGCTTCAAGAATGGACAAGTGTTTGTCGATGATGATGAGTGTTTAGGACAACCGTAGACAAGCACAACACTGGAAAACTTCGTAAAAGTGCTATTGTTGCAGATTGTAGGTGAACTATGACGTTTGTGCGATTGTAGGAATGTCATACGGGTCCTTGTAACATATATTATCAGACAATTGCGGCATGAGACGCATTGCTGTACAATTTATATCATGACTGCTGAACGGCGACCAAAAAGATCATCACTTAGCTGTCTGCACTGAATTGAAAATTGCAGCAAGAGAAGACCCCAACTTTAATTGATGTTTTACAGTTATGACCCTGAAATTAAGCAGCGGTTGTTGCAATGAAAGTCACCATTTTAACTGCAGCCAAAAACACATGTCAAGTGTGCTGCAACATGGAGTATTTTTTATTTTTGACATCAAAGACATCATCCACAAGGAATTTCTCTCCTCTGGTCAAACCGTCAGTGGAAAGTTTTACTGCAAAGTTTTGAAGTGGTTATGTGAGAGAAATAGATGCAAACATTCAGAACAGTTTGAGAACAAGAGCTGGGTTCTCATAACAACGTGCCTGCACACATATCACTAGTTTTTTGAAATTTTTTGGTTTCCAAAAACACTGTAATGATTCCCCCACCCCTTGCGACTTTTTTCTGTTCCCCAAAATAAAGTTGAAATTGAAAGGCTGTCATTTTGACACAATTGATGAGATCGAGGCAAAATCGCAGGATGTGCTTCGAACACTTACACTTGCAGACTTCTGGGGATGCATGGAGTCATGTGAAACACTGGGATCACTGTATCCATGCCCAAGAGGAATATTTTGAAGGAGATGGTGAAAACTAGGAGTTATGGTAAGCAATTAATATTTGTATGGGAAAATTCCCCAAATTTTGGGTAGCACCTTGTAGGGTTAACTTTTGTAGGTGTGTGTCCATGCACATCGTTTAAGATTTAAAAGATATTATTGTTTTAAAGATTCCAGTCATAAAGGCGTGTCCATATCACAGAATAATTTTGCAATCTTTCAAAAACCTAATTTTGCTTAAAAAACTTTATAAAATAAACAAAAATTAAATTTGTTTAAAAACCAATTTAAACAACATGGATTATAAATTTATCTCATGTGTCATTCTCACTCTACAAAAAAAAAAAAAATAAATGCTTAGCAGCTATAGTTTATACCAGTCAAATTAATGAGAAAAAGAGATCTGTATTAACAGAAAAGGTAAAAGTTCACTGCAGTAACCACAAGTCTCAAACCTATGACCTTGAGGTGTACAGTTCAGAGATGCAGTTCACGGGTGTACTGACCCACTTATCCACATGGACCAATGAGCCTGTATGTAAAGAAAGTGTAATTTGGTGTCTTTAACATAACAACTCCAAAATTAGCCTAATATCTCAAAATAGGTTAGTCAAGTTTTCTAAAATTTTAATAAATTTATTAAAATTTATAAATAAATTTAATAATAAATTTATAATAATTATTATAAATAATAATTATAAAATTATTTATAAATAAATTTTAATAAATTTATTTATTTATAATTTAATAATTTATTTAAATTATATTAAATGGAAAGGACTAAATATAATTCCTTAATATCAAAAAGGACTAAATAGGGGTATTATGCAATAGGGTATAACAGCCTATTTCTGATGCTGTTAAGTATTTCCTAAAGAACGAGTAGTTCCAGTTCCTTGTGATTTTTTTAATATAATTACTATAATTATTTTAATTTGTTTAAATTTGAAAATTTAAAATGCACATTTTGTAAAAAAAAAAAAAAATTGAAAATCTGATTTCACTATTGTAATCAAGATTGTTCTGTAACAATTAAACTTTTTATATTCAAATTATTAGCAAAAAAAACTATTTTAATTGATCAAATGACTCAAGTCTGCAAAATTCACATATCATTATTTACAGATAATGTTGGCCTATATAAATAACTTCTCAGCTGAACAAATTCTTCAAACTTATGTACAATTACGGCGCTTGTAACGAGGCGATTGTTTAGAAAGAAATGTGTTTTTTTATTTGAATAGAAAATACCGCAGTTAGTTTGTAAAAAAGTGGTTTACATTGTGTCACAGTTGATTAGTTTTTTCTTTTAAAATGCGGTTAGGTCATATATTTGTCATTGCTGTTTGCTTTGCGTCTGTACAGTTGGTAAGAAGGAAACAATTTTTAATTTGTTATTTACAATTTTTATAGAATACCTGTTACTTTCCAGTTAGATTAAAATATGTTAAAAATAACGTGAATATTTAATTTTCTTTTTTACTATATCACGCTAGAAAGTAAATAAAGTCTATAAAGTTTTTTTTTAAATAGAGTTTTTAGTCACATCCTTTTAAATTTGAATCCTGAAGCTTGTTATTGTTGTTACTTGTTAAAGAATAACTAACTGTTTTTATTAAACCATGTAATTGATTAATAATTTATTAATTGAATGTTATTAAGTTAATTTGGCAGATTTAAGTGTAATAAATTTAGAATTTCTTTGTGGTTTTACTACAATTATATTCTCTTTATTTGTTTCCACCCAACTTTGGGGTACACAAAATCAACCACTTTTTAATGTTCTGTGTCTTCCTCGTAGCCCAGTATTGCTTCATTCATTTTGATCTTGTTTTTCTTTCTTCGTCAAAGATTTGGATCGTTCGCTTGGATTTGACTTTGCCTTGGAACCGTTGCTTCTTGTCCTCGGTTATTGTTTTGGCTGTTCTGTCCATGAGCATAGTGTCAGTGATTTGTAGTTCTGTTATGTCTTTCTCTGTTTCTCTAAACCAAAGTGGTTTGGCTCTTTTATTGTGAAAGTAGTCAAGTATTTTTTTGTTAGTCTATTTTTGTCCATTCAGAAGATGTGCCCATAAAAATCAATTCTCCTTTTTCTTATTGCGTCTGATAGTGTTTCAGTTTTTTGGTAAAGTTTCATTACTGATGTGGAGTAATTGGTTGTTACGGAATTTGGAGCCTAAGATTTTTTGTAATATCTTTCTTTCTTTCTTTGATCTCCAGCCTTTCAAATGGGCCCTGGGTTGTGAGAGATAATGTTTCAGCTGCATATAAGGCTTCTGGAGTTAATTACCGTATGATAATGCCTTATCTTTGTATTCCAGGAGAGGGACTTACAATTATATTATTATGTTAATGTTTTTATTTTTATTTTATTAGTTGTTTTGAGGATATTTTTTTGACTATTTGAACCAAGAGTTTTAGGATATATTCAATATCGAAAAGGACTAAATAGGGTTGGTTATATCGGTATTTTTCATCCTTTTTCTGATGCCGTTAAGTTATTTTCTAAAGAACGAGTAGTTCTTGTGATTTATTTTTTTGTCCTGTGTTTATATTTTATATGACTGGTATTTCCTTTTTAAAATTAATTTAATTGGTTTTAATTGTGTATTTTATTTTTTTATGTTGTACTGGTTTAGAAGTTCATGGAATTATAATTTCGGGTTGATCTTCTTGTTCTATTTATTCTTTATTAGGTGGTTTAAGAGCAGTATTCCAAATAATTTTTTAAGAAGTAAGATTAAGATTTTAAGATTTTATTATCTTTTATTTCTTCAGTTAATAGATATAATATTATTAATTTTTATTACTCTATTTTTCTAAATTTTTTTTTTTATTTGAGTTCATATTATGTTACGTGCTTTTAAAGCATGCTTCTCCATTTTATTTAACCCTGGAAAATCTAATTGAATATAAAAAAAATTCTTCATCAGCATAATATTTTTTTATTTGGTACAGTGATAAGGTCAAAAGTAAAATTAATTATTCAAGATATTGTAAAAATGGTAGCTACTTTTAACATACCTATGTTTTTGTCCTTCTAAATCAGTATCTCCAGCTGAATTTCAGTTATTCATTTCATTCTTATATTTACGTTCAGTGTTTTACACATAAAATGCGGTACTCAAAGGCACTTTTATTTTGATGCTTCTATTTACATTCATATCACACATAAGCTATTAACAAGAATGGATCAGCTGACGTCCGTATCATCTGAGAATCCACACATCACACGGACTGTGCCACTTGTATGATTTAAGTGCTCTTTTTTAAATGTATTTGATGCTGTAAAAATGACTTTTGAATCGTATTCTACTTATAATTTTACTCACAGTGCAAAAGGTTGAGCAGCAGTCTGGTTAAGAAAACATTCTGAAGTTGATAGTGATTTTTTGAGTGTGTTACCAAAAACAAAATAAAAAAACATATTTAAAATATATTGTCGATTTGAATCTATTTTGTCGGTTTTGACAATATGTTGATCTATTTTTGATATTGTCAGAAATACTATCAGTTTTGATCCAAACTAGATTTATAAATTTTTCAAAATTTTTATGAGCTAAAACATCAAAATTATAGGAGGAGAGCATCAAAACTTGCATTTTTGGAGAGGTCTGGCAGTCTGTGTAAAGAGGTGATAATCGCCTCAGTGTGCTTTGTGCCTTATATTTATATATTTGTACATAAATATATAAACACATAAATATATATTTGTACAGTTTTATATGCAAACACTTACATCATTCATGTAATCCAATTAGTATCGCTTCTAATTTTAAAAGATATCCCTCACTAGATAAGTAAAAAAACGTTGCCCTTGAGATTTTACCTCTCAACTACTCTTAAAATTTGTGTATTATCATCACCTATATAGTTCCAATGTTTGAGATGGTATACAAACCATATTCAACATATTTATTTAATGATCGGTCACATTACTTATGAGTAAGAGATTTGTTACCAAAAAATATATATTCTTTTTATATTCTTCTTCTTTTCTGCTAGGATTATTGTCACTATGTTGAGTATAATGATCTGCCTTCCCTAGCTTCGTCAAATTACTTTTCTTGACACGTTTCGGAGAACCTCCATCTTCAAAAACTATAACTATACTCCTGAGGTTCTCCTGAGATATTACTGGAGGAGGCGATATAACGCGTTTCGGAGAATCTCCATCTTCAAAAACTATATCTATACTCAATAGTGAGTTTATAGAAATTAAACTCACTCTATACTCTATTATAGAGTAT
The DNA here is from genome assembly GCA_022606455.1 of Callitettix versicolor. Classification (NCBI taxonomy): domain Eukaryota; kingdom Metazoa; phylum Arthropoda; class Insecta; order Hemiptera; family Cercopidae; genus Callitettix; species Callitettix versicolor. Next base: position 99,500,472 of record CM040185.1, read on the forward strand.
AGATATAGTTTTTGAAGATGGAGGTTCTCCAAAACGCGTCAACAAAAGTAGAATTGACGAAGCTAGAGAAGGCAGATCATTATACTCAACATAGAGAAAAAGTAGATAATTGGACTGTCGTAAGAGGGAATTTATAAGGATCCTTGGCTTTGCCTACAGACCCTATAAAGTATGTTAAAGAAAAAATTGGTTTTGAGATTTCAATAGATATATCCATTTTCAGGTATCAAAAAACAGTCAGTAAAATGTGGTTTTCATTTGGATGTTTGTCGGTCTGCACGAATATTTGGTTGGTCTGAGAATTAGGCTGGAAATCAATGAACTGACAGATTTCAATGAAATTTAGCAAATGTTTTTTGGTGTGTCATTTTTCAAAAATATTAGTTTCTTTTCTGGCAAAAAAGTTTATGCAATTCAAGTGTACATTTTTACTATTATCATTACATGAATATGTCAGTTTTGAGGTTTTAAATCCCTATCCAAAAAAGTATTTTTTATGTTTGTATATAAGTGATGAAATTTTGTTTACAATTTTTTCATTTTGTTTGTTCATATTTCAGGTCTATGTTATCAAAAATTGGAATTTTATTGACTTTTTTTGGTGTAAAAAAATGAAAATGAACACATAATTCAGATTTTTTTTAAATTCAGAAAAATGTGCATTTTTAGGGATAAAATACGTTGAAATAAGTTTAAATTAAAAAAAAGCATCCGGGTTGATCTGTGTTTAAGTGTTGATTCCAAATACAGTGCCTCCAGTGTATCTCTGAAATAAATCCAGAACGTTGTTACATTATATTGTTTAAGAGCGCATCTTTGAATCAGTGTATGTCGAAATGCATAACTTTGATCTCTCTCTCTCTCTCTCTCTCTCTCTCTCTCTATATATATATATATATATATATATATATATATATATATATATATATATATATATAATATATATAAATGCAAGCAACACACTCAAGGTTGTGTGTATAGATGCAGTTACTGCAATTGATTTACCCTTACTCTTAATGGTGATCCCTTGTCCTCATTAGTCTAACTGGCCTAAAGTCTACCTTAAGCAAAAATATATATATATAACGTTAACACTCACTTATACATATACATATGAATGTTCTGGTATAATAGATTTGTTTATGTAAGTTAACATTTTAACGGTCGATACTAATTTACAAGGACAAGAAAAAAGGTGCCTACGTGTCTTCACAAAGCACATACTTAACAATTTTTTAATTTTGTGTACTTTGAACTAAATTTTGTTCTTAATTTTAAACTTTGTTACACTATGTTGGTGTACACATTTTTGTATATGACCGAAAATGTGAACAAAAATTAATGAACTAAATTTGAGGCTGGTGTTTTGGTTTTTAAAGTGTGCTTTTTGAACCAGATTTTCAAAAAATAATTGATTGTGAGAAAGTTTGTGTAATGTTTTTGCAGTATTTATTTATTCCAGTTTCTCCCGAGTTCGATTCCCGGCCAGGGCTTGGCATTTTCATATGTTATAAATCATCCCGTCGTCTGTATTAGCCCAAGTGTGCACAATAGTCGAACGTTAAAAAAAAAAATCCGGTTTCTAGCTGATTGATTATTAATGAAAGATTTTTTTATTCACTATTTGTATTAGGGAAAGGTTTTCTATTTATCTAGGAAAATGGACAGACAGTTCAAGAAAAAATTCATTTGGTTGGTAAAGTCCCATCACTATAAAATAGTGATTTTCATCTGTATGTCTGTGTGTGTTTTTACGTTCAAGTTGTAAAAAATTTATTTGCCTAATTTAACTAAAATGTGTTAGGAATTATGAAATTTTTAAAAGTATTAAAAATTTTTCCATCAAAACCTTTTATTGCCCAAAAACTTTCAATTTAATAAAGTTTAAAAAACTTTAATCTGATTTTTTCTAAATTTATCTAAATCTTAGCCAAAAAAAGTGTATGGGGAATCTGTCAGACATTCAGTTCGTTGACATAAAAAAATAGTTCAAGATTATACCAGTTTTGCTACTATTTTTCCCTTTTTATATATTTAGTTCAAATGCTTAATGACATCATTTGGACCATTAATTTTATAATTTAATTGAAAAAAAATGTGTGCAATTTTTTTATAGTGATGCAATACGATACGCTGTACATCTCCCACGTTGTTAATTATCTCTGATTGTGTCAGTGATACACAAAACTATTTTTAATTAACCCGTCGACCTTACTTGCAAAATAATTTTTAAATATTTGTAGATAATGATTATCTGTAGTCATTATCATAATTTTATAGATATTCTTAAATATTTTTCTACTTCAACAAAATAAATTTTTAAGGTTATGTATTGTTGTATTTCCTTTTTGAGTTGATTTTTTATTTTAGATTATAAAAGTGTTATTATAATGAAGTTAGGCTGTATACTTGTCATCTCTATGTTTATTGTGTTAGGAAAGTCAAAGGTAACAGTTTATTATCTGCACATGGTGTGATTGCAACACAAACTGAATGTGATGCTTCTACTGTAAGGAAGTGGTTAACCTGCAAACAACTGTCTGCAAATGACTAGCTATCTACATGCAAACTCTGCCATCTGCATTAATTGGTTGCTTAGTACTCTTTCATGCCTATCACATGCTAAATGTGTTAACATTAAACAAAAATGGAAGCATTTAATATCATATTCATTGGTGAAAAACACAAATTAAATGATTAACAGAATTTTATGAGAACATTTAATTCCATTTAGACTTGTAGCTTTTTTTGGTAGAAATACAATTTGTGGCAATGAAATAACCAGACTGGTGTTACAAAACATTTTATTGATCGCCAATTACATTACAAAGCTTACACCCTTCAGTGAGTGCCCTTGTTAATCCCTACAATGCTCCATACGAACGTTTTATTGTTCAAAGCAGTGTTGGAAGTCTGCGTCTGTCAGTTCGTTGAGAACCTTCATCGCCTTCCACTCTGTCAAATCTTGACCCTTAAGTTCTGAGTTGACGTTAGGAAATAAAATAAGTCACAGAGGACCAGGTTGGGTGAGTATTACCATATATGGTGGTCCAACACTTTGATGCTGTATTTCGCAAAGAACACTTTCACAAGGCGGAATGAGCAGGCGCATTGTCTTGTTGGTGAAGCATCCAGGAATTGCTCTTCCACTAATCAGGTCTTGGCCTTCTCATTCATCATGACAGGCTGTCACAACCTCGACATAATAAAGTTTATTGAACGGCTGCCCTTTGGGGACTCAGAGAACATAGAAAATTCCAAGCTTGTAAAAATAATGTCCTTGGATTTTGATTTGCTAATTTTTTATTTTCTTGCTGTGATGAGATAGGGGCTCTTCCAGTACATCGATCATGTACTTTGTTTTAATATCATAGGTACTAAACCATGATTCATAAACAGTAATCACTCTGTCTAACAATTCTGAATTGCTGTCAGTGTTGTTTAGTAGTCAGTACAAAATGTTCATTCTTGATTCCTTTTGCTCTGGAGTTGAAAGTTTTGGCACCTTTTTTGCGCACATTTTCTGCAGTTCACTGATTCATGCAGTATCCGATGGACACTTTCTTTGTTAATTCATGAAATTTCAGCAAGAGCTTGGACACTGAGACAATAATTTTTGCAGGTCATTTTATTGATTTTCTGGATGTTGTTATTTGTCTTTGATGTTGAGGGTCGTCCAGGGTGCGGATAGTTCAGTTGTTTTATGTCTCTCCTTAACATTTTAAACCAATCAAAAACTTGTCTGTGTGATAAACATTCATTTTCGTACACTTCCTTTTAACATTGCAGAGCTTCTGTAGCAATTTTCCCCAGTTTTACAAGAAACTTGAGGTTAACTCTTTGCTTCATCTGAACACTGCATTTTTTCATTGAGACATTAGCACGAGGACTTGAACGGGTGATTGCTACAGCAAGCCTGAAGGGTGTACAACTGTGCTCATTGAGCTTAGTGTGATAGAAGCATCAACAGCCACAGACATGTTCTAACCTGCTGCAGTGCACTCGCTGTTTGCAGGTAGCAGCACCAGTCTAGTTATTTAATTCCCACACCTCATGTTACCAGAGAAAATTAATATAATAATCGTTTGAACTTAAACAAAATATTAAAACTAAACATATGTATTGTTCACAGAAAATCATACCCCAAGCGATCCGAAGTGGAGATGTCGAGGAATTGTTCGTGCCGAGTGCTAGGGTCGCTCAAGCCAAAGAGGAGGCGTCGCACCTGCCTCAGCTGCAGATCACTAAAGTAGACTTACAGTGGGTACAAGTCCTGAGTGAAGGATGGGCGAGACCTTTAACTGGTTTTATGACTGAAGATCAGTTCTTACAGGTATGTTAGGTTATTTAATTGATGATGAACAGATAACAGCCACTATTATGAAATTTACTCTTTATGTATATTGGATAGTCCATTTCCCTATGTATATATATATATATATATATATATATATATATATATATATATATATATTCAGTTATATTGGCATATTTTGCTCCTGATGATAATTTTTTAATGTCCAGACCACACTTTAAAGAATTATAAACTCCAGGACTCTTTGCTGATAAACTCCAGAACCTTGCAGACCATTCCTTTGGTTAATTGTCCAAAGAAACTGCTTTTTCTTGCTCTGGAACCTTTTAAGAACAGATAATCTGTAGTCTACATTTTCTATATAGAATTCGACTTTTAAATATACCAATCATGTTCATATGGTTTCTAACGTGACCGTGTTCCCTAATCATGCAGATCACTTTTCTTATATTGCATCCTTAGAAGGATTCTTATATTACAACCTACATGTAAGTCCAAGTAAAATGAGCCACCGTATTATACTGTTTCAACTGATCTCATACTGTATGATACTTTTGTATTTGATAACCACCACAAGTTGAGGTCCTATAAGTTTCAATACTGATGCTTAATTTGCACTTGAATCCCAACATACTGCGGCACCCAACAGTGTGTAATATTTTCAGGTTTTTAAGTAAAACTTGAGGTCCCTTTGTGTGTGTCTGTTCATTTGTTGATTTTGAATATATATATATATATATATATATATATATATATGAGTTTTGCTCATAAAGTTTTTTTTATTTTTTGGCCTCATGGGACCACTTTAGTCTAAATTTCAGTTCTTCCTAACATTGGGCTGTAATTTTTTTCTCCAATAATCCCTCATTCGATCAGATTGTTGTTTCCTGACGGCATCTGTGATCACTACCTTCTTGTGCCCCTTCGTTTTATCCACTTTAAACTTATTAGTCTTAAGAATGCGTGTTATTTTACATTTGTCTGTTTACATAAAGAGTTTACATATTATATAGAGTCGCTAAATTTTTTCAGTTCTTGTGTTTCATCCTGTTTAACATGTTAGGTCAGAAAAATTCATAACCTAGTTTGTGTCAAAACAAAAATTAGTCTTTTTCAGAACTTCTCAATATTTTACATGTTTTTGTATTTACGTATCTCAACAAAAGCGTATTTTGAAAAATTCAGCGTGATATTTTGTAGTGTAGACAATAAAAAGTATGTAGAATATGATTCAAAAGTAATTTTTTAATTTGGGCATCAAATATGTTTTAAATGGAACACTTAATTCATATGCAACAAATGGTATAGCCCGTTTGATGTGTTCTCTAGTGTATACTTTCCATATGTTCAAGGGTCATTTAACACTGTTTTTTTAGTAATAAAAACAAAGCCATATGCGTTTTATTGTAACTTTCTTTCCATTTTCAAGATATTCATTGTCTGTTGCACTTGGAACGCAACTTATACATTTTATTGTCAAGTTTTTAACTGATTGTATTTTTGTTAGGACACAGTGAAATAATTATTTTTCTATTTCCGTAATTTACTTTTTAAGTTATCCATGTATCTCACAACTTTAACCGCAAGCTTAAACAAGAATTAACAGTTCTGTTATATTTGTATTGCAGAGTATACATTTCAACAGTTTAACAGACGACATAAGCCAATCGATCGCCATCGTCTTACCAGTATCCACAGCAGACAAGGAAAGGTTAGACGGTAGTTCTGCGTTTGCGTTAGCTCATGATGGTCATATATACGCAATACTGCGACAACCTCAGTTCTACGTCCATCGTAAGGAAGAAAGGGTTTGTCGGCAGTTTGGAACTAGTCATGCCGACCATCCTACTATTAAGGTTAAGACATTTTTTTTGCATAGTGTTTTTGTTTTATTCAGTTAAATTTTTTTTAAAGAGTTTCAAAATAAACCCTTTGGTTCTTTCAAATGCTAAATTTGTTTGTATCCTCCTAAAAATCAACCTTAAAAACTAAACAAAATCTTAAAAGGAAAAAATCTATAAGCACTAATTTTTTATAATAAGCCATTATATCTTGATATATTATGTACCATTCAAAAACAATAATATATACTATATTACTTATATATATATATATATATATATATATATATATATATATAAGTAATATAGTATATATTGTATAGTATATTAGTGTATATAGTATGTAGTATATATGCAGTATAATAAATAGTAGTAGTGTGTGTGTGTGTGTGTGTGTGTGTGTGTGTGTGTGTGTGTGTGTGTGTGTGTGTGTGTGTGTGTGTGTGTGTGTGTGTGTGTGTGTGTGTGTGTGTGTGTGTGTGTGTGTGTGTGTGTGTGTGTGTGTGTGTGTGTGTGTGTGTGTGTGTGTGTGTGTGTGTGTGTGTGTGTGTGTGTGTGTGTGTGTGTGTTTGGTCCACTTTAATTTAAACTTAGCAGAAAAATTGATTTTCCTAATAGCTTGATTAAGTTCATTACCAACAAAAATCTTTTAACCATTTCTTTCAGAATGGTAACTATTTAAAATTTTATGGAATTCAACATTTTTTTATTTTACGTTTTGATTTTGAAAATCAGTTTTAACTGTCGTAATCAGAATTCAAATTTGCATAAATTTAATTTTTCTTTTACAAATAAAGCTTTAAAAAATTGTTTATGCAATTTTCTAACACTAATTCTGATCATCAAACTTCTGATCATCATAAATCAAGATCTATAACTTCTTAGACAGCTGTTTTACATCAAATTATATATTTAAACCACAATACCAATTTATTATACTGGATTTTCACAAACTGTATGTTCATTTCAGATGATCTACGAAAGTGGCGACTTCTTAGTAGGTGGGAATCTGGAAGTTTTAGAAAGGATCCGCTGGAATGATGGCTTGGACGACTACAGAATGACACCGAACGAGATCAGAGCGAAGTGCAAAGAGATGGGTGCGGATGCAGTGTTCGCTTTTCAACTTAGGAATCCTATTCATAATGGTCATGCTCTGCTAATGCAGGTAACTAAACAATGAAACTGGAAAGTTATGAATAAATAAAATGCTTAGTTTGAAAGTTATGTTTTACCATGATCATGGTCTACATCATGGTCAAAGACAGGTTTAGAGGCAGAAAACAACCATATATCTAAGTTAATGTGATGAAGGTTAGGTAAACTAATTATAAACCAGGGCATGAAATATGCTATTTAAATACAGGGGTGCCTCATGTTATGAACAATCTTTCTAATGACAATTTCAACTTACAAAATGGGATTTAAGAAATTTTCCTCCCTAACTCATGAAACGTGCCTCAACTAACAAAACTACGCGAACGTGCAACAACTTGTATTTTTCTTTGTGATAGAATCTATCACATCCACAGCCAAAATAAATGGAACACTTGCAAAATTCCACGAAATTGTCGAATTTGTGGAAAAAAACACCCTGATAAAGTGTTTACGAATATGGAAGCCGCACTGATGTCATTTGCCTAACACATTTCAGAAATATTTTTAAAAGTCTGCAAAAACAATCGTTGCTGGTCCGTTGTTTCACCAAATGTACATCAGAAGAAACTGAGGATTGTGAAAGTGAACCCAAAAAGGCAAAAGAAAGTGATGATAATTAGACAAATTCTAAAATTAAAAAATCATTAAAAAATTAAAAAGTTAAAAAAAATTTATAAAATTCTTTTCAATTCTTGGTTTTAAATTTTATTTTGTAATACACTGTGTGTGCATACACGTGTGCTCTCTCTCTCTCTCTCTCTCTCTCTCTCTCTCTCTCTCTCTCAGCTGTTCACGTTCACCTCCTCTATATTCACAACCTTTGCCAACGCCTTCTCTCACGAATTTCACTACCTATCTGAATCTTTAGACCTAATAATGTTTATTACATACATTATTTTTATCTGTGTTTTCTTAACGTATATTTCTTCCATATTTAACATAAGTGTATATTTTTTTTGTTGTATAGGGGGAGTTTGGGGGTGGCAAAATTTTTAACTTACAAAATGATTTCAGGAACGAATTGAATTCGTAAGTTGAGGTCCCACTGTATCCTTGAATTAATACCAAGATCAATGTAGTTTGGTTAAATGCATCAACTGAGGCAGTGTAAAAGCATTTTACAGACATAATAGCATGGCAAAAAATCTTTAAAAAATAACATAGTTTTGATTTTTGGCACTAACTTAACGCTAAACGGTCATGAGTTAGTTTGATTGGAAATAGTGTATTTTAAGAATCGGTGCAGAACTCTAGAATACTTTTCAGAAAAAAAGCCCTCTTTGTGTATTAATTATATGTGCTAAAATTGTATCAATAATTAAGTCATATATTTTATATACCTGAAAGGACACAAAACGCAAACTCATTGAAAGAGGATTCAAAAAACCAGTACTCTTGTTGCATCCTCTGGGAGGCTGGACCAAGGATGACGATGTCCCGCTGCCAACAAGGATACAACAGCATGTAGCTGTGTTGAACGAGAAAGTACTTGATCCTGAGTCCACTATTCTGGCCATCTTTCCATCGCCCATGTTGTACGCTGGTCCAACGGAGGTAAGACTTAAATCTTTGATAATACAAAGTGGTTGCTGAACTTCCCTTTGTTTAAAAAAATTATTAGTAATCAAATATTATCTGGATAATTTAAAGAAATTCCTTTTGTGGAGGTTTGTGAAAGCTTCCCCCAGTAGCATTTTTTGTTGGTATTTTGTTTTCACACACGGTTGGGCAACGGTTAAAAATTGGCGCAAATGCCTACCAATTAATAACGAACTAAATCCCAACATAGGGCCAACAATTAAACATCACCAAAAACCAACAAAGAAATTGTTGGCCCAACTTACTCCCAACAGTTACCCTACTAACTTCAATGGTAACCCTACTAATTACCAACATGTTCAAAGTATTAGATTTCTATTCAATTGATTAGTGAACTTAATAGTAATCATAATTTTCTATACTTTCATGAACATATTTGAATACCGTTTATTATCAAATGTAGAATATTCTTACTCGAAATAATATATAATATGTAGCCTACTTTAGCTTTTTAATTGTATATTATAACGTACATATTATTTTGAGTAAGAATACAAACTGAATTTGATAAGAAAAGGTATTCACACGTGTTCGCGAATGTTGAGAAGTTATGATTATTATTAAGTTCACTAATCAATTAAATAAAATATAACACTTTAAACATATTGGTAATTAGTAAGGTTAGGCCTACTATTGAAAGTTAGTTGAGTAACCAACATGGCATATTTTGTTACTGAAACAAGGTTATTTTACAAAAAGAGACAAAATTCACACAAACAACATTTATTTAAATGGCAGTTGTGAAAAGCCAAATCAAAAAAAGCACTATTGCACCAGATTAAAACTATAACTACACATGTAGGATCTTGCAACTATGCTTTGTGAATGACAACAAAGAATTAAACCAGTAATGGACAAACTTTCACTTTTCCACAGTGCTGGCAATATTTCAAATAAAAAGTACATCGTAAAATCATCCATAGTAAATTATTATAGTTAAGTAGAAATAAAATAAGAATTTTTTAAAATTTTTAATCATTGTAACACTGTTGTTAGTATAGTACTTAAAGATATAATATTATTCTGTTCACAATTATGCTAAAAAAAAAAATTGTTCTGTTGTTGGCAATTCTGTGTGTCATCACATGCTTGCATTTTGTAGTAAATTTTACAACATCGATAAAATACTATTATACTAACAAATAAGACACTATTTTTAAACTTTTGGAATAATTATACCCTATTTATTTTGTGAGATATTTATTTTAACAAAATATATTTTATACTTTCTGCCAACTAAGAATTAATGTTGGGCCAACAGCAGAGGTTTTCATGAATGTAACAGTTGGCCTAGCAAACAAACAGCTTGTTGGCCCATTGAGGATAATTCGTTGGCGTATTAACTAACCATTGCCCAACTTTGCCTACAAAATCCCAACATTGGGCCAACAATGTGTGCTACTGGGGTTGTTCAGTTTTTGTAAGTTTCATGATGTGCTGTGGACAGTTAAATAAAAAAAAGTCCATATCCGTTTTTAAGAGTATCAATTTAAAAAGTTTGTTTTACTTTTTTTTATTGCTATCAAGAAATGTTTGCTGTAGAGACGTTTTACTTAACCGTAAATGTTAACATGTATTTTTTCGTAATCTAAAAGTTCATTGCTTTTGACATTTTTCAATTTACGGAAAACAGAAATTCTTCAGGCATTAAGTGTGTGAACCATTCTTACAGCACTTTCAAATACTTAGTTGTATTTGTTAGAAATTTTGAGTTTTTAAGAAATTGTAATTTGACGGTCCTTTCGCTTTTAGTTTATAAAGATAGTGTATTATATTTGTATTCTTATTTATTTTATGGACTGAGTTGCTGGAAGATACATTTTACAAACCTCTCATTGCAGTAATAACAATTACAGTGGTATCCTGGTTAACGGCCTTAATTCATTCTAGAAATAAGACTGTTATCTGAGCAGACAGCTGTGCGAGTCAGTATTTACAATAGAGTCTTGTGGAAAACATTTTAATTTGTTACATAAAAAAAATAATTGAAGTCTCACCATTAATATGTTAAAAATGAAGAATGAAGAAAATTCAAAGAACAGAAGTCACATTTATTTAACCAAATTTGTACAAATGTAATTATCACATATATACACACGACAGATCAATACTTGTGTATTTTTTTAGTTCATTGTAGCTTTTTTTAGTTTGATAGTCAAAGTTTGTCTTTTACTTCAACTGCCACAAGCACTTCTTTAGGACTCCATTAATTAATATTAAAAACAAATTTTAAACAGGATTTAAACAACAATTTGAAACTCGCATACAGACACTTCACGTTTTGTTAAATTTAAAATCAAAAATATATTAAGAGTTGATGACACACTAAGTAAAATTAGGTAGGATGACAGAAAAGGCAATAGGAGTGGGCATCCTGAGAACACATAACTTAAAAATATTTTGTAAGTTATTGCCCTACAAAAAACCAAACACCCATCAATCAAAGGCTTGTTTGTGTTAACACAATGTTATCTCTGTATTTACACATCTGCTTGTAATAATTTTACATAATGAAAACACCCTTATAATATGTTCAGCCCTTTTCTGAAACCTAAACTCTTATGCCCCTCATTTTTCATTCCATAAATTAGACCCCCTTAGGTGGTTGTCACTGTATTATCATGGTAATTATAAAAAAGATACTATCAAAGCCTGATAACCCTCTTCCTTTAACATATAAAACTCATAAAGCTGTATTAGTTATTCTGTAAAAATCACTACATTTAAAAAAAAATTTATACTTGAGACTGTTGATACTTCATAGAAATCCATTATATTAATGAAATAATAACCCGTTTGTATGTTTTCACTGTTTTGAGTCTTGCCAATCATGGTTTCATTTGTTATGGCATTGTTAATCATTGCAGTGTTGTACTAGCTGTTTTAACTTTAGTCTGTTAAGTGGCCTTGACAATGCCATAATGAGTGAAACCTTGGTTGGAAAGACTCAAAATAAAAAAGTTGTGGAAATATACAAATGTGTTATTATTTCATTGCTACACATTTTTGTTGCATTTTTCCTTGAAGGGTAGGTATTATTAGTAAAAAATTATGAAATATTGTAAAATCTAATTGCAAGCAGTATATTGCAGTCGAAAAAGTAGGTTGCATAATCATTACATTTTCATATGATGCAAATATTTATTATTTATATGAGTATTATGATAACTGAAACCTGATTGTTATATTTTTTAACAGTTAAAATGTTAAACTTTAGGTGCAGTGGCATGCGAAAGCGCGTATGACAGCTGGTGCCAACTTTTATATCGTAGGCAGAGACCCAGCTGGAGTTCCGCACCCAGACAAGTCTCTTCAACGAGACTTGTACGATGCTACACACGGTGGAAGAGTACTGACCATGGCACCTGGTCTGGCTGATTTGGAAATAATTCCGTTTAGAGTCGCTGCTTACGATAAGACTAAAAAGAAAATGGATTTCTTTGATCCAAATAGGAAGGATGACTTTGAGTTTATTTCTGGAACAAAAATGAGAGGTGAGTAGGTGACCAACACGCCTGACTGCCTGTACTGTACAGTTTTAATGTGGCCTCTTGTCTTTAAATCCCCAAAAATCTGATTAGAAAACTAATGAAGAAACAGCAAAGTTAGCCTAATTTCTTCAAATTATTTCATAATAATTTGATCACGTACAAAGATTTACGACTCGTGTAACAAATTTAAAATACAAAGTACACATATGGAACTTACCGGCGAGTTACCGACAGAAGCGAAGCTTTTGTTAATGATATCTTTGCTGAATATATAATTAGCTTGAAGATATGTTTACAAATATTTTGTTTTGTTTAAATAAGTAAATACGCGAACCTAGCTTAGATATTATTTACTGTAGTTACAGTAAAAGATCAGTAGTTTTAAATTCATTTGTAACGATCAGCTGATTTCATTGAACAGCTGATAGACTACAATAAGTTTTCGGTTATGTTGTTAAAAACTAGCAATATTAACAATGATTATTATAAACATTTATATTAATTTCGAATATATTATAAACAGTTACAACGTACACGTGTTCTTCAACTAATAAAAATATCAAAACCAAAGCAACACGTTTTCATATAATACGCGTGTACTGTTATGGAAAAGGAGCAAAAAAAAGAAAGAGTCAGAAATAGAGAGACAAAATTTGTTTGCTTGTTCGTTTCATATTTACATTCGGGACAGTTTTTTCTATTCTCTCCTCTCGTCAATATGAGTTATCATTATTTTCATGAATGAATGAGTATATTTAGGGATTACAAACTCATTGCGACATTCGTTGGTTTATTATGCCATCTTTCTATACTCCTGAGACTCAATCGTAGTATCTTCTTCAGCTTTAGCCTCTTCATGAAGTCCAGGATTTGGAGAGGATTCAAGGCAGGTAGATCCCTCATGTCTAATCGGTAACTTAACAAAATACTGACTCTTCTTGTAGCAATCGTCTCACCAGCAGGTGATAGGGAGTTTCCTATTTCCTTCAGTAATATCTGCAAGTTGGATCTTCTACTAAGCCAAGCAGAAGATATCTTCTACTAAGATATATTTTAAGAGTGTCATGCACATAAAGAAATCCGTCAGTAATTTTAGCGTATTTTTACTAAGGTCAGCTACGTATGATTCTTTATTGGTAACTATGACTTGTTCAATCTAATTGACCAATTTTTCTGAAATTAGACTGATTATTCATTTGTGTTTTTTTTGTTACCCATTAATTATATTTCACTTAAAAACAGCCATTTCCAAAAATGTATAGCTTTTGAGATATATTATATACAAACTCTAAAAATACTATTTTATTTTGTTTCATCATTAAGTAACAATTTTTTCATGATTTTAGATTCATTATTGTGTAACTTTTCTTCATTCCAGGCTTGGCCAGAACAGGAGCGACTCCGCCCGATGGTTTCATGGTGCCGTCTGCATGGACTGTCCTATCTAATTACTACAAATCGTTGCAGACACAGTAAACACCGACTCCAAGTACATTTCGAACAAACAACGCATTTCATCTCCTGTAAGCAATTTGTTGGGGTAAATACAACTGTTGGGTGCCAGTACTCGGTCAAATTTGGAAAACATAGTATTATAACCAAACCTTACAATAATACATTGAAAAAGGAAGGTATGGGCGTACAGAGTGATTTAGAAGTCTATACATTCAAACGGAGGATAAACTGAATTTAAGATAAAGTTTAATATAATTTGACAACTTGGAAAAGATGAAAGATTGCAAGAGTTGCGGAGATTAATTATTCTACTTGTTTCTCGATACCTGTTCCTTACAGTGTTTGAATATTCTTAAATTTTTAAATAAGTGATTGCTGACATGATGGAAACAAATTTCTGAAAAATAACATTTTTTTTAATCTTAAACTTTTTTTGAAATTCTGATTTCACCGTCTTAATCAGCACTGAAATCTATATAAATTAGCATTTTAAAATTTCAAAACCCAAAGGTGGTCAGGGTTCATTTTCTATTTGAAGATTTAAAATGTAATTTATGGAGTTTTGGATAATGAAATCGGAAAATAATTGTAATAACCTACGAAAAAGTTATACATTTTTTTACGATTTTGAATTGCATTTGTTTTGTAATGGTTCAACGGATTTGCAGAATTAATTTTTGTGCTAAGTTTGAATCAATATCGAGATAACATTGTTTTTTAAAGTTACAAAGTCCATGTAGAATGTTGAGACTATCACTCTGTACAAGTAATACTTAAATATAGGTTTATTTTGGTGTTCATATTTTTTAAGTAACTATTTATATTTCCTAATTATTAATATTTAAAACTTAAAATCTAACCACTGCCTAGAGTAATTTATTCTATGATAGAGTATCACTTTTAGCCTGAGTGGACACCAGATATGGAGTAGAACTGCATTGAGCTGAACCGAGCGGAGCAGAATCAAGTTGAATAACAACGGAAGTGGAGTTCAGACAGTTTAAAAGATACTTTTGTATCTTTTAAATCTAAATTAGGCCTATTGTAACCGATTGTAGGAAAACGCTATGTTTAAAAACCATTACCTAGACAACAGTAACATAGGTAAGAAACATTAAGTTTGGTCAGCATGGTGGGGAAAATAGTGTCGGCTTCAAAACCGAACCAAGACAGAGTCGGAGCTATGTGGAATGAGTCCCATCTATGCTGCTTGATTCCGTTCAGTTCAGTGGCTGCACTCGTAGTAAAAAACAATAGATTAAGTTTTGAATGTGTAGTCGATTCCGCTCATGCAACTCTGCTCCGCATTTGGTGACCACTCGGCCTTACATGTTTCATCAAACTTATTACAACAATAGGTCTTTCATGTTTTCTCTTAAGCTCTTACTGTAAAATATTAATGATAGAAAAATATGGTACTAGCATTGAGTAATGTCATATAATATTTAACACAAAATACTAAAAAATTTAGGGTGTATATATGGGATGTGTATTTAGTAATATTTAACAAAAAATACTAATATTATAAATAGTTAAAATTTACATTCAGCGCACACTAAACAGTGTATATATATAATTCCTTATAAGTAAGGAATTCATTTTAAGGACCAACTTATGTACAGGCATTTATACCTCCTGTAGGTCCTTCATATTTTGTAATATACACAATTATCAATAAATGTTATTTACATTCCTGTATTACAGCATAATCATATTGTATAACATTGTTTCACGATTTTTTTTTAATGTAAAATAATGCTTTCAATCCGATGTACGTTATCTTAAAGTAAGTTAGAATTTAATAGAGTGTATTAATGCTTAGTTGTGGAATGGATAAAATATCTGAATCTACTTTGTTTCTGAAACTTATAGACCTGTATTGCAAGTTACAGGCACTATATTACAGTGTATTATAGTAATAGACATTTGTATTTTGTGAACGAAAATTACCTGTATAGGTCTATAAGTTATATGAAACGGACCTCGGCATGTTCCGGAAAATGGTTTTTAGTACTAGCTGTTTTGTACTGAATAAAATCTCTTTTTCATTTTATTCCTAAACAATACCATAAAGTGAAAAAATGACAGCATCTGTGTTGGTTTTTTTTTTTAATCTGTAGTGCTTTATTAACTCGGTGAGTGGTTGTTTTTTCTGACAAGTTTTTATTAGATTATACTGTATTTGAAAAAAACGGGTCTACTAAACAAACAACTTAGGTAATATCGTCTATTGTTAAAACATAATATGTTAATGAAATGTGTAGCAGATTTACTTAAACAAGAATTAATTGTTGGAGCTACGATACATAATTCGTGCCTGTAATCTGACCGCGACGCAGATCAGTGGTAGCCGCATGGTCTAGGTAACAATAATTTTGTAGTTTCACTTCATTTGTTTAAAAAATGTGTTTATCCGTGCGCAATTCTGGCAGTGACAGTTTGTTTGAAGTAAAAATCTGATGATCGACCTTGTTAGGGTTTGAAGCAACTGTTCGGAATAACTTTTTGTAGGAAATCGCTAATTTCTAAACAGTAAATCAAAAATTTTTGATACTCGGTACTACTAGGTTTCAAGAGCAAAAGTTTTGTAGTTACATATTCATGTATGAATCGTCATTAAGAAAGAAATCTATAAACAGTTACATACGCAATTAGCATCTCTAATTCAAATTTCCATATCAGTATAATAGGAAATTATAGTGTTAATAATATTAATAAAATATTATTAATACTATATTTATTACTGTTTAATAAACATAATTAATAAAATTTTATATATTAATTCTCCCAGGGTGATTTATACGAAATTGGGCAGTATTTGGATAAATAGAAAATTTGTTAGGTTTAATGGATTTAAAATAGTAATATTTGTCTCCGAAATTATTTGATTTTATTCTGAATATGTGAATTTCATATGGAAAATAAGGTCCAAACGTTTGTTCACTTAAAGTAGGTCTCACCAAATCCCGGTTATTTCTAAACTTTTACTGTTGAAATATCAATTATAATGCTTCGTATTGTGATAACCTTGCACTTTACCGTGATTTTCTTAATTTAACTTACTGCTACTGTTTGATTAATAATGTTTACTTTAGGCTGAACCGCTTCAATATATGTCTGAATGCTTCTACGACTGTTCCATGACTCACATGGCATCCTTTCAAATTTTCTCCAAAAATGTCGTTTGGTATTACTCCACGGATATGCACTGCTTTTGGGTTCATTTAAAAATTGCATCGGGATTTTAATAATTTTTATAAATAAAATCATTATCCAGATGTTATTATTTAAATTTTCTGATTTGGAAAATTATAGAAAAACTTGTTTGTTTTCTTAAATCTACTTACGTATAACAATTATCTGTACGTAAAATTTAATTATTTTGAAAATCTGCTGAGTTTTAATATTTGTGATTGGTTCCCACGAATCAGGATGTGGGTATGTTGCGTCCGTAATAGTACGTTCGAATTATTTCTGATTTTCCACTTGTTTGTCATGGTTATTTGAAATTCCAGAATTGTTATAAAAAATCTGAGGTATATTTTAACATATTTATCGGTTAAAGTTCTTAAATGTACCGTTTTCGCCTAACTCAACGGGTTAAATTGTTATGTTCAGAAAATACACAGTGTCTTAGGTTAAGCCTCTGATATCACGTTGATTATGTAGGTTCTCATTTGCACCTGTTTTATTTGTTGTTGTTTGAAACATTTGAGAAAATTATGAATTGTTTCAGTTGTTCAGTTTTGTGCCTAACCTAGTGTACTAAGTTTTTCGGGATTCTACCACAAAATTTTTCGTGAAGCCCCTCTCCCACACTAATCCCAATAAATATGTATCCAAAAGTTACTTGCACAAAGGAAAAGTTGACAGTATTCAACACACGTAATTATACCTTCTATTGATCGTTGTTAAACTTATAAAGGTTCTGTGTTTTAATGATAGTCACTATCACAAATTTGTTTATATTTAGGGCTATCATTTGCAACAAAATTTCATGTTGGTTGGTGCGTTATCACAGCACGAAATGAAACAAGAACCTAGTTGAACAAAGTATTTACTGGTCCCTCGGTTGTTTTCATATTTTTGTTTTTTTGTATGCTTATTCAACTGTCCAGTCAAAATAAATATATTCAAATTAAAATGAATGATAAAAACAAGTAAATAAAATATTTTTGTTATTTATTTTAATGTATCCATCTGTATAACAAAGTGGAATACATTTAACTAGTACTGAATAAATATTTTCATTTTATTTAGTTCTGAACCCAAATCGGTTATTTTTACACTTTCTGGATGCACTCGTTATAGCCTAATATTACTGAGTAATACTATATATTGTACTGTACATAATAATATTGTAACAATGTAATATTGTACTGTACGTAATAATATTGTAACAATGTAATATTGTACTGTACATAATAATATTGTAAAATATAATATTGTACTGTACATAATTATATTGTACAATCTACATAATTTTAACCTGTGACTATAGGCCTACACTATATTCTTAACTGTTTATTATTTTATATTTAAAATCTGTAAATTATGATTAATTTTTATTTTGAATTAGCATGAAGCAAAACTGTTTAAAACAGATTGTTTTTTTTTTTACTCATTAAGTACCATATTATTTAGTTAACGTAAATTTTATAAGTCATTTATACAATAAGTCTTATAGGTTATTTTTATTTTGAATATGTTATCATTATATTTAATATTTTTTTAATATTCTATAACTATAGGTATGGGATTTTCTTATAACATTATGTTTTAATTAATTTATAAAAATATTTTAATATTTTAATAAATCATTGATTAATTTGCATTCGAAAAAGTAACTTGTAAACGAAATCATGAAATCTTATTTTTTTCGTAATACGTTGAATCGATTTTTATTTGTATCTCTAATAATGTATTTTATTTAACCTTTCGACCAAAGAAAATTTTGTTATTGTTGGCATATTTAAAATTTTTAATTTGTTATATTTATTTTTTTATTAAGTTATTTAATTATTGTTAAATTCTGTTGATGTGTAAAATTATGTTTTATGATCGTTGGAAGAAAGTTGGATTGCGTTGGAAATAATGTAAATATATCAAATATTATAGCTAATTCAAAAATATTTCCACGGAATTGTGTGATATGAAATTATTAAGGTTTAAATTGTTAAAGCAGTGTAAATGTATTTCACTTTTCTGTTCTGTATTTTAAAAATGGCTTTTGTAGTTTTGAAAATTTAGTTGTTCTTAAATGTTTTTCTATTGAAAATAATCTGTTTTTAAATTAATTGTACTTCTAGTTTGGCCTGTATATTTCATCATTTTTGTACATGCACACAATCAGAAAAGGTAAATTATACACAGCATTACTATTTATAATTTTGGCAAAATAATGTTTAAAATGTTCACCTTAGCGAATTTCATTAGGAAGGAGAAATAGTAGGGATCCTGGGTAGGTTGGTAAATGGCAATTCAGAAGAACAATGGTTTCAGACTGTGGTTTGAGGGTGCATCTGTGTGTGTGTGGGGGGGTGGTTAAATGATAAGAATGTACAATGGATAAACAGTGTGTGAGCTAGTCAAGATGAATGAGGAAACTACAGGAAACATAGTCAATGACTGTGAGGCTTCTGCCAACAAACAAAGAGTGTTTGGCTTCAGGATCCTAAGGTCCTCAAGCTGAATGAGCTTCACTCTCTTGAGTAAACCAGTCTTCTGAACTAGTTAGATTAGATTAGATTAGATTCTAGAGGAAGGGATTTGTTCAACCCCAGGCACTGCGATCAACTGACCTATTGTGCAACTTACCTCTTAAAATACCTAGTTCAGCAGATTGGTGCCCCTAATTAGTTCCAACAACCCACTGACTAGCTCAAACTGCTGAAGATCTGTCGGGTCTTGGAAACCAAAAACCCCTAGCCTCCTACTAGCAAGAGCCTCACAATCATAAATTATGTGACCTGCAGTTTCCTCCTCCTTCCTGCACAATCTACACACGGTTTCTCCGTGGTACACACCTATCCTGTTCATGTGCACCCTCAGGCCACAGTGCCCTGTTATGAGCCCCCCTGAGTTGTGCTCTGCCCAGGACATCTTCTGCCCCTTTGATTCCTCCGGAAGGAACTTTGCTTAAGAGACGTTTACTATGAAGGTTGTCCCATCTTACCTGGTGTTGACATGTAATCCACCCATTAATAGCGGACCTGGCCAACAATAGAAAAATCCCTAAAGCCGGCTCAGGTCCGATAAACTCAGATGCAGATCCAAGTCCAGCCAGTCGGTCTGCCTCCTCATTACCCTCAACTGAACTAGTTACTTTGAGGATTAGTTGCACAATAGACCTTTTGGAACCAGGAACTGTCAGACCTCGTAATCTATAAAATATCTATCTGTATGATTACTCTATAACAAAAATGATGAATATTTTAAAAAAATAAAGAAAAATGTGAATTATGTGATTCGTCAGTGCTTTAAAATATATGTAATCGAGAGTTGTAAATGTGTAAGTAATATATATCTGTTTTTGATGGTAGGCAAAATTTTTATACTAAATTTTTTAATTTAGTAACAAAAATAATGTTTGAACGGTAGTTTGTGGTTGGTTTAAAAATTAATTTCATTTTAATAAACGAACTAAATTTGATTCCAAGGCACAATATATTGAATGTGTGAAACATATTTGCAGCTAAACATATTTTTGTATAAAATGCGTGTTGAACGTGAAGATTTTCTAAAGTGTTTAAAATAATTATTTTTTGGTAAATGTACGGTAAGTGTAAGGTTAGGTTTAGGAAATGAAATAAGATTAACTCTCCATCAGTTGCGCTATAAAAAGAACACAATCATTCGTAGTGTATTAGAATGTTCAAATAATTTACATGAGTACAGAATTGTAATCTTTGGACTTTTGAATTATTGAATCCGTGCTGTAGCGTGTTTACTAACACATCATTGAATTAGATTTGTGAAATTAATAAATAAAAAAATGTATGTTTATTTTGCACTCTGTACATTAAACAAAGCCTAGATTACACAACGCCTTTACTTGATTAAATAAAAAGTAATTCATAAACGATTAAACTTCTAGTAAGATATGTGTGCATAAAGATATATTTTCCTACAAGGAAAATCTCAATAAAAAATGCAATACTTTCTTGAAAATAAACATTAAAAATATGCCTACTTGTTTGTATTTGATGCTTGACGCCTAGATTGCTCAACACATTTACTCGATGAAACCTATTTCAGTATTAAACTATAGTTGGATGGGAGGTGAATGCATACTGTAGTCTTGAAATGCATTGATGCACATCACAAAACAAGCGGCATCTGTGACCGATGGAGGGTTAAGAAGTTTAGTTTAGTACGTTTTATTTGTTTTAGTTGAATAAGTATTAGATTAAAAGTGAAAAATGTTTTGAAAGTGTATTGATAAGTAGCCTAATTTATAAAAGCACAAATAAGTTGTGACATTGGAAAGTTTACGAGAATATTATGTAAATAAAAAACTGCATAGGCCTTTGTAAGTTAGATTTTATAATGTATTTTACTAATTTTGATTAATTTTTTTCTAAAATAAAATTAATATTTTCCGTCTTTCATTAGTAAAGAAATGTAAATCAATAAAAATAAGCGATAATTAGATTTGATTTTCGAACACGCAGAAAAAATATGTTTGATTAAAACTATTTGAGTGAAAGTTTTGAATTCTGGTTTTGTAATTTATACGTAACCTTAAATGAAAACCAAATCGTTTACTAGAAAATTGTTTTTAATTTTTATTAGTAAAAGTTCTTTGCTAATATATTTCTTTAGAATTTGGTGGAAAGGGCAGCTTTTATCCATTACTTATATTTCTTTGTAAATTATTATTTTGCCAAAGCTTTGTTGATTTGTACAGATAAAAAGAGTTTTAATATTTGTTGTATCCGTATTAAATTTATTTGTAATTTATTGTGTACGATAAAAAGAAAATGTATATTAAACTTTTTCAGAACATTTTTTGTATCGTTTTATTTGATTGTGTTTGTCTGCACGTTTGATCTAATGCGGATTCACTCTTGAAATGTTTGGCGAAGTAACGAAGGAAGATCAGAAATATTTCTTTAATATGACAATGAACAATAACAGTGTGTATTGTTCATTTACTTCTGAGTGTTTATTTCACATCGGTAAGTTGATTCCAGTCTTCACACACACAAATTTATAAAAATATTTTAACGCACCCTCAAAACATGTTCCATTAGACATAAATTTCATGTACTGGGTCTTACCTTGATCATTGTTCTGATATCTCAAATTAGACATTAACTAAAACATCAAACAAAAATTCATCGCTATATTTATAGGGACGTGCAAAAAATGTGCTACTTTTACGAGTTTAGAATCCTCGTCAGGTACAATGTTCTTCCTGCAAATAGGTACATCTAAACAAAACAGAAGGTCTAGGAAAACAGACTTCAATAACTGTGTTCTAAATGTGTGTTTATTTTGTGCTGTATTAGTAATTTTAAACCTTTACACCAATATTTTTTAATTTGTAGTAAAATTTTGGAATTGTGTGATTTTTTTGTTGTTCTTTTTGCTAGTTAAAAACCAAGTTTCTTTGCGGTAGAGTAGTACTTGTACTGTGGGTGTAGTAGAGGGATTGTTAGTGGTAATTTTTGCTCTTGGAATTGGCACTACTGCTGGAAAAACTGTGTAAAATTGTTCAATCTATAACACTAGGTATTGTTACTTGTGAACCAGTTTTACGTTGAGTAGTTATGGCATCCTGGAATGTCCGTGGAGGAATGACTTTTAAAACTTAAAAAATGTGTTTAATTTTATTTTGAATCAAACAAGCATTACTTACATTAAACCCCCCAAAATTGTAAATAAGCCGCAATTAATTCAGCAAACACGAAAAACACTTGATAGCAATATGTATACAAAAGTAAAACCAAATTGTGATATTCAAAAGTGTTTTTAATTGCATATTATTGGTGATTTATCATTTTTACTCTTATCAGTCAAAGAATTAGTAAACCTAGTTATAACATTTAAAAAGGCACTGGTTAGTGTGCTTTGCACATCTCAAGTTTGTTGGTTCAAGATGAAGTTACTCCCGTTGCTTTCCTTTCATTTAACTCTGGTCCCTTATCCAATCAGTCTTAACTGGCACAAAGTATAGAAGCAACAAACAAAAAAATCAAATTTTAAATATGTATTTTTTTAATGGAATTTCCTTCTGAGATTTTATATATTGATTGAATATTAGAAAAATTAATATTTTAAAGATTTAGCTGTTAAATATATCTTTACTCAATGTAAATTCGCTAATTAGTGGCAACCTGTTTTACTTAAAAAACAGATCAGCTGATTATTTAAAACACATCGTAAAAGTATACTGTTATTAAACTCAGCTTTGCCAAAGTGGAAAAATATTGATGGTTTAATAATTATACAACAAAAGAAATAAATACAAGCTATATTTACATAAATTACAAAATAAATTTGTTTATAAATAAATTAGACTATATTACATATATAGTCAATTCATTCTTTTGCTTTCTTAGATTTTCCTACTTTCTTTTGCATAGTCTTGTACTTGGCGATCGCTTTGTGGACAAAGTCTGTGGCTGCCGTTAGACGGTCGCTAGTCAGAAACCCTCTCGTGCTCTCCCTGCTGAACCCTAGACCAAGAAACGTGATGGTACAGATCGGAGTCAATGCACACACTGTAGTCGTCAGTGCTGCGGCGATCCCGAAAAGACCTAACACTCCGAGTACAAACACCATCACCTTCGCTCCAAGCTTCAAACCGATTGCGTTCAACGGAAAAGGTAAAAGTGCGGTTAGGAATTTGGCTGCAGCGCCGGCAGCTCCTAAAGCCCCCAAACTAGAGTAGAAGAATGGATGCGACTCGTGTGTCTCTGGAACTAGATATCCTTCGTAGCCTGTTTGTATGGTGTAGCCAGAATCGTCAACTGGTGGTAAGTTGTAGCCATGAGTTTCGGGTGGTCCGTAGACTGGTGCAGGTGTATGTGGGGGTCCGTAGACTGGTGCAGGGGCTGATGGAGTACCATAGACTGGTGCAGGGATTGGCGGAGCTCCATATACTGGGGAAGGCCCAGGTGGAGCTTCAGCAAAGGTAGTTCCGATGAGCAGAGGCAATATGGACAGCAAATAATTCATCTGAAACAGAATTGAAAATGCATTTATTGTTTAATTAAAACTAGGAAAGAATACAATGTTACGTAAGATTGTCAAACTTATGCAGAATTATTTATTTTTCTGAAATGAAAAAATTATATCTTCAATGCTTGGCAGACTTATTTGAAAGTAATTGTTAATGGATCAATTCAAAGAAGTTAATGCATTAATTCTGCATTTAAAAATCTGTTTAGGACATTTGTTATTAAATATTCTTCATGAATTAAGTCGCAAGAGAGCTTATAAGCATCTCTTCACAGGATAACTTATCAAGGCTACTATAAAATATTTGTATTCAAGCCTTTATTTTGGTCAAGAAACTTTAAAATGATTTAAATTAAATTACTGATGAAGTTATTCTGAAAAATTAGGATTGTTTTCATTGATAGGTCTTCAACTGAATTTTTTAAGATAATATCAATGTATCTATTTGTTTGATTGCTTGAGGTCTTCATTTAATTGAGCGGCAGAAAGTGTGCACAGTGCAGTGTTTTTGAACCACTTGTTGTTCATTCAGCTTTAAATCTTTTTAGAAGTTTTGTAGAAGGAGCCGAGTGGTTGTGTTGTGAAATATGTAAAGCTATGTTTGATTTAAAATATTTTATTTATTATGTTCTATTTATAGTGTATTTTACATATTTTCAAATATTTTATTTATCTGAATAAGTTTATTATTAATCGGCCTACATGTCACATTAAGTGAATTTAAAATCAATAAACAATATTTAACTTACACTTAGGCTACAGATTTTAAAGTAAATTTTGAATATTGCCCTTTATCATAAATCTCAATGTTTTCAAGTTTACATTTGGTATGACCAAGTTTTAAAAATAATCCGTTGAAGTGTTTTTAATAAATTTAGCTTATTAGGTAATTTCCATTTTTGGTTCTTTGTTGAGTAATAAAAGTCGTCTATATAAAAAAAAATAATGTAAAAGGAATGAAAAAGTTTGTGCCAAGTAGTAAAGATTAATTTATTATTATTTGGTTAAGATATATTTACTGTATTTTTATTACATAAGCAATATTTAAAAAGAAATTGTTTATTTTACATTACTAATAACCTAACACAGCTGGACAAACCTTCCAAACAGTATAATTTTTAAGTAAAATTTAATAACAATAATCTTATAATAAAAACATCTATAATTTATATTTATGATTATAAATTTGCAAAAGAATAATCAAATATTATTACTAGTTTAATGTACAGCAGTTTTTAAAGTAAAATTCATTAATTTTACTTTGTATGCTTAACAAAATACTACTGAACAGTTTTTTTTATTTTCTTATTTGATTTTTATTATAATTAAATTACTAGTTCTATAATTCATATTTCAGATAGCAGCACATAACGGACATATATTATAGCAATGAATATAAACAATGATTACAGTAAAATTTTATTAATATTTTAAATAGTTGAAAAATCTGTAAAAGAGCGCAGCACTATACAGAAGTGTAAATCCGCAAGTTTACGTCATATCTAATTCACTATAAAAAAATTCCCGCCAAATCAAACAATTTGTCCCGTTTCACTGAGAGAAAATTCCCGCCAAATAAGCACGTATATTTTTAGCGGGAAATTTAACAGTAAACTGGGCCAAATTTTGTTTACTACAAATAATTTGGCGGGAATCTCAAAAAGTAAAATAATACTTGACTGCTATCTAGCAGCTATTCTGTAAACTATGTCTGAAATAATATTATCACTAAAAGAAGAACTTGTAATTTATATCAGTTAGTCTGAGACATTAAAATTATTGGTCTTGTTGGTGCTGCTTTCTAGTGACATTTTTATCAAATACATAAATTCGGTTTTAATTTAAACAAATTATTCGTGTATAGTGCGGGAATATTAAAATATTGTTTAATATTATTTAAAAGCTATTTTTATAAATGCAGTACTGGAAATTGAATTTATTTTTTATACTCAACACAATATGAAATTTAGAAGAGTATAGTACGGTAATCGTGAAAAAAAATCAATTTTCACATTTTTATGGATCTGTACCATTACATTTACAGATTCCCTGAGAAAAATGTGAGTATGTCTGCTTGCCTATCTGTGACTGTAGTTTACACACTGGTGGAAAGTACATGAAAATTTTTTGTTGAAATTTCTGTATAGCGCAGCACTATACAGAAGTGTAAATCCGCAAGTTTACGTCATATCTAATTCGCTATAAAAAAATTCCCGCCAAATCAAACAATTTGTCCCGTTTCACAGAGAGAAAATTCCCGCCAAATAAACACGTATATTTTTAGCGGGAAATTTAACAGTAAACAGTGCCAAATTTTGTTTACTACAAATAATTTGGCGGGAATCTCAAAAAGTAAAATAATACTTGACTGCTATCTAGCAGCTGTTCTGTAAACTATGTCTGAAATAATGTTATCACTAAAAGAAGAACTTGTAATTTATATCAGTTAGTCTGAGACATTAAAATCATTGGTCTTGTTGGTGCTGCTTTCTGGTGACATTTTTATCAAATACATAAATTCGGTTTTAATTTAAACAAATTATTCGTGTATAGTGCGGGAATATTAAAATATTGTTTAATATTATTTAAAAGCTATTTTTATAAATGCAGTACTGGAAATAAAATTTATTTTTTATACTCAACGCCATATGAAATTTAGAGGAGTATATAATACGGTGATCGTGAAAAAAAATCAATTTTCACATTTTTATGGATCTGTACCATTACATTTACAGATCCCTGAGAAAAAAATGTATGTCTGCTTGCCTATCTGTGACTGTAGTTTACACACTGGTGGAAAATACACTATCATTTTTTGTTGAAATTTGCAATGTAAGTTTTCTCAAAATCGTTTCATAAGATCTTATTCAAATTTCGGCGATATATGGAAAATCATAACGCACGTCTGAGTAGTATAGTTAAAATTAAAAAATTACTGTACTAGAGTATACTGAAAAAACCCAAATATATCCTACACGGTGTCAGGGTTTATTTTTCGTTTTTCGATTTGCTCCTCTATAAATTTTTTTCGAATTTTATTTACGAATCTCCACGTATGACCAAAATTTAAGAAAAATCTGATGAACCAATTTTGAGAAATTAGGACGGTTTTTAAGCTTTTTAACGATAGCTTCCGAAACCATTTTGTATAGGTCATAGCGACTTCTTCTTTGGATAAATATGGATTTCATTTGGGCAAAATTTGATTAAAATTGTTATGGCAGATTTGGAAAAAACCCAAAAAACATACAAGCTGACAGACATCTAACTTTATTTATTTATGTTATTATTATTTTTCTTTTTTGACTCAGAGAATCTTAAAATTTCAAAACTAATTTCATAATATTTCGTACAGTGTGAACTTTGTACAGTAAAACTGGAATGAATGCAAAAATAGGCCGAGCTTACCTTCAGTTTGTTACACACAACACGAGGACACTGGTTGAGGCGCGAGGATGAACTGTTACATTTTGTTTCAACCCTTCTCTCTTGTAACCCTTCGCTCTAAACCTAACGGTGCCTTAAGTATAGCTTTGGGCTGTCGAGATTTCACATCTAAATCAGTCCTCGTTATTTGGAGTGGTTGCATTTTGAAAGAGGAAAATTTTATTCGGAAGTTGTGAAATACAGAACGGTGTAACAATAGCTTGAATACTTGTCCACTGAGGCGTGTGTTTGATATCGTGCTAGTTACTACAAGCTACTAGTTACAAGTTTAAGAGCCTGGATCGTTGCTGTGGCGGTAATAAAACACGGGGCGCACAACATAATGAGTTAATTTACTTTACCTCCAGAGTAAAGATGGAGTACTGCGACCCGTATTCCTGACTACAAAATGCAGTTTTTTTTAAACAGTTAAAGAAATTTTAAAACATAAACTGTCAAAGCAGGTACAATTCAATTCGCGAAATGATTTTAGCTTTAATTTTGGTTTCTAATTAAAATTTAACAACACATTTTACAGTATTAAATAGGAAAATATTTTTAAATTAGAGGTTATAAAACAAGTTTAATATTTTTAAATGTTTTCATCAACATTTAAGCTCCACTAGAACTAATTTTTGTTATAAAAAACTTAATTTGTAAGATTATTGCCACTACTTTATGGATTTACTGTGAACAAAATTCGGATTTATTAAAAATCAACTGTAATGGTTATGAATTGATTACACTCAAATGAAATCCTTCAGTAACCAAACAGAACGTTGCATTTTCTCCATTCAACTATTGTCCAAATCGGCCTAACTTTGAAACGCGTATAATATGCACACACTTATCTATTTGTAGTAAAGATATTGTTTTGAACTTTTGTATTGTCCTGATTCTTCGTAGTTCAGGGCGGCCAGTCAAAACCTGCAAGACAAGGGACTCCAGATCTTTAGGCGCTCTTTCTAGGGCTGGATGCAAGCTTGACCGTACTCGAGTGGTCTGTTTCTCTCTCAAAAGGCACATAAGTAAGTAACGACTTGCAACATTGGGCTACACGGAGATTTTTGTGCTCTCATTGTTTCTTGAAATAAGGTTTTTATTTTGGTGTATGTGCAATAAAATAGAGAGTGAATCTTAAATTTACCAAATAGCCTACACTTATTTAGTTAGAACTTCGATAAACAATTGCTTAATTTTGATAGTTTCTGCCACAAAAACTTTCCACTCTACGATTTATAGACATTTTTATGATTGTCAAAACTTTTAGATCGATTTCTATGAAATCCTTCATGTCAGGTTTGCCCATATCTCGCTATTTTGATAAAAAGAAAAGCTCTTTTGAAAAAAAAAAACATTTCTGTTATTGAACCAAAAATAAAAATCATGTAACATTTTTTTTCTCGTCCTTCTTTATTTTAATTACGATAATTTGTTCGAAAACACACAAGATAACAGCTAGTTTTTAACACAACTTGAAACGTATTACAGCCTATCAGCTGTTCAATAAAATCAGCTGATCTTTACGAATTAATAAAACAACTGATCTTTTAATATCACTACCAACAATTAAATTAACGATTCATTTCGTTAACTTAAATCGGTCAAACGTCTTGTAAGTTTCCGTAGTGTAGTGGTTATTACGCGCATCAAGCGCAAGGTTCGGTCCCGGACGGAAACAGTAATTTTTAATTACAATTAATTTAATATGAGACTTGCAACGAGCAAAATATACTGTTGTATATCGGTATACAATGAATCGAATTTTCTGCTGGTATTTTACTCCTGGAAATTTTTATGAACTATCCGTGTTTTTCCTAGGTATTTTGAGGGCTGTTTCTACTCTAAAAATATAGAAACAGAAAGTTTAAAATGTAACGGTAAAAATCTTACGTTATGTCGATGTAGAGGTGGAAATAATGTTTATCTAAACAGCTGATTTCTCAACACAACTGTTTCCTCGATAATACTGCTTCAATTAAAAGTCTATGGATCGTGTACGCAACTTGAATCTATTTCGTGTAAGACTAACGTTAATTAGCAGTAATTACAGAGTACGCTGCTATTTCTTAAGATAAAATTATGTTCTAATTTTAAACGCTTTGTACGTACGGAAGTGATCAGCTACAGTTTGTGCATATGATTTGCTTTGTATTTTTTTATCCTGTATCTTTTAAAAGAAAATATATACAGCAAGTAAGCAGCTGACCAAATTCCAACATAAAAGACTTTTAAAATGAAATATCAAATATAATTTTACCTTAACAAATATCGGATTATTATTTACCATTTATTAAAGACATTAATTAATTAAGATCATTCTTTTTATATTCTTCTTCTTTTCTGCTAGGATTATTGTCACTGTGTTCAGTATAATGATCTGCCTTCCCTAGCTTCGTCAATTCTACTTTCGTTGACGCATTTCGGAGAACCTCCATCTTCAAAAACTATATCTATACTCAGTTAGACTATACTTGAGTATAGAAATAGTTTTTGATGATGGAGGTTCTCCGAAACGCGTCAACGAAAGTAGAATTGACGAAGCTAGGGAAGGCAGATCATTATACTGAACATAGTGATTAAGATCATTAATTGCATCTTACAGGTCTAGATTCAATATGGCCGACTCGTTTGTTGACGTTATTTACGATTAATAACAAATTATTCTTTGTAATTAAACGGTTAATTTTTAAATACTTTATTTCGGTTTTACAAAAAGGAATAACGTGATTATTGTAATTGTGTTTTACTTAACAAAAACACTTTGAATGCAATTAAATGATTGCAAGTTATTGAGGGGCGGCGGGACTATCAAGAAAGTTGTATCGTCGATTCTTTCGTAAAGCGATGATGGATGGAATGAAGTAGGTCTGCAGTAAGTTATTGTAAGAAACACACTCACCGTCTAAGAATGAACTTGAAGTCCGTGCTACTTCGATTTCTTCACTACAACCTGTGCATTCCATCGTGGCGTTTCCAAACAGAAAAATTTCACTGAGTTTATTTTTAGCATAACCCAGCAGAGGCTAGAGTCACTTTCTTCTTCTTCTTGTGGGTTCCAACTGTAGACGTGGACGTTTCTGCTATTTTTACAAAACGTCAACAAACTGTTTGTTGAGGAAAAAAGTCGCTTTTTAAAACAGTTGGAAAAAAAAAACAGGTTTAGAAAACTGAAACTCAAAGTTGTATTAGCAGCTAAAACATAAAGCACATACGTTCAGTTTTCTAAGACTACTTTCTCATTCCCACTGCCATCATGTCCTTAACTGTTTTTGGGTGTAAAGCATTTAGAAAGGATAAAAATAATCCTTATAAGTGTAGTAATAATTAAGTTACATTATCAAAACGTAAATATTTTATGTACAAAATGCAATGAATTTCTAATAGAAGCATTCTTTTTTTACTTAAAAATTAAATAGTCCTTCGCATATTTACCAAAATGTAAACGATTTAGAATATTTTTAGTTGATTAAAAAAATATTGATGATTGATAATAAATATAAAAAATATGTTTAAATAAAATTAGGCTCTGTATCTACAAAATGTGAGAGGTTGTTACTACAACTCGCAACAAAATAGAGATAAACGTTGACATTGACCAAACAGTTCTTACTTCACTACAAGCAACAAGCAACTTTGGAAAAGGCATAAAAGCAGGTAGAAGTAAAGCAGTTAGCAGGCAAACAGTTAGCAGGAAAACAGTTTTAGAGCTTGCGGCAACGTTCGAATAGAACAATCCGTTCCTTGTTTAACAAATCATAAACCAGTCCAAATCCAACTGCTTGTTTCCGTTTGAAAAATCAGTTTGTTTGTCGTTTATAGAAAAGCAGTTTTTTTTAACAGTTTGGTGTTTTCTGCCCCAACACTAATTCCAAGTTGCTACATAATGAACGGTACTTTGTGACGTTATTGAACTGGTTTTACTTCCGTAAGAATTTCAAAATTGAGGAAGGGTTAACAATATTCAATTTCTCAATACACGAAGTATATAGGTACAATCGCTAATTCGATATGATTAGTCTGATCCTAATTTTGGTCATAAGTTCAAGAGCCATTTTGCCACTTTTAAAAAATGCCTGTTCGAGGATAATTAATTGAAAAATAAACCCTGACCTTTGTCTTGTAACCTTTGTTCTTTCAAAATTCGTTACACTGGCTCACTTTACTAATTAAGATTTATTGCGTTGGTTTTGAAAAATTTTATTGTTTGATTTTTTATTTTTTTTTAGATTTTTATTGTTGATCTATTTGTTTCTTTCCTTTTTTTGTAGATACGAACAACCCTTGCAACATTTACGTAATGGGGGAGGCTCGTAAAGCAGCATAGAGACTGCAGGTTGGTGGTGTCTGGCTAGCCTCAACATTGGGGCACGCCAGAATCACAGAAAAGAGAAGTGACCCAATTATAATGATGGGGACTGATCAGACATACGGTCTCTACACGCTTTGATGTCAAGTTGACGTTTGAGGGTGGAGATAGTGTGTTGAAAAATCTGGAGACGTAGTATGGTATACAGATGACTCCAAGACAAAGACAGGCAATGGTGCTGCGGTGTACGGCCTGAGACCGGGGTTAAAGAAAGTTATTACCGTGGGACAACAGTATTCTAGGCCATTAATGACCAAGGGAGAACCTGAAACGGGCCTTCAAGAAGGCCGATAGTCAGGCAGCAATAAAAGCACTTGCGAGTCCTACAATTCAGTCCAAGCTGGTCTGGGAGTGTCGAAAGAACCTCAACACTCTGTCCCTGGATAACCGGGTAACTCTTTACTGGGTTCCGGGGCATAAGGGAGTTGAGAGTAACGAGGCAGACCGAGTGGCTGCACTGGGATCTGCTTCTGAGTTCATCGGACTGAGCCGGCTTTAGGGATCTCTCTGTCGTTGGTGAATTAATAAACAACACCAGGCAAGATGAGATAACTTTCATGGGCATTCCCATAGTAAGCGCTTCTTAAGAATGGTTCCATATGGAAGGTCTAAGGGGCAGCAGATTTCTTGGGCAGAGCACAACTCAAGAAAATCATGGGGCTTATTACTAGGCACTATGGTTTGAGAGTGCACAAAAACAGGATAGGTGTGCACCATGGTGAAACAGTATATAGGTTGTGCAGGAAAGAAGATGAGACTGCAGGACACATAATCTATGATTGTGAAGCTCTTGCTGCAAGAAGGCTAAGGGTTTTTGGTTCCCAGGACACTAGGGATCTTCAGCAGGATGAGCTAGTCAGTAGATTGTTGGAACTTACTGAGGGCATCAATCTGCTAAACTAGTACAATAGGTTTAGTTGCATAGTGGATTGATCGCAGTGCCTGTGGTTGTATTATCCCTTCCTCTAGTTTGAATCTAATCTAACCCTTTCAACTTTTTCAAAAATGTCAATCTCTTTTTTAAATTTCTGAATTGAATCTGTGAAAGTTTGTGCAATGTTTTTGCACAATTTATTAATACAAAGGGGGGCAGATTATTAAGAAAAAGAGGCAGTAGAGAAACTGGCTGACAGAAGTAAAAAAACTAAAAACTAAAAAAAAATCAAAATGTACATCACAAATATTGTTAATTATTTAAGAACATTGACGATTTGGCATATAGTATAACGGTGTTTGTTAATAATTTAAATATTTATTAACGAACTTCCAGATGTAAGATATATTTAACTGTTAACGTTCTAAATTATTTTGTGCTAGGTCCCGCAGAGGGGGGGTGTGCAGACTAGCTTTGAATAATAAATACGAGTATTATAAGTCTATTAAAAAATTTAAATGGGGTACTTGGCTATTCTTAAGTGGGACTAACTGTTGTCTGGCATTCTAGAACATTCTTCCCAACAAAAATGCAATCGTTATAATTAACGAGTTAAGTGATTAATTGAAAAAAATATTAAATGAATTAAAAGAGAATTGCGCCCTAGAATTTGTAAAGTTCCAGGAAAATCTATCACGAGAAAATGCTTTATCTAAACATACAGCAGTTATGAGGAGAAAAGCTTTGGGAAAACATAAATTCAGCGACTTATAAATTATCAACACTTGGTTGGTTTTAAGGCTGTTAGCCCCGCAGGGGGGTGCAGGCTAGCTGCACCTATTGAGAGGATTTAGACGTCCCTCGCGGTACCCGAGTCTAACACACACTTACACTTACAACACAACACTTACGACTTTAACACTTTACACTCACACTAACATTTAGGGAGGCGATAATAGCCTCAGTGTGCTTTCCGCCTTAAAATTACAAAAAAAAATAGGCTGTTGGAAATGTAGGCTGTTTTGACAAGAGTTACTTTTGTATCCAAATGGCAGTTGCTCATTTCGAACTCTTTTAACTGACTTTAATTTCAATCAACCTTTTAGATATCTCACGAAGCATTTTGTTTTCCCCTCTTACAGTAAAACCATAATTTGCATAATTAAGATGAACAAATTGTTAAGAACATTTTATTTTAAATAAAAATGTACTTGTACAAATTTATTCAAGTAACACTAAACACATGGATACAGTTAGTGTGCAGGTTGAGCAGGAAGGGGGATATAATATGGAATCCAAGTCTCGTACGTAGAAACAGATTAGAGAGACAGGCGACCAATCAAAACTCTCCTTCCAGTTGAGCGCAGCGAACTGAAGCTTCAAGTTGTATTTACAGGTTCTGAATAACGATCACATGTTCTGGTGAGGTCGTTGTCGGAATTAGGAAAGTAAAGAGTTTGGCAACACTGCGTAATGCCACCTAGATACTTTCTTCTTAATTAAAAAAAAAAACACATTTGTTACTATATTTTGTAACTTTATTCTTTCATTTTGTGGAAGTTAAAATTAATGTGCAATGGAATGGAAATTTTAAAATTCATTGTTACACTGTTAAAAATTAATAATATATTATCACACTATTAAAATAAATGTAATTATTGTAACATTGTTTTGTAACATTTGTAACATTGTGTTTGACTTTGTGACGACCTCGACAGAGGGATTTAACATTTTCTATCACGGCTTGAAGATGAAACGATAGAGTTTCGAAACCGTGGTAGCCTTTACGAGGTGAATGGATAGACCACTGACGGGAAGAATAGGTCATAATCCTAATTACTAAAATAAACTATTACAGTATAATTTATCAATACGTTACAATTCAAATTATTATACTGTTAAAATCTATTGTTGAATGAATTAATGAATCAAGAGTTACTATTACATTGCGATCTTTGTAGAACTATTGTGACCCCTTTCAATATTTCTGGGAGAGAAAATCTTTTGTTACATTACTTTTATAATTCAATATTATAGTGTTGTATTTATATTATTATATTAAGTACTAACATTGTTGCTGTTCCTTGCTTTGTCATTTCGATTGTTGTCAATTTCAAGAACGTCTTAATCTACGAACTTATATTAGGCTGTTATATTACCTTGAATTAATGCATATTTTAATATCTATTAAAATTAATATATATTACACTGTTAAAACACGCCGTGACACTGTTAAAATTTAACATTGCAGTTCAAATTAATTGTTGCATTGTGAAAACAACTTACACTTTTAATGTTAGGCTACTTGTAAACAGAAAAATTATTGTTACCCTATTAAAATATATTACTGTATTGTTACAAATTTACAAATAAGCAATTAGAACCACTATTACAATTTTTAGAGGCTAATTAAATTTATTATATCTTTGTTAATGGAATAATATTGTGTGTTATTATTATTGTTTATA
Organism: Callitettix versicolor; assembly: GCA_022606455.1. Taxonomy (NCBI): domain Eukaryota; kingdom Metazoa; phylum Arthropoda; class Insecta; order Hemiptera; family Cercopidae; genus Callitettix; species Callitettix versicolor. Next base: position 99,535,656 of record CM040185.1, read on the forward strand.
TGAAAATTTGCCATCATTTTTATATGTATAAGCAACACAACATTTCGGGAGTATGGATCAACTCTTGTGCTCAAGTGCCTAAACTTTAAACATAAACTAATCAAATAGAACATAAGCCTGGATGTTTGTCTGTAGTAAAAACTATGAACAAACGTTTACAGCTGATATCCTAAGTGGTCAAAAATAAAAAAAATAAAACAAACAGATAAGAGAACAACAAGAATAACAAGGAAAGCTATACAATAGCTGACAAACACCTTATCAAAACCGAGATGTATGCTGGTCAAAAGAAAAAAATTTGATCGCACTAGCTAACGTTGGATTAGGACACAAAGTATAAGATGGAAAAGAATCACTTGCTTTTTTTTATTTTATCACAATTGAAACTGAACTTAGTCCATCAATATATATATATATATATGTGTGTGTTTGTGTGTGTGTGTGTGTGTGTGTGTGTGTGTGTGTGTGTGTGTGTGTGTGTGTGTGTGTGTGTGTGTGTGTGTGTGTGTGTGTGTGAAATGAAAGCGTTAGTTGGTTACACATCCTATGACGCACTCCAAAAATCACTTGATCTTGTGACAGTTGTATCAATCTTGTCTTAGTCCAAATCAAATGCTTTTATCCTGTCCAACCGCCGAACTTGAACCAAATTGTCGAGAACTTGTAGCATCTCGATGTTATGGTGCTTATGCAGTCTTACTTCATGCTTCCTAGCAAATCGCCGAACCTCTTCATGAACTGTAGCAATTTGTAAATCCTTATGAAGATCATCATTGCGTATGTACCACGGGGCATTAACAATGCCTCTCAGTACTTTATTTTGAAACGTTTGAATAATCTGAATAGCCCCAAAGCTGCACACCATATGTCCAGATGGGTTTTAGGACTTGTTTATAAAGTAATAGTTTATTGTGCACTGACAACTCAGAATGTCGCCCAAGAAGCCGATGCATTTTCCTTAGTTTCAGATTCAGTTCATTACGTTTCTTTTTGACATGAACTTTCCAGCGCAGTCTTGCGTCCAGTGTCAAGCCCAAGTATTTTGCATTATTATCTCGTGGGATCACTTGTTGATTGATAACCGCGGGAAGATAATTGAATTTTCTGTTAGTAAAAGTAACACGAACAGATTTTGTCTCATTCAGCTTTATTCGCCATTTTTTAGTCCAGTTACAAATTCCATTGACAGCTATCTGCAGCCTTCAAGTAGACTCCTCAATGCTATTTCCTTCTGAGATAACAAGATAACAGCAGTATCATGCGAGTGTAGCAACGATGGCCTCATCACAGACTGGAATATCACTTGTATAAAGCAAGTATAAGAAGGGCCCCAACACTTACTTATGGAACTCCGGCAGATATCCGCTTCAAATGAGAGTAACTATCTTCATACTTGATTCGAAACTGCCTTCCTGAAATATAGGACTTCAGCAATGTCACCTGCTGTTACATTGTCCAAAATTCATCATTACATTGTTAAAAATTCACCATTACATTGTTAAAAATTCACCATTACATTGTTAAAAATTCACCATTACATTGTTAAAAATTCACCATTACATTGTTAAAAATTCACCATTACATTGTTAAAAATTCACCATTACATTGTTAAAAATTCACCATTACATTGTTAAAAATTCACCATTACATTGTTAAAAATTCACCATTACATTGTTAAAAATTGAACACGACAATCATAATTTATTTTTACATTGTTAAAAAAACAATATTGTACTGTTTAAGTCGACATTTAAAACCTATCATTAAATTACAGTTACAACAGAAGGCAAAACAGTATAGAAACAAAAAGAGCTCTTTTTAATGTTATTAAAATCGTAACTGAACTGCTGAATCATTACAGAGCACGCTCGCTTCATGCGTTTTGTCTGTTTTTCGTTCACCAACGATCTCTGCTCCTTTAGGCAATGACACACTAACACGAGACAGTATAAAAGGGGATCAGGCCTCATACATATGAAAATGTTTACAAGATCTGCCGCCGCTTTGAAGTGTGGATTGATTGGGCGCAATTATGGTAACTCGGGAGTTCGGGATCGAACACTTCCGTCCAAATGCCTTTGAATACGGTCTCTCGCACACAAATGGAATTTGCAAACGATCTTTTCATATTCCTTGCAAACTGTTCTCTGCCGTTCTGTTCGTCTAATATGTTCGCGAGAAGGGATGCGTTTAAATTAATTGAATACATGGCGTTTCTGTAATTTACACGGAAACGTGAACTTGTTTCAATGAATTGACAACCAGGGGGCGCCGTGCGTAATTTCGCACTATGAAAGTTTTAAGTAAACACAGCCTTTTGAATAAGTGTAGTCGTTCGTGAGGGCGTAGTTGGAAGGATGGGAAAACATGTTTAAAAATAAATCGAAAAGCGACCGTTTTGACATAATAATCACAAATTTATTATTCATTGCAGTATTTACATTTTAATACAGATAATCGTTTTTTTTAATAGCAATTTTTACAGGGCATTACAATACCTCGTTGTAAACGATATTTGATCTAAAAATGTATCTTCTTGTACTTTTTGTAGGCCTATTTCATTTTCTTTAATGGATACAAACACGTCAGTTGATTTAGTTACCCTTAAAAAGCTGCATACAATTGTCCGTGAGTAAAGAAGGCATTTAGTAAACACAATCCTGCTCTTTGAAGTGTTTGTCCCTGCGGCTCGTTTATAGTGACAGCAAAAGCAAGTTTAATAGGTAAGTGTCTTCTAGGCATGTTTGATAACCTCTAACTGCATTTTGATATTTTAGTTGTACTTTGTATTTTATAATGTTCGTATTAACAATAGATAAATGCACGTTGGAAGGAGGAATCACAAATATATTTGTGTAAAAACAGTGTCCAAAACATATGTTTGGTATTCGAAATGCTTGTCCCGGCTTGTACGACGGGCAGGGATAGGAAACTATCAGTAGGACCACATAACCTATAAGTTCAATGACTTTGAAGTAAAATATTGAAATTGTTCTAATCACGCTGTGCAAAAAAGTGGCATTTGTAAAGGGATTGTCTATTCGTGATTAACAAGTTAGCTTCGTAAAATATACAAAATACTGTCTGATTTGTGATGCCGCGCATGCGCATCCATGATGCCGTTTAAAGTGTCTTTTACGTTAACATTTTCCACAAACAGTAAGTCTTAGCGCAAAATCTTTTTGCAATGTCAGAAGACGGTTAATAAAGTCTTCCTAAAGATACCTTATTTATGCCTGTACGAACAGCATGCGCTGAGAAAATGGTAAGTTGACTCGAGAAGTAATGTATATGATAATACAAATAGTTCGACGTTAGTAGGCTCTGACCTTGTTGTTTAAAAATAATTTCATCTAACCTAAATTCACACTTGGTTAAAATTCACACTCAGGCTTAGTGCAGTATAGCTGAAAATTACAGCTGATCAACAACAGCGGTAAAAAAATGAAAAGGGACGCTAACAAAGTGAGGTTATGTGTCGTGGTGTTATGATACGATCGTGTGTTCTCAAGTATAAATAAACTACAGGTGGATCAGTTATTACAAGTAAAGACGTAAAAGTGAAAATTATCTTAAAGCGAAAACCTTTCACCTAAAGTGAAAGGTGAGTCTAGGACTTTTTTAATGAGGGAAATACATCTTGCTGTATACAAATTATTAGCATAGAAAGAACGAAATAACGAACGAAAAAATGAAAAAACTAATGAATGAATGACGAATGAATAATGAATGGATTTTTAGGGTTACTCTTGCACTGCGATCTTTGTAGGTCTATTGTGCCTCCTTTACATATTCCTGAGAGATACTCAGAAGTACTAGTAGTTTCATAACGGGAGGGGATTAATAAAGATGAATCTCTCCCGCACTTCTAAATGGTGACTTCCATTTTCCTCATACAAGTACTAGCAGATGCTTATTCTGCTGAGTCCTTTCCCATTTTCCTTTCACTTGACCTTTATTACGAGGTGCTGCTTTTGACCGACCTTTTGTTACGAAGTGAGATCCCGCTCATATTTTACATTCTTTCTTACGGGAACACCTTCAAGTAGCTGAGGAAATGAGGTTCGCCTTTGAATGCATTGGTAAAACTATAAGGTACACTGGGAGGTCGCTAGGTCTCCCAAGGCTCCTTATGGTACACCGGTGTCATTCACTCCATCAGCACTGTCACTGTTTTCAATTCTAAGTGCTTGCTAAGAGATAAGAGTTGAAACAGGGATTGATATTCGGAAAGCACAATATCTCGAACCTTGTGAAACTTTTAAATTCAATGTTGGCGTGTTCACTTAATTTCTAGATGGTTGCACATTCAAAGAATTCCAAAATTACGAGGTTGAAGCAGTGGTTATGATGTATAAGAACAAAAAGCAAATGCGTGAAGCCGTTTTGCTGTGAAAAGCGCACAAAAAGTGCAAAATAGAGAACTTATCGTGCTCTAGAAAGAAACCTTTTTATTTTTTACAGACAAACATAGATTAATAAAGTTTTGCATTTTTACAGTTTAACCCTTATTTAGTTTTGATTTCAACTCAAAAGTGTTTATCCAAAATTTTAACGACCGCGATTAAAAAGTAAAACTTAATTCCATTTTAACACTTCGGGGTGGATTTTGGAAAATATTTTTTTGTGCGCCTTGAAGCACCTTCGTACCAAATTTAAACTCTCGGATCTGGAGATACAGATAAAATATAAAGTTAAAACCGATTTTCACCCTTCGGAGGTAGCATTTCGCGCACGTCCGAAATCGTTTTCGCGCACCTTCAACGCTTTAAGATAAATCTGTGTGTGAAGCAATTAAAAATCCATTTCAAAATAATCCTTAGCAGCCAGTAATTAATTGCCCAAAAATGCAAACAAGGGGCGTTAAATCAAAGCGGTGCACGAGCTGCACCGGATTACACTGGGCAAACAAATTATTAATTAATTGATAACAACTTAAATTCCAGCGCGAATATAAATCGCCGGTTCGTTTTAATCTGCCAGCCGAGTCTTTTGTACGATAAAATGTCGGAAGGTGGAACAAGTGCGCGGGAAAAAACGGGAACAAGTGACGCAAATCGGATTTGTCGGCGATTTATTGCGCTTCGCGGGGTCGTATTAATGCCTGGCGACAATGGAAGGGGGGGGAAGTTTGGTTTCGGTCCGGGCGGTGTTTAGTCTTTCCGTAAAAGAATGAGCAAACGAGTTGTAACTGGTTGGTTACTGAATTGACGTTACGCAAACATAATGCTAAACGTGCGCCATTCAGAGCATCCGAATAAATAAGTGTTTCTTAAGCTTAAAATTTCAAAATCATGACTACTTGAAATTTGGAAAAAAATTTTTAGTGTTAGGTCAAACCAAGAACCCTTTGCGCGTCTGTTGGTAACGATGGCTATAAAATTTCGCAAAAATGGTTTTTGTAGCGGCTCGAACCCACGATGAATATAGGAGTTGACCTAAAAATATTTAGGGGTAGTTATGGGGTAAAATCTCGAGAACAAACTTATTTTTTATTTTAGGTTATCTTTTGAAAACTATAAATGATATT
>CM040185.1:99546185-99556185 GCA_022606455.1 Callitettix versicolor
TGCCATTGTAAAACGAATCAACGCATGAAGTTGGGTATTTTTTTCCGAATTAGTTCTCTATCAGGTAACGAAGTTAAGTTTGAATTGTATTGATCAAACCGTTCTAGGGATATAAAATATTGTGTTGTAACAACAAAATGGCGGCTAATGAAAAAACATATGTTTTCGGACAAAAGTTTAAATGAACTTTTTTCACATTTCAACATGCGTCACGTTTTAGGGTTGGTTGTGATGTTGGATTTTGTGCAATGCGAGTGCACAAATTTATATCGATATATAACAGTATACTTTGCGCGTCGCGAGTCTCATTTTAAATTAATTTTAATAAAAATTTCCTGTTTCCGCCCGGGATCAAACCAGGGGCGCGTGTGAGGCGCAAAATATACTACACTACGAAGAAGTTTGACGTTGTAAATATATGAAATAAATTGTTAATTTAATTTTCATAAATATTTAATAGTAACAGATCAGTTGTTTTAAATTAACACGTAACGATCAGCTGATTACATTGAACAGCTGATAGATTACAATAAGTTTGAGGTTATGTTGTTAAAAACTAGCTGTGTTAATTTTGTTGTATTTTCGAACAATTTATCGTAATTCAAATAAAAAAGAAGAGAAAACATGATAGGCTATATGATTTTTTATTTTTAGTTCAATAATAAAAATTGTTTTTTCGGATATAGAATCAGCTCCCGACAGATTGCCGTATAAATTGGTTTATTAGGTTATGAAAAAAAATCATATAAAAGTTTGTAAATCCGTAAAGATTTTGATGAAATTTTAAAAATTTAGTTCATAAGTAGTCAAAACTACGTCGCTATTTTTGTGCTTCATATAAGAAGATAGTAAAAACTAATAAAAATCTGATATTCGCAACTTGATTTTGATGAATTTTTTTTAACGAGTCAGTAAATACACGAACAAATTGTATGGGTTATCTTTTTTAAAAAAAAAAATTAAGGACTAATCAAAAACCAGAAAATCGGTTTGTCATAATTTAGTAATACGAAGTATTGTATCTCAAGTTAGTGCTGACAATTTGAAATTAGAGAAATTTACGTTTAAAAAGTGAAAAAAAGAAAGAAAAATAAATCCTAACCTCACTAGTAATTAGCTTCTTCTAACTTAGGCTAACCATTTTGATGAATCAGGTCAATTTTTACCGCAGCTTCTGAACAATTTTATTTGCGCAAATAGCAACTCATAAGTTAGGAAATGTTTCATTTAGGCTATTCTTAAATTTGCAGTTTAACCAAATGTGAACGGGTTTATGTACAATCATTTTCTCTAGATTTCAACATTAATTCGTCAAACTAGAAAGAAATTCCCCTAGATTTAGGGAGTTATTCCCTAAGGTGGCGACAATGACGGCTTAATTCTGCTCCACAACTTTTACCCGGCAGCCGCATGTTAATGTAGTCAACTTAATGAATCCAACAACAGATAACTGCAGACTGTAAGCTCGGCAATCATTAAGAAAAACTTTGCTTCCACAATCTGTGTTTCAGCCTCATTAACTTTCATTAGTACCGCAAGAGGTAACCACTCCTCCCTTAACTGAACTATTGTCAACTTAGTTAAGTTAGCAACCACTTCCACTCCCCAACCTCTCTCACCCCCACTCTTGGATAATGACGTCTGTTCTTAGACAGTTAAGAGGCGTAGCCCATTGTTACTGGATTTACGTACGATGTGTTTAAATATGAAATATACAAATTTACACGATTTTGTAAATACTGTTAATACCGGCACGCAGCTGTCTCGCTTACGTGATAGAAGCGAATTTACAAAAGTATTTTTCTTTAATTTAACATTTTAAAATTCTGATTTCACCATCATAATCAGCATATATTAATATTTAAACTATCAAATTACATTGGAAAAACGAAAATTAACACCATCGCATACAATTATAATTTCCATGGGATTTTCAAAATAAAAAAACGCTAATTTTTCCAGTTTTTAAACGCTGATTACTATAGTGAAATTTTATTAAAAAAAATTAAGGCAAAAATTTATGAATTAAAAAATAACCGCCATTTTGAAACTTTTGAACGAATTTTTCTGCTTAACGGACTTTTCTAAGCTAAAACTATAGTCAATTTTTGAGCAAAGTTTTAATAAAATTGGACGAAAATTATGAATGTGAGGTACATTCAATGCGATCGGTGCTCTTTTTAAGTCTGGGAATTACCATGATGGCCTCAACAGCTCATTTTTCCAGTGGGAATTCACTGGAAATACGATGTACCTATCATTGTTTATATAAGTAAGTAGTCACTCGCTACATGTGTTTGAATGAAATTTGCCGCCTCGGTGGCCTAGTTGATAGCGTACTGGGCTTTCACCCCGAGGATCCGGGTTCGATTCCCGGCCAGGGCTTGGCATTTTCATACGCTATAAATCATCCCATCGTCTGCATTAGCCCAAGTGTGCACAATAGTCGGACGTTAAAAAAAAAAATTGAATGATTTAACACATATGATGTTTGAAACTATAAAACTTGAAGGAGTTATATTTCTTTATCTACAAACGTTAAACAACAAATTTCAAATAAGGTTAAAGTTTAAACCAATTGTCAGATTTTAATAAAACTTAAATATAACAGTTTTTTTAAAATGCAGTCACAAATATAATATAATTTTTAAATTTTTTTGTTTTAGGGGTTGCAAATTTTCAAACGATTCTACTTTTTAGCACAGTTTGTAATTATTATCAGAATATTTCCAAATAGGTTTTACATGTTTAATTTAACCTAATTAAGACGAAAAAAGGTAAAATGTTTTTTTGTAAAATTACTCCAAACGAATTAAGAAGGACGTAAAATAAGTTACGTTTAAGTAAAATACGTGAAAATAAAAATTCGAGGTAAAATATTTCTATACAATAGAAAAGATTTTTAGAAAACCATTTTTTAATCCTTGAAAAATGTTTATATGTTGGATAGAATTGTAAATAAAAATAATTACACTCGAAATATGATTACAATAATAAGTGATTACAAGACAACGGTATGGTCTTATACCCTTGGACCCCATATGGGAAGACAAGATTAGACACTAAAATTGGACACAAATCATCTATACACTAATGTATACTAAACAATATTTAAATTGTTTTTGTTTCTGTATTGTAACCACATATTCACAGGATAAGGTGTACTAGTATATTGTAACTACTGGTTATATATTGAACATGTGTTCATAGTACTGGGACAAAAACAGTTTAAATAAAATATATTTTTTATAATTAAAAAGTATAGTTTTAGCAAAAAGCTTTTAGTGATAGGGTTCTTTGAGTAAATGATTTTTAAATATAAACTGTCTGCTGTCTGTCTGTCGGTAACACCCTATTACGACGTGTAGACCATTATTACTACAAAATAGACTATTACTACAAAATTTGGCGAAAGTGGTCTTTGTAGCACACCAAACCCAATAAACAGGCTTCAAGACAAAGAATATTTAAGTTAAGGGACACAATTTTAAAAGAAAAAAAAAATTGGTATTGAACCAAAAATAGAAATCATGTATCATGTTTTCTCTTCCTTTTTTATTTTAATTACGATAATTTGTTTGAAAACATGTCAAATTACTGACGTAATACCTAGTTTTCATCAACATAGGCCTAACCTGAAACTTATCAGATGTTTAAAGAAATCAGCTGTTTTTACGAATTAATTACCAATATAACTACCAAAATTAAATGAACGAATCATTTCTTATACTTAAGTCGGTTAAACGTTTTCGTATTTCAGTAGTGTAGTGGTTATCACGCGCGCCTCACACGCGCAATGTCCTCGGTTCATCTCAAGCGGGAACACAGCAATTTTTAATTATAATTAATTTATTGTGAGACTTGAGACGCGCAAAATGTACCTTTATATAACAATCTGAACCATCACGCGTCCCGCAAATTAATCACAACCAACCGTAAAACGTGATACATGTTAATTTTTTTATTATTTATCTATGTGGAGTATCTTTTAAAACTAAAACTGACAAAAATTCCGAATTTATATAGTTTTTTCACTTGTTCAGAAGTTTTCGATATTTTACACATTTTTGTATTTATGGACCTCAACAACAATATCTTGAAAACTTTACCAACAACTTTATACGGTCTTTTTAAGTAAGTCGACTTTTTTGAATTGTGAAAATACGTTTCAAAAGGACGCAAATCGTAAGTTACAAGCGGTACAGTCCGAGCCGTGGCAGTTCAGACCACACGGAATTTAGCCTACCCGTTCTTGTTAACGTGCAGTTTATATTTGAAACAAGGTGCCTACGGACCCGTCATTACGTGTTTGACCATTTTATTCTGTTCGTCGATAACTGCAAAACCGGCTTTATTCATTTGCCGTCGAATAACTTCCTAAAAAGGTCGAAGAAGCAATGTGTCCTTTCCCTGCACAGCGACATGTCCATTTCTAAAACGATATAAAAGACATCGCCGGAATAATTGAGTTATGTCGGGCGATCATGGGAGTATCTCCCGCGGGACGCTGCCCAGGCATATCGGACGGATAAAGAGATCCCGGGTCGAGTCCCTTGTGATGTTTTATCCAGAAATTAGATCGTGAAAGGCGCAAAAAAGCAATATCCAGGAAATGTGCTCAGATTGAATCAGGATAGAAGAGTGACCGGGTATTGCTGGAAGATGCTTCTTGGCGGGACTGCGAAATTTTATTTTGTAAAATCATGACTGCATTAAAAATATTCCATCCTTCTCCCTAATTGAATGTAAGAAGCCATAGCAGAAAATTTAGGTAGAAGTAAAAATATAAAGTTCATTAAAATCGGTTTAACGGTTTGGCGTGAAATCGGCTTCTGATTAATTTTTTCCTTTTTCCCAGGTGAAAATCCATAAAGGTCCTGTCACTAGCTAACTTAACTAAAAATAAAATTACAGTAATTATTTTGCTCAGTGCAAATATATTGAGATGCAGACCCCGACTGCATTTATTGTATGAACTTAACACGTAAATTCATAATTTATTAAAGTAAATACTCGGAAAATATTCTATTACCTTGTTTTCATCTTTTTAAATAAATTTTATTTCAAATTTTCATTTCTTTTAATTACGAAATATATAATATTTGTGCATATATTTTTTATTTTGTGTTTTAGCAGTCGTGTTTCTTATATTTTTAAGTAATTATTTTTTACACGGGTTTCTATTAACCGCTATAAAATAAAACCGCTCAACCGATTAACATGATTCAAACGGCTTTGTATAGGCAAGACATTATGTTTTCATATCGTATACGAGGTGTGTTCAGAAAGTAACTAGAATTTTAAAATTTCGAAGGCTTGGAGAGTCCGATTGTCAAATATTTTTTTTATTATGTTGGTACACATGCCTTTGAAATATGGTAAAACTTTCAGCTTTTTCGTTGTTGATTTTGTCTGTGACAGCCACTAAGGTTAGACGTGTTTTTATGAGCTCGGCGATTTTCGTTTGTTAAAAGAAATGGATCAAAGAATTTGTATCAAATTTTGCGTAAAAAATGGAATAAAGCGTAACAAAGTGTGTGAAATGTTAACAAAGGCGTATGGTGAGTCTGCTATGAGTAAAGCAAGAGTTTACGAGTGATATAAGCGTTTCCAAGAAGGCCGTGAAGACGTAGAAGATGACGAACGCCCTAGACGCTCCAGCACATCAACAACCGATTAAAACGTGGAAAAAGTGAAGGAAATGGTTATGAACAATCGCCGAATCACAATTAGAGAGGCCGCTGATGATGGCATATCGATTGGATCATGTCATGACATTGTTTCCAATGTTTTGTGTATGAAACGCGTGGCAGCAAAATCGTTCCAAAATTGTTGAATTTTGAACAAAAACTGCGGCGAATGGAAGTTGCTCAGGATTCACTAAATGAAGTCAACGACGATGCAGAATTACTGAAACGTATTATAACAGGTGACGAAACATGGGTTTACGGATATGACGTCGAAACTAAGGCTCAATCATCCCAGTGGAGGCATTCTGGCTCGCCAAGACCGAAAAAGGCTCGACAAGTGCGGTCGAACGTGAAGATTATGCTCACTGTGTTCTTCGATATTAATGGCATAGTGCATCATGAATTCTACACAGTATCAATCAAACGCATTGACCGATTGTTTTAAAATTTGGTAACATACTTTGTATAGAGCCCGAAAGAATTAAGCGTCATTAGTTTTCGTTTCAAGATGGCGGGCTCTGATTTAACGTTGAAAATGTTATTTCCTGCAATACTGGCTGAACGGCAAAACCTATTAAGAATAATACCGCGAGCTCTGCTGTTCTTTGATCTATTAGTTGCAAAAGAGGTTTTGTTCACTAGAGTGTGTGTATGTAAATGTGTGTGTATGTGTTGTGTATGTATGTGTGTGTGTGTGTGTGTGTGTGTGTGTGTGTGTGTGTGTGTGTGTGTGTGTGTGTGTGTGTGTGTGTGTATGTGTGTGTGTGTGTGTGTGTGTGTGTGTGTGTGTGTGTGTGTGTGTGTGTGTGTGTGTGTGTGTGTGTGTGTGTGTGTGTGTGTGTGTGTGTGTGTGTGTGTGTGTGTGTGTGTGTGTGTGTGTGTGTGTGTGTGTGTGTGTGTGTGTGTGTGTGTGTGTGTGTGTGTGTGTGTGTGTGTGTGTGTGTGTGTGTGTGTGTGTGTGTGTGTGTGTGTGTGTGTGTGTGTGTGTGTGTGTGTGTGTGTGTGTGTGTGTGTGTGTGTGTGTGTGTGTGTGTGTGTGTGTGTGTGTGTGTGTGTGTGTGTGTGTGTGTGTGTGTGTGTGTGTGTGTGTGTGTGTGTGTGTGTGTGTGTGTGTGTGTGTGTGTGTGTGTGTGTGTGTGTGTGTGTGTGTGTGTGTGTGTGTGTGTGTGTGTGTGTGTGTGTGTGTGTGTGTGTGTGTGTGTGTGTGTGTGTGTGTGTGTGTGTGTGTGTGTGTGTGTGTGTGTGTGTGTGTGTGTGTGTGTGTGTTGTGTGTGTGTGTGTGTGTGTGTGTGTGTGTGTGTGTGTGTGTGTGTGTGTGTGTGTGTGTGTGTATGTCACACACTCTTTTATGAGAGAAACCACAGCGCAAATAATCAGGCAGTAGTGTTATGTGTGGGAAGATATGCAGGCAAAACAGTGGATTACTTTAAACTCAGGGGATATACCAAAACAAAACCGTGTAATAGATTTTTTGCAGTACATTGTACAGTAGGAAAGCAGGATCACATAAATCAACTTGTACACAACGTGATCTTTCAAAGTCTCCGATCACATAAAACAATAGGGTTGGGCGTGCGTCGCATCTGTGTACCCGCGGATCAGCTGGCGACCTTTGATTGGATGTCTCGTTCTCGCGGGAAATAGATTGATTGCCGGGAGATTGACGAAACTCCGCCGAGATTAAGGAACACAACTACCGGCGAGAATCCCAGCGCCGCGCTAACTGCAAAAACTTGAATTGGAAAAGTGCAAAGGCAATTAACTTCTTGGTTTGTTATTTGTCGCGGACGGAAGTTTGGGTATTGCGGCAAAGTTTAAGGAATTATCTTCCGAGAGATTAACTCGTACTGAGTTATATTTCACAGAAAGTTGACTGGCTTTTATTGAAAAGTTTATACGAATATAAGACATCAGACATCAGTAATAATAATTTTTCCGATATTTTATTTTCATACTGAATCATTTGAAGATTTATTTTTGAATTTAGAAAAAATCGTGCTGTAGATTTGGACGATCATTTAAAAGTAACAGATTTGTTAATTCATCTCCAGCAGTACAGGGCGTCAAGCAGGAAAGAAAATTTTATATATTCTTGAAAATTTATAGGCTTACATGTATCAACTGTTCGTTTTTTATTTTACGAAATATAAATATCGATCATAAGTTATTATGATAGAGAAAAAATCGATTTTGATATTCTGATGGATCAGTTTTCTGGTTCCCTTTATAAAAAATAATTATTTTTACTTGAATGTATATAAAATACAGTACGCATTTCTATTTTTGTTTTTTTTTTTTTTTTTTTTTGGTGTTTAACGTCCGAATATTGTGCATACTTGGGCTAATGCAGACGATGGGATGATTTATAGCGAATGAAAATGCCAAGCCCTGGTCAGGAATCGAACCAGGGTCCTCGGAGTGAAAGCCATCAACTAGGCCACCGAGGCGGCATTTCTGTTTTGGCCGTTACTGGAAACCACTTTCGCAAACTCCAATTTTCTAAAAAAATGATATTGAAGCAACAGCTGTTGTGCGATATCAGCTGTTTAGAAGTAGTCACTTCAAGTCTACATATAAACAAGAACAATATATGCTGTGAGGTATGCGTTACGAATTCAAATGTGAAGCGAAAGCAATCGTTTATACCCGTGTTTTGTCAACCGCAACCATTAAAGTTTTCGCTACAAAAATACGTTTTATTAATTACTAAAAAAATAAAAGTAATTTATTGTACTAATGTTCACTAGAGTGCGCGTATGGATGTGTTAGAGCGTTCCGTGACGGCAAAATTAAATTTTTCCCGTGCAAAACATACACACATACCCCGCGATAAGAATTAGTCACCTAAAAAATTAGGGAATTCAAGCTTAAGAATTTTTGAAGTGATTACTTCTTATGGCGGGGTATGGATGTATGTTTTGAACGAGAAAAAATTCAGTTTGCCGTCACGCATCACGCTCTTATACATATTTTAAGTGAAAACTTGTATGTTCGCGCCATTATATTACTTACCCAGTTCAACTTAATTATTTAGTTTTGTGTCAAGTGTTAACTGTGCAACAGTACGGTTTTATACATTTATTATACAGTACAGGTTTGCGAAAACTGTACTTTTGAAGTGAATACTTCTTATGGCGGGGTATGGATGTATATCTTGCACGGGAAAAAATTCAGTTTGCCGTCACGCATCACGCTCTTATATATATTTTTGTTTTAAAATGTATTTTTGAAGTGAAAACTTGTATTTTCGCGCCCTTATATTACTTACCCAGTTCAACTTAATTATTTAGTTTTGTGTCAAGTGTTAACTGTGTAACAGTGACGTTTTATACGTTTATTATATATTGGTAGGTGTGAATAATAAATATTTAAATTATTTTAAACGCCATTATACTACTTACCCAGTCCAACTTTATTTAGTATTTAGTTTTATGACAAGTGTTAACTGTGTAACAGTGACATTTTATACGTTATTATATATTGGTAGGTGTGAATAATAAATATTTAAATTATTTTAAACGCCATTATACTACTTACCCAGTCCAACTTTATTTAGTATTTAGTTTTATGACAAGTGTTAACTGTGTAACAGTGACGTTTTATACGTTTATTATATATCGGTGGGTGTGAATAATAAATATTTAAATTATTTTAAACGCCATTATACTACTTACCCAGTCCAACTTTATTTAGTATTTAGTTTTATGACAAGTGTTAACTGTGTAACAGTGACGTTTTATACGTTTATTATATATCGGTAGGTGTGAATAATAAATATTTAAATTATTTTAAACGCCATTATACTACTTACCCAGTCCAACTTTATTTAGTATTTAGTTTTATGACGTGTTAACTGTGTAACAGTGACGTTTTGTATGTTATATATTGGTAGGTGTGAATAATAAACATTTAAATGCCATTATACTACTTATCCAGTGCCACTGAATTATTTAGTATTCAGTTTTGTGATATGTGTTAACTGTAGGCTACAACAGTGACGTTTTAATAATATTTTATACTTCTTAATATAATATTTTAAATTTGAAAGTTTATGTGTGTGTTTTTGTCATTCAATCACACATTAACTACTGGACCGATTGAGATGAAATTTAAAATGAACATGGTTTAGGTACCTGAGATGGACATAGATGTATTTCCGTTTTAAAAATCTGAATTCCTGTTATTATTTATTATAAAATTATTGTTTATAAGCTTACATTTGCAATGATTTCAATTGAAACACTCTTTTAATTCCAAACAACCTGCCTTTCCACATTAAAATATTGCAGTTTCCATTAAAGTTGGCATTT
>CM040185.1:99566185-99611185 GCA_022606455.1 Callitettix versicolor
GGGTTGTTTGGGAGGATGGGGTGGGGGTAAAATATTTGACTTTTAAAACTGCCGTAAATCTCGTATTATTGAATAATAAAGTCTAATGTATTGCGCGCGCGGGAAACATTTGCATGGAAATCAGCTGATTCAAAGTTTGGCGCTGTTCAATTCAAACAAACAGTAGAACCGGTGCTGAATAAATCACTGATATTGACTTAACATATATTATTGGCTCGCTTTGTACGACAAGCTTTGTCCGGAGACGCTGTAGCGTTAAAACGATAAAATACGCAAACGTATTTTTATAAAATAATAAATTTTACTTTCTTACTGTAAAAGTAGGGCCTGTGTAGAGAAAGTAGTGTGGAAGTGTGAAAATGCGATTTTGAGGGTGTTTCAGTTTTCAGGTTCTTTGTTTACAAATTAATCGTGACACGCAGCTGCCTCGCTGACCTGATAGAAGTAAATTTCTAAAAACATAACGAATCTTAATAATAATAATACATAAACGAAAAATGTATTAAGCAAATAATTTTGTATTTTACAATAAAAATACGAATGAACACTGATCGCTTTAAAATTCGTAACTTTTTTCCTGAAATGTTTTCCGGAAATTAGCTTTAACATTTACATAAATTAGCATTTTAAAATTTCAAATACACCGAAAATTTCAAAAAGTAACCCTGAACTCGTCAGGTTCTTTTTTTTAATTTGTAATAATAATATTTGAGTTTAATTTATGCGAATTTTAACGCCCATAATGTAAAGAAGTCAGATGGCCAAAAAAGTGGAAGATGAAATAGTGCAGAGATTCTTAAGGTCTGCATTTTGAACGGATTTTGTTGGAAACGGGCTGGGACCAAAATCGATTTTTGCACTAAGTTTGAAACGAACATTTTGAACATTGTCGTATCGGACACACTGTGTGTGTTGTGTGTGCGGGCGTGTGTGTGTTTATGTATGTGTGTGTGTGGGTGCGCGCGCGCGTGTGCATGTGTGTATATATGTATGTGTATGTGTTTGTATGTGTGGTGTGTGTGTGTGTGCGCGCGCGTGCGCGCGTGTGTGTGTTTATGTGTGTGTGTGTGTGTGTGGGTGGGTGTGCGCGCGCGCGTGTGCATGTGTGTGTATGTGTTTGTGTGTGTGAGTGTGTGTGCGCGCGCGCGTGTGTGTTTATGTGTTTGCGTGTGGGTGTGTGTACATGCGCGCGTGTGTGCGAGCGCGCGTGTGTATGTGTGTGTTTGTGTGTTTGTGTGTGTGTGTGTTTACACGTATTCCTCACGGGTGGAAACATTGAATCACATTGAAAACCCGTGTACATCCGTTCGACACAATTTTTTCTAGAACAAGCACTACGACATTTCGCCAAAATCATTTCTGGTCTCTTCGAGTTATTCTCACTCCAAGTCTGAAGTCAAAATCAATCAAAACCTAAGACTTGGATCGAAAATAACCTCTAAAGATGCCAAATACGATTTTGGCGAAACGTCGGAATAACGTTTCTTCTAGAAACAACTGTATCGAAGGCAGAATTACAACCGCATTCATGTTCACCCCCCCGCTCCAAATGAACGCGTTCCATAATTTTTGGCAAGAACCGTATTGAAACAGAGAGAACAGACGGACCTAAGTACGGACCCGACAGATGTGCAAAGCACTTGTTCAAAACATGGCCGCCAGCACCGCAGATCACAACAATGCTAGTTTATTTATCAGCCACCCTCATAGGGGTGAACTGCCCCCAGTTAAATACTTGGCTAACACTTACCGCTGACTTTAATCCAGTTAGAGATTTCATTGTTAAAGCTAGGCCTAATAGAAACTAAACATGTGCTCTGACCTTGAGATTATTTCTGTGGTGGTGAAATGGATAACTTGTCACCATGGTCTGTGTTAGTAGTGTCATCCAGTCCCGCTTGCGTTGAACCGTTAAAGCTCGTACTTAAAATAAACGTACAGAGAACATTTTTGATTTAATGTCCGTCTGTCCATCCGCCTCAACAGCTTCTACGAACGCGCTTATCTTCTGTTCTACTTCTCATATTGTTATGAGCCGCCTCGGTGGCCTAGTTGGGGTAGAGGACTGGGCTTTTACCCCAAAAACCCGGGTTCGATTCCCGGCTAAAGCTCGGCGTTTTCATTCTCTATAAATCATCCCATCGTCTGCATCAGCCCAAGTGTGCACAATAGTCGGACGTTAAACACAAAAAAAATCATATTGTTATTAAATGCATACCTACTTTCGGCTTATGACACAGTAGTCATTAAATGTATTTATAAAATCAAAAGTAGGTAAGGGCTTGGTGGTGGAGGTGGTTAAGACACTGGTCTCCTCTAGTTATCTCGTACTACCCTGTTTTCATTTACTCAAGACACACACACACACACACACACACACACACACACACACATATATATATATATATATATATTCTTTATATATAGGCATTATTCAAGTTAATTATAAACACTAAAACTGCGTACACTCTATTGTAAATAAGAGGCCGCCATCTTGAAACTGAAGTGAATTTGGAAAAATCTTACAAATACGTGGTTTGGGCTTTATACGGAGATACAAGGTACTTTCGTACCAAATTTCAAAACAATCGGCCTATGCGTATGATTAAAATCGCGTAAATTTTCATCGTTAAATCAGAGGCCGCCATCTTGAAACAGAAGTAAATAGGAACAAATGTTATACATATTTCCTTTGGGCTTTATACAAGATATCTGCCTACCGAATTTCAAAACAATCGGTCAATGCGTATGGCCAAAACTACGTACACTCGTCATCGTTAAATCAGAGGCCGCCATCTTGAAACAGAATTAACAAGGAAACAATCTTACATATACATCATTTTGGATTCATACAAGGTGCCTCCATATCAAATTTGAAAACAATCGATCAATGCTTTTGGGAAAAAACTGCTTATACTCGTTATTGTGAAGTAGCGGCCGCCATCTTGAAACGGAAGCGAATCGGAACAAATATTACACATATGTCGTTCGAGCTTTATACTAAGTACCTCCGTTATAAATTACAAAATAATTGGTCAATGCGTTTTGCCAAAACTGGTTAACAAACAAACAAACACGTACCAAATGCTGCACAGTCAAGTTGAAACCGATCTTGCTTCGCTGGGTCAGTAATTTTTGCACTTTATAAGAGTTTATATAGAACAGTTAGACCTCTTCAAAAAGGTTAATTTTTCAACTCCCTTGACCTACAATTTCGACGAGTTAAGTCAGAAAAATTTCGAAAATGTTTAAATCTAGTGTGGATGAAAAAACTAGTTTTTAGGATTTTTCATTATCTCATATATATATATATATATATATATATATATATATATATATATATATATATATATATATATAAAAACTCAACAAATCATAATCTTTTGAAAAATTTCCCAACTTTTACGTTTTAAAAAGAGCACGTATATCTTAGCTGCAAGCTTCAAACAGTGCAGTCCGAGTCGCGGCAATACAGACGACACGGAAATCAGCTGATCCGTTCTAGTTATGCTATATAATCACAGACGGACCCTCAATACGTGTTTTAAAAGCATGTGCTCTTCCATTTTACTTTCATTGAAGGGGCCCTGCCCTATCAGTACCACCAACATTCGATAAGTTTCCATTAAAAACCTTCCATATTTTTATTTGATCAGATTAACCCTTAGTGTCTCTATCCTAAACGACGTATTTAGTCTAATTTGCCATTCCGTCGCGTGGCGCGTGGCGGGCCGAGATAGGCGTGTTACACACGCGTGTCGTAGTAATAGATGACACGCGGCGGGCTATCACAGCACACTCTACCGCAACTGTGCCGAATTAGCTGGCGTGAACATGTGTTTGTCGTTGTGGGAAAATATGCGCTACCGTTAAATTGATTAAATACAAGTGAACTGTGTAATATGTTTTTAGAAATGTTTTACAAAATGTGTGAGACTGAGTAGGGCGACCTCTGGGATCAGTTTTGGGACCAATTTTATTAACATGTATCACGTTTTAGGGCCGATTGTGATGTTGGATTTTGCGTGATGCGGATAAACAAATTTATTGATATATAGGCTAATAGTATACTTTGCGGGTGGCTAAATTAAATTAATTATAATTAAAATTTCCCGTGTTTCCGCCCGGGTTCGAACAAAGGACATTGCTCGTATGAAGCGCACGTGATAACCACTACACTACGGAAACTACGAAGACGTTCGACTAATGTAAATATATGAAATGAATCGTTAATTTAATTTTTATATTGGTAGTTATAGATTATATTCTAGAGAGGGTTCAACCCCAGGCACTGCGATCAACTGACCTATTGTGCAACTTACCTCTTAAAATACCTAGTTCAGCAAATTGGTGCCCCTAATTAGTTCCAACAACCCACTGACTAGCTCACTCTGCTGAAGATCCGTAGGGTCTTGGAAACCAAAAACCCCTAGCCTCCTGCAAGAGCCTCACAATCATAAATTATGTGTCCTGCAGTTTCCTCCTCCTTCCTGCACAATCTACACACGATTTCTCCGTGGTACACACCTATCCTGTTCATGTGCACCCTCAGACCACAGTGCCCTGTTATGAGCCCCTTGATCCTCCTGAGTTGTGCTCTGCCCAGGACATCTGCTGCCCCTTTGATTCCTTTGGTAGTTATAGTAAAAGATCAGTTGTTTTATGCTAATTCGTAAAGATCAGCTGATTTTATTGAACAGCTGATAGGCTGTAATAAGTTTTAGGTTATGTTGTTAAAACTAGCTATATTAATTTATCGTGTTTTCTAACAAATTATCGTAATTAAAATACAAAAGAAAAAGAAACTGGATTTTTATTTTTGGTTCAATAACAGAAATTATTTTTGCATTATTTTTTCTATATAAATAAATTGATAAAAGTATTTATTTGTAAGTTTTTTAACGCTTTTATCTCTAGAAGGCTAGGAAACCTGTAGTATGTGGGACTACTAGTATATACTTTTTTTTATCAAAAATTGTTTTAATTGAACACTCAAAGTTCTTCGTTGAAGTACTGTGATAGTTTTCAATTACGTTTAGTCACTCCGTGCATTGAAAATACCAGTTTCCTTACCTTAGCGTAGCAACTGAACTTTTTTTTTATTTATTTTTCAGCGGGACCAAAATAGCAGATCTTTCTTGCCTGGTGTTCTGCCTGGCTGTTCTTTTACTTGAGAACCATCATCGTGAAGAATAGCAGAGGTTATCAACGGGCGTTAGTGTTAGTGATAAGACATTACCTAACATTTCTTCTCCGAGAAGACATACTCAAATGAATAGAATCTTTTAACAAAACTAATATCCCATTCATTACAGTTTCAAGATGGCGGCCTCTTATTTACAATAACGATTGTACGCAGATGTAGTCAAATGCATTGGCCGATTGTTTTCAAATTTGTTACGAAGGTACCTTGTATAAAGCCCGAAAGACTTATGTGTAAGATCCCTCCCATTCATTACAGTTTCAAGATGGCGGCCTCTTATTTACAATAACGATTGTACGCAGATTTAGTCAAATGCATTGGCCGATTATTTTCAAATTTGTTACGAAGGTATCTTGTATAAAGCCCGAAAGACTTATGTGTAAGATCCCTCCCATTCACTACCGTTTCAAGATGGCGGCCTCTTATTTACAACAACGATTGTACGCAGATTTAGTCAAATGCATTGACCGATTGTTTTCAAATTTTTCACGAAGGTACCTTGTATAAAGCCCGAAAGACTTATGTATAAGATTTTCTCCCATTCACTACCGTTTCAAGATGGCGGTCTCTTATTTACAATAACGATTGTACGCAGATTTAGTCAAATGCATTGGCCGATTGTTTTCAAATTTGTTACGAAGGTAACTTGTATAAAGCCCGAAAGACTTGTGTAAGGTTTCTCCCATTCGCTACCGTTTCAAGATGGCGGGTTCAACGTTGAGAGTGTAGTTGCTGTTTATTGTCTGTAATACTGGCTGAACAGCAAAACCTATCATAATTTTGGCAGTTTTATGAAGAAAGAGCTCAAAATTTCCAATATAGTCGATTTAGTAACATGTTTTCGTAAATATTACGTTTACAGGTTAAATTGTCGGGAAGGTTACGGGCGCCTTGTGTTAAGTAAGCATATACAGCGAGGTCGACTGTTCTTTGAACTACATACATTCAAAACAAAACCACTTCTTTGAACTCTGGTTAACTAAAAAA
Source organism: Callitettix versicolor (assembly GCA_022606455.1). Classification (NCBI taxonomy): domain Eukaryota; kingdom Metazoa; phylum Arthropoda; class Insecta; order Hemiptera; family Cercopidae; genus Callitettix; species Callitettix versicolor. Next base: position 99,572,376 of record CM040185.1, read on the forward strand.
GGATACACTCATAGACATTTCATTTTCGTTATTTTTCACTATCGCTGTAATTTCTTGAAAAAAACTCGTATAAGCCTACTTGACATATAAAGACAATGGAGGGCCAAGAGTACGGGGGAGGGAGGAGGATAATGATATTCCTATTTACCCCAGACTCTAAACCAAAGCAAATATGCAAGCTATATCTCCGTTTTATGACTTCCAAAACACATATATCTCTTTCCTCTTCCAACGAATATAAAAGGCTACAGTTTTTCCTTCTTTTCTCCCGGCCGCACTAACGCACGGATATAAAAGTGTCACCCGTCCTCCTCCCGCCAGCCCTCCATAAGAAGCCGGAAAAAGATGGCTACGAAATGTGGGCCGCATTTTCATAAAAATATTATTCCTTTCTTCGACTGTATTTACATAATTCGGCACTAAAACCTGCGACATGAACACAGATGTGGGAATTTACAAAAGAAGACTGTAAAACTGGGTCCGCACATAAGGAAACGGTCGCGCGACGTCTGCAGGGCGCCAACTTTCCGATACGAAATTATTGAATTCTTTCCAGATTAATTTTTTAATGTTTTCTCTTCGCTAACTCGCTGTGAAGAATAAACAGAAATGTCCGCGGAACGCGCTACGTCGACGACGTGATGGAAGCGAAATTTCAGAACGTAACGAAATCACATACGTGATCTGTTTTAACCAAAATAACTACCGTTAAAGCCTGCAAATATAACAATTATATTTATCAATAACATTTCAAAATTTATGGAAGAAGATTAAGATAGTGAAATCAAAGTTTCAAAAATATGTTGGCACATACAAAGACTTGATTGGGAATCAATAATTTATGATAGCCTATGTAAAACATTATGATTTTTTTTAGATTTGGAATGGTCGCCATTTTGAACATATCCACACACACACACGCACGCATACACGCACACACACAAGCATCCACACACACACACACACACACACACACACACACACACACACACACACACACACACACAACACACACACACACACACACACACACACATACACACACTCACACACACATACACACACACGCACACACACACACGCACGCACGCACGCACACACACACACACACACACACACACACACACACACACACACACTCACACACATACACACGCACGCACACACATACACACACACATTCACACACACGCACGCACACACACACACACACGCACGCACGCATACACACACACGCACGCACACACACAAGCATCCACACACACACACACACACACACACACACACACACACACACACACACACACACACAAACACACACACACACACACACACACACACACACACACACACACACACACACACACACACACACACACACACACACACACACACACACACACACACACACGCACGCACGCACACACACACACACACACACACACACACACACACACACACACACACACACGATATATATTAAAACATTGCCGTAGGCCTAATTATGTTCTTTGTTTGTATTAATCCAATTATACTACTGAACTTATTGATAAAATTGAAATTATATACAACTAATATTAAACAAAATGGGCACTGTATACAAATATTATGTACAATTATAAAACATCGTTCTTGTACAATATATCCAATTGTAAAAGTTCTAATAATTGTAACGGCTGGTCTGGGTATGTAATACAACGGCGTTCGTTAATAATTTAAATATTTATCAATGAACTTACTTATGTATAATGTTCAAAATATGTTTAACTGTAAAAGCTGTAATCTATTTTGCACTATATGAGTCGGGCATGTAATATAACGGCAATAATTATATAATAGTTTTAAACAAATAAATATTAAAAAGTTGAAGTTAGCAACCGGTTTTTAACTCACCTCTAAAAAACAAAAAACCGTAACACTAAACTAGTAATACACATAGAAACAATGCGCTCACTGGTAGACTTAAATTCGCTTTAAGAATACTAATAAAGTGTATTATGACGTTTCTTTATGACTCATTTTCGAATGTAGCTTCGCCAATAAGTAACCTGCCCGCAAAACGCAAGTTTCCAGCACACACTATAAAGCACGGCACAATCCGTTAGTATTCTCGAAACCGTCCGAACTTGTAAAATATAAAATTGCATTCGAACTTATTTTCGATAAATGTATGCATCGAATTTTATGTGGTGTAAAAGAACGTCTCATTTCCCGTTAAACATGGCGTCCGGTTTGACAAATGAGCGTGACGGGCGGGTTTTGGAACATCATATTTCCGTCGTCTGGCTGAACACTCGACAACGTTGGATTGTAAATTTCTCGACGCTTCTCGAGTCGTACAACAGGGTTGGGGTAATTGTTTGGGCATATTTCAGAAACGTAGCGTGAAAGATTTTGACAGCGGTCGTTCGTCTTCATTATTTTTAGATTTCTTGTTTTGTTTAACTGACTCGAGTTTAGAATATTGAAAGTTTGGGAGTGTAAGTGTAAGTGTAAGTGTCTGCGAGTTGAGTGGATTTGTTTTTTGGCGTTTTGTGTAAAAAGTGTAAACGTGACCCATCAATCTTTTACTTTATCGCTACTCTTTAGAGTTTTGTTTGAAGTGTAAACATTTATGCGGGCTCAGCTGTTTTTGTATGAGCGAAAAAATAATACCGTACGATTGACGTGTAAAAGCTTCACGATTGCCTTATATACGTTATTAGTACTCAAGTGTGTGTAATCTACCAGTGAGCTCATCGTTTCCATACGCAATATGGTTTCTTACTAAGATTTCTGTTTATAAAACTAAAGGACGTGACTATTTTTTTTATATTATTTATTTGTTTAAAATTTTGTATATAAATAATTTCAATAATTAATATTTAAATTACAATTAAAGCCATTATACTACATACCCGACCCATATAGCACAACAGTCGTTTACAATATTGTGGATATTGTTATAAAGAAGTTAATTAATAAGTATTTAAAATTATTTACGAACACCGATGTAGGACTATTATGCCCAATTTTCTTTGTACGATTCTTATATAATTTCAAATCAGCGAAAAGATCAATAATATAAATGGACAAATACAAATCAACAATAAACACCGATTACTTCAATTTTTTTTAGTTTTAATTTCTGTCAGCTACTACCCGACTGCTCTTTTCTTTGTGAACTTACAGTTTTTACGCCAGTTAGACTGAAGACGAGGGATCGGCGTTAACGGAAGAGTTAAGCTTGCGGTAGTAACGGCGTCTCGAACCTATGATCCTAGAGGACCGGTGTTTTAGCTAGCTCATGCATCTAGCCACGGTATTACCGTACTTTCTCTTTAGAAAGTATTACAAAAGTTTCAACGGTTTTCGTTGTGTTTATGCCAGACAAATGATGACAGTGGGTTGAAACAAGACACAGAAAGAGATAATGTAGTAGCTATTTAGCTTAGTATATGCTATGGAGCAGGGACTCCACTAAGTTAAGTCTACGCTATGGAGAAGAATTTCCAGTAATAGTCTCTCATATAGAGCAGAGACTCCACTAAGCTTAGTATATGCTATAGAGCAGGAACTACACTAAGTTAAGTCTACGCTATGGAGAAGAATTTCCAGTAATAGTCCCTCATATAGAGCAGAGACTCCACTAAGCTTAGTATATGCTATGGAGCAGGGACTACACTAAGTTAAGTCTACGCTATGGAGAAGAATTTCCAGTAATAGTCCCTCATATAGAGCAGAGACTCCACAAAGCTTAGTATATGCTATGGAGCAGGGACTACACTAAGTTAAGTCTACGCTATGGAGAAGAATTTCCAGTAATAGTCCCTCATATAGAGCAGAGACTCCACAAAGCTTAGTATATGCTATGGAGCAGGGACTACACTAAGTTAAGTCTAAGCTATGGAGAAGAATTTCCAGTAATAGTCCCTCATATAGAGCAGAGACTCCACTAAGCTTAGTATATGCTATAGAGCAGGAACTACACTAAGTTAAGTCTACGCTATGGAGAAAAATTTCCAGTAATATTCCCTCATATAGAGCAGAGACTCTACTAAGCTTAGTATATGCTATGGAGCAGAGTCTACATTCATTTTAGTTTCTGCTGTAGAACAGAGTCTTCTCTAAGCTTAGTCCCTGCTATGTAGCATAGTCTAAGCTAATGTTAGTCCGTCCAAAGGAGCAGAGTCTGTACTAAGCTCAGTCTCTGCTACGGAGCAGTGCCTACACTAACCTTACTCCTTGTTATGGAGCAGGGAATTCACTAATTTAAGTCTCTGCTATGGGGCAGAATCTACACTAAGCTTAGTCCCTGCTGTAGAGCAGAGTCTATACTAAGCTTAGTCTCTGCTGTGGAGTAGAGTCATGAATATTGACAAACATAACGGAAAAATGATTAAAAGCTTTTTAAATGCGCTTCTTTCTTGGGATCGTGAAAGTGTCACGAGTAGATCGGATTAAGAATGACGAAATTCTGCAATAAAGAGAAAGAAAAGAGAAGTACTGAATACAAGAAAAGCTATGCCTCGAAATGAAAACGTTTCAGCTACAACAGGTTATACGCAGTTATTCGAGGTCAACAATGTGCTCATTGCAAAGATGGTCGCCGACATTCCCTAATAGGTAAAGGACTACAAGAAGAAAACTTTTAGTTCCCAGTAATGTGTTCGCGCGCTTGAGCAAACTTGTATACGTTATACAATACTGTATATTGGCCCTACGTTTGTATCACGTTCGCAATTTTAGTCCAACTTGATTCAAACTTGGCACAGAAACTTGGACAGTTTGCTAACCAGCAAAATTCGTTCAACAGTTTCAAAATACGACGGCCATTTGAAATTCTGCAAAATTCACAACTCTTTTTGCCATAAACGTTTTTGTAAAACTGAACTGATTTCGTCGTCGTAATCAGCGTTGAAAACTGCTTCTAATTAGCGTTTTTGATTTGCGAATTCCGTTAAAATTAAGAAATTTAAATTTGACGGCGGTCAAGGTTCATTTTCATATTTTCATGTATTTGTAAGTTTAATATGTTAACGTTGATTTGATGGTGAAATCGAAGTTTGAGAAAGTTGGTAGGATTGCTTTTGGAAATTTGCCTTAACACGTCAGCGAATATTTTATACTCCTAAATAAAAGTAATATATAAGTATAAGTATATACAAGTAATATATAAGTATAATATATAAGTATATACAAGTATAATATATATTTTTTTAATTTTAGGGTGAAAAGCACTTACATCGCGTATCTAAATGTAAGTGTGAGTGTAAACTGTTAAAGTCGTAAGTGTAGTGTTGTAAGTGTAAGTGTGTGTGTGTTAGACTCGGGTACCGCGAGGGACGTCTAAATCCTCTCAATAAGTGCAACAAGTATAATAAAAGCATTTTACACTGATAGTACAAAAGTAGTCAGATCCAATTAACATACGTCCACAAATGTTCGTTTTCTTCTTGTCCTCTAATTAGTAAGCTTTTATGAAAATTTTGAATCAGACCGGAAGTAGATTAAAAACACATTTATGTTAATAATTTACTTTAACGATCCTCAAAACGTGTCCTAGAGGCCAGAACCGACGTTTTACCATCCGTTGTCTTACCATGGTCATAGTAATGGCTGCAATGGTTTTAAATGGAAATTCTTTTAAGATAAGTACAATTTTAGTACAATTCGAAAACTTTATTGTTCCATTATCGTCAAACCGATGGAAGCTTTCGGCTAAAAGCTTTTAAGTGGGTGTTTCAAAACTTTAGCACGTGAAATTTAAACACAAATGCAGTTCAATTTTACTACAATGTACACTGTAGACGACCAATGAAAAGGCTTCAAACACTAAATTATTGTAAAATAAAATTGCAGTTAAATAAATGCTAGTGTTGAAGTACACTCTTCGAAACTATTTGAATGCATTAACTTTCTCACGTACAGAATTTACTTTGCGTTTGGGAAGATAATTAAAACATAATCGGAAAATAAGACAGTAAATTTAAAAACGAAATATGAATACGTCAATGTAGTCAGGTTAAACTCTGCATGATTCGCATCATTAATGTCAAAATTCGATAAAAAAATGCCAATTTTCTTAATGATTACGACGCTTAAATCAGATTTAAAACTCATTTTACGATAAAAAAAATTAAGATAATAAAGTTTTACGTTTAAAATAATTAGAATAAAAAATTGTGTTATCAATTAATTTAAACAAAAACGATTATTAGGACCCCTTATTAATGACCTAAAATATTAAACTGACAACACTGTAATAATTTCCTAAGTTCAGCAGGGAGTGAAATTTGTTAATATAAGTTTTTAATTACGTAACATTTTGGTAAAATATTCAAATCAAAGACTCTGCTTACATTATTTGAAATTAATTTGCACTTCCAAGTACATACGATCCGAAGGTATACACAATATTTGGCGGCAAAAATATATAAATTCTGAACACGGTGTAGATTTTTCGAAGTTTTTAACCAGGTTTCTGTACGCTTGTCCTTAAACAGTTGTATGAAAGTTTTAGAGAAAAGCTAGTAATAAAAGGCGGGCTCGAGAGCGCGCGCGCGCACGCACAAACAAACACACACACGCACGCACACGCACACGCACACACAGACATAGACACACACACACACACACACACACATATATATATATATATATATATATATATATATATATATATATCTTTCGGTAAAATATAGCTGAGTAAATAAAACCAGTTATGTGGATCTCTGGAGGGGTGAATCTCTTGCAATTATAAAAAACTAAAACCGTTGCAAAACGTGAACACACACATACACACACATACACACACACACACATATATATATATATATATATATATATATATTTGGGTAAAAAATAACTAAGTAAATAAAACCAGTTATGTGGATCTCTGGAGAGATTTATAAAAAAAGAATACCGTTGCAAAACACACAAACACACACACACACACACAGACACAGACACAGACACATACACAAACACACACACACACACACACACACACACAGAGACACACACAAACACACACACACAGACACAGACTCACAAACACACACACACACACACACACACACACACACACACACACACACACACACACACACACAAACACACACACACAGACAGACACACACACACAGACACACACACACACACACACACACAGACACACACATACACAAAGACACACAAACACACACAGACACACACACACAGACACACACACATACACACACATACACACAGACACACACACACACACACACACACAAACACAGACACAGACACACAAACACACACAGACACACACACACATACATACACACACATACACACACAGACACACACACACAAACACAAACACACACACGCAGACACAGACACAGACACACAGACACACACACACACACACACACACACACACACACACACACACACACATACAGACACAGACACAAAAACACACACACACACACACACAGACACACACATTTACACACAGACACACACAAACACACTCACATACACACACACACACACACATACAGACACACACACACGCACGCACACACGCACATACACACAGACACAGACACACACATACACACAGACACAGACACACACATACACACAGACAGACAGACAGACACACACAGACACACACACACACACACACACACACACACACACACACACACACACACACACACAGACACACACTCGCACGCGCGCGCGTATATATATATATGAGAAAAATTTAACGATCCCTCAAAAAATGATGAGAGATCTGTCAGGCTCATTTCAAGGTCCATGATGGCGGCTCTAATACCTCATTGTCTTATAGAAATTCGTTCGATTGAAAATCAGTCTGATGTTGGATACGGCTAAATAATTAGGGAGAAATATTGCGAGTTTAACTATGTGAGTGCCACTCAAGTATTAATACTTGGGCGGCAAGTTTTACAGTTCCACCGCCAACACCTCTCATAACTCTCGCCAAGCTTCCGTTTGTAGTTTGTTAAAGTAGAAGTAGACTGTTCCGAAAAGAATTTTAAACAGTCGCCCATTGTTTTACTTCTATGGAAAAAAATACACAACGAAAACAATACGAAGCGCGAAACGGAAAGGGACCGAACATAAGAAAAGAAGTGGTGAAAGAAACGCTAGAGGGTTGAAAGGAACGGAAGTGAACCGGGGATTTTTATACCCTTCTTTAGGGTTTTCGGTAGTCAGGTTGCTTTGGCCCACGTTTGTGGCGAGAGAATTGTGGGTGATGTCATATTTGGTACAAGCAAATAAACAACACTTCTAAAGACTGAGCATAAACATTTCACACTTTGTCTCACGTTCAGTTAAATTATTAATAATGACGTAACATGGCCGCCATTTTAATCTGACGGTAGTCATTGTCCAAGAAGTAATAACATTAAATCACATCAGTAACTGGTGACCGAGATTCGCTTGGTGAAAAATTGCCAGACATACTGTTTGTTTGGATGTTTAATACTTATGTTTGATTCCTATACCTCCTATAAAACAATGAAAACATGCACTCTTAACACTCTGTATCGGTCGCTGTTTTTAACTATAATGTTGGGAGTTATCTTAAATTATAACTTAAGCTTCTGTGATTTTGTGTTATTCCTCGCGTATTAAAAAAAAAGTTATACCTTTAAAAACATTTTGAGTGTAGTAAAAATTAACCTGTAAATGTTTTTTTAATATCTTTCTATAATATCTTCAATTTTTAAGGTAACAACACATCTTCCTTAATATGTTAAATTTACTTCTTCCATTATTCTTTTATAGGCCTAAATAGCCTATACTGGCTTTTGTAGTACGAAAGTATAAACAGCCCAGTACAAAAGTATAAACAACGTAGTACAAAAGTATAAACAGCGCAATACAAACAACATAAACAACGTAGTACTAACAATATAAACAGCTTAGGACGAAAGTATAAACAGCGTAGTACAAAAGTATAAACAGCGTAGTACAAAAGTATAAATAGTGTAGTACAAACAAGATAAACAGCGTAATACAAAAGTATAAACAGCGTAGTACAAAAGTATAAACAGCGTAGTACAAACAATATAAACAACGTAGTACAAAAGTATAAACAGCGTAGTACAAAAGTATAAACAGTGTAGTACAAAAGTATAAACAGGGTAGTACAAACAATATAAACAACGTAGTACCAAAGTATTAACAGCGTAGTACAAAAGTATAAACAGCGTAGTACAAAAGTATAAACAGCGTTTACAAACAATATAAACAGCATAATACAAAAGTATAAACAGCGTAATACAAAAGTATAAACAGTGTAGTACAAAAGTATAAACAGCGTAGTACAAACAATATAAACAACATAGTACAAAAGTATAAACAGCGTAGTACAAAAGTATAAACAGTGTAGTACAAAAGTATAAACAGCGTAGTACAAACAATATAAACAACGTAGTATAAAAGTATAAACAGCGTAGTACAAAAGTATAAACAGCGTAGTACAAAAGTATAAACAGCGTAGTACAAACAATATAAACAGCATAATACAAAAGTATAAACAGCGTAATACAAAAGTATAAACAGTGTAGTACAAAAGTATAAACAGCGTAGTACAAACAATATAAACAACATAGTACAAAAGTATAAACAGCGTAGTACAAAAGTATAAACAGTGTAGTACAAAAGTTTAAACAGCGTAGTACAAACAATATAAACAACGTAGTATAAAAGTATAAACAGCGTAGTACAAAAGTATAAACAGTGTAGTACAAAAGTATAAACAGCGTAGTACAAACAATATAAACAGCATAATACAAAAGTATAAACAGCGTAGTACAAAAGTATAAACAGCGTAGTACAAAAGTATAAACAGCGTTTACAAACAATATAAACAGCATAATACAAAAGTATAAACAGCGTAATACAAAAGTATAAACAGTGTAGTACAAAAGTATAAACAGCGTAGTACAAACAATATAAACAACATAGTACAAAAGTATAAACAGCGTAGTACAAAAGTATAAACAGCGTAGTACAAAAGTATAAACAGCGTTTACAAACAATATAAACAGCATAATACAAAAGTACAACAGCGTAGTACAAAAGTATAAACAGCGTAGTACAAACAATATAAACAGCGTAGTACAAAAGTATAAACAGCGTAGTACAAAAGTATAAACAGCGTAGTACAAAAGTATAAACAGCGTTTACAAACAATATAAACAGCATAATACAAAAGTATATACAGCGTAGAACAAACAATATAAACAGCTTAGTACAAACAATATAAACAACGTAGTACAAAAGTATAAACAACGTAGTACAGAAATATAAACGTAGTACAGAAGTATAAACAGCGTAGTGCAAAAGTATAAACAGCGTAATACAAAAGTATAAACAGCATAGCACAAAAGTATAAACAGCGTTTACAAACAATATAAACAGCATAATACAAAAGTATATACAGCGTAGAACAAACAATATAAACAGCTTAGTACAAACAATATAAACAACTTAGTACAAAAGTATAAACAACGTAGTACAGAAATATAAACGTAGTACAGAAGTATAAACAGCGTAGTGCAAAAGTATAAACAGCGTTTACAAACAATATAAACAGCATAATACAAAAGTATATACAGAGTAGAACAAACAATATAAACAACGTAGTACAAAAGTATAAACAGCGTAGTACAAAAGTATAAACGTAGTAGAGAAGTATAAACAGCGTAGTGCAAAAGTATAAACAGCGTAATACAAAAGTATAAACAGCATAGCACAAAAGTGTAAACAGCGTAGTACAAAAGTATGTTTCAACAATCGCACAGTACTCTCTTATGATTCAGGTAAAGGATTTGCTACAGGATTGAGATCTGTGGAGTACATCTCAACAGTGTAGGAAATTAACATGTAGAAACTGAACAGTGATGGATGGGAAAACTGCAGATCAAATGTTCTATGATTGTAAACCCTTGCTAGGAGAAGGCGAAAAGCGTTTAGTTTCGAGGACCTGAAGGACCTTCTGCTGAATGAGCTAATTAGTTGACGGATTAAACTTGTAGTTAAGAATTATAGAACAGATTTTTTAAAACATAATTACATACGTGTTAAAGTAGCTAATCTTTCAACTGGGAATATTTGCCATTTTGTCAAGTAATGATGGCAGACTTACAGTTTACTGTGCTATCACTGGTAACGTGAGGCTCTTAGCCACAAAGGCCCTTGGCTAAAAAAACTGCCTTATTTAAATGTACTTCTTATTTTAACCATAAATATTATAACACCTTAATAAAGAATAATAATAAAGAACATGTTCCAGGTGACCGATATTAAAAAAATAAAACTTTGATATAATATTTTTAGAATGTAATATTGAAAATTTAAACTAATTAACAAAATTAATATTTCAAACGTTTTGTGTTGATCGATGTTCACTGGTGAAACATTAGCATCAAAATTACTATCAATTTCTTGTATGTGAAGGATTTTCTGGTGGTAAAAAAAATCTGGTGTTAGCTTACAAAAGAGATGTTTTGGTTGGATGAAATTAACTTTTTATCCAATGTGATATTATCCAATAATGTGATATTATTTTGTCCTTGAAGGGCTGTTTAACAACTAATTAAAATGATTAGAACCTTTGAAAATATTTTAGATTTTTGTTTTTTTTATTACATTTAATCTTAATTTTTTTAGCTAAAAAACTAATTTCAAAAGCAATTAGGTGAGGTGAAATTTTGTAATTTTCACTAATTGTAAAGTTTTAACAAAACCGGAATTGTAGTTTTTATACTAAGTCGGTCATGAATGTAAAAATAAATATTTTTTTAAAGTGTAACTTAAAAACCAGTTGTAGGCTAATTGACAAATAAAATTTTCCCGACTATCGTAATTATAAAAAAATCGAATTCATTAAATTAAGTAGCGACTGTTTGATTAAAACAATTTTTTACAATTATGATACTTTCTCTGAACACAGAATTAATATAGTATTAATTAAAGGTAAACGCCGATGTAATGAGGTTATACGATAATTAGTTATGACACTAGGCATATTGACCCAGGGATGTCAATCAGAAGTGAGGTTATGTTTGAACATCTGACGTGGGCCACCCTCAGCGCGACGCCACCCCTTATGTTGCGAACAGACGCCGTGACAACGTCACCGTATTGGTCCGTCCCAGCTCCGCCCCCGAACTGCTATTCTATTGGTCCAATGAGCTCGAAATAAAGGATTGGCAACGGGTTTTAAAACAGTCTGAACTTCATTGCGAGTAAATAGTTTAGTCGATGTCGTGAAACGAAGAAGCAAGAAGCATTGTTGCGTTGCCATTGTTGCGTCTGATCACGTGAGTTAGTGTTGTGTTACGCTGATGACGTCATGAACACGTTTATTTGACGAAGAGTTTACGTTGACGTTATTTGTAAGTACTGTTGTTAGGTGAAATTAACACCTTTTTTCAAACAAATAAAATTGCACCAACTACAAAAAAAGTTATAGTTAAATACGTTGATTAAAAATTTAATCAAGCAAATTATAGAACAGACAGAATATTTTTTTCCTGAACCTGACATTATGTGTATTTTTATAATTTTGTAAATTATTTTATAAACAAGTTTCATAGATCGAAATCCCACAATTTATACTGAAATACTTTTATACAACATATTTCTAAACATGACAACAAAAGTTATAGAAAATATTTTTAAAGTTTAGATTATATTATTTATTAAGTAATTAAATTGTTTTCGCAGAACAGACATTTACTATAAATATAACAGAAAATTACTACACCAAAATAAGCAGAACACAAAAATAGACAAAACGTAGGAAAACCAAAAGTATTAAACAGTAACTAGGCCTATCAACAGTCGAAACTAACAAACTTTAACTTTGTATTGTAAAACAATCAATTAATTTTATTATTTTTTACAAAACAATATTTTAAATTCTTCTTGTTTTTCTTAAAATGTTAATGTAAATACAAAACTTTTTTACATTTGTGACAAGCTTGTTATTATATTAACGAAAGGCCTACAACAAGAAAAAGTATTTTTAGTGTTAAAATTAGACGCTAGGTTATGACGATTTGCAAAATTTTACACAATTAAAAAATATTAAATTTCTTATTTATCTAATAAACCTAACCTATTAATATTTTAACATTTATGGAATATAAATTGTCAAATCAAATTGCAAAAATTATTTAGCCCTAAGTAATTTTAGTTCATTATAATTAGGTACTATAACTAAGATATTTTTAATGTGTTTTATCAAATTTATAGACATTTTATTTAATAAAATATTTGTAAGGATTAGGCCTCTGAAAGAAAATGTATACAAATAAGAATTATTAAATATCTAATTAACAAAATTAAATATAAAGTAAAAATGTTGCAGTTATCGTATTTTTCATATTTAGGATATAAAAAGATAATTTATTAATTTATTAAAACGAAGACAATAAATTTAGTAAATATAACTAATAGTTTTTTTTACTAATTACTACAATGTTTTACCTATGAGGGCCTATGTGTCTTCCTTAATTTTTATTATAATTTTTTTTTGAGGCAGTAATGGAACATTTATCAGTTTAGAGCTTAACATTTAGCTTCAGTTTAAAACTTAGAGCTTAATTTATGTTTCTTCTCACTATACAAAGGACCTGTACAATAAGTATTATTATTGTGAAAAACGTTTATCTTGATATCTTGATTGATATATCTATTTTAAAATCACCTGATTGAAAAAAATAGTATTTTTGTTCGTTTGTATTACAACTATGAAGACTAAACTGATCGATCGATTTCGATAAAATTTGGCATTTAGATAAAAATACCTTTTCACATCGGCTGCAATGATTTTCATTAAACTTCGCTTAAATTTTGCGCAAAAGAAAACGTATAGGTTTCTATATTTTTATAATTTCAAATTCCGAACGAAAAACCGGAAAATTGGAAAATCGATTTATCAGTTTTCATTTTAAACTAGAACAGTGAATTTGAAAGAAAAAATAAGGACTTCCTATTTACGTTTGAAATATAAATTTAGTTTATTTACAATTTATACGATGTCTTTCGTATATGAGAAAAATTTGAACAAAACCTTTTGAACTCATTTTGAGAAATTAGTTAATTAGATAATTTCTGAGTTTTTTTTATTGATATTTTGGGGAAATATTCAGTGTAAAACAGTTCGTGTATTGTATTACACCAGTTAACTCATTCGCTTTAACAGTTCGTGTAGCTACTTCTGAGAGTTATGAACTGAATTTAAAATTTTCTACAGTTGAAACACAAGAAAATTAAAAACAATAAAAAAACGAATATTTTCCTATACTTTCGAGCCATGGTAATAACAAATCATCGGGTTATACAGTTTACGAAATCGCATTAAAAGTTGTGTTTATTATCGAAAACATTCTTTTAATTTTAAAATTAATCCCATTTAAAAAAGGGCGAGATTTCACGTGATTTCGTTAATAGCTCGGAAAATTTCGTTATTCATCAAAATATATCAGTTTCAAAATAACGATTATTCCAAAATTTTTCGTGACTTTTATTTACTTTTATTGAAAATACAAAAAATCTGTTTACTCCTTTTTGAATATTACTTATATTTTTAGTTTTTGGAAACCCATTTTTGTCACGACAGCAAGGCATTGCGTCACGATAACAGTTACTGATAACATATTACAGTAGTTATTTTACTGCCAACAGGTGATTTTCCTTATCACCAATCAACACGGAATATGACTATGGATATCCACCATCGAGGTCTGCGCGTGGAAACCTCTCCGGCCTTCATCACCGGTAGCAGATCTCCTGACAAAAGTCCTCCCTCGAATCCAACATCGACCATCACGGAAATCCCAACAAAAGCACCGAAACGAAGTTTCGACGTCGCTTTCCTAATGGCGCCCGACGATCTGTCCAGAAAGCGTCAGCAACATCTTCGTCTAGTCACCACCGCTTCCTTGATGCAAAGATTCTCTCCTCCGCAGATGTCGCCCCTACAAGTTCAGCCGTTGGACATCACAAGAACTCTACAACGAATCCCTGAAACCGATTCACCGTTCGATCTAGTCATACCTTCTAAACCTTACAAGGAAGCCGAAATCAAACATATTGACGCCGGCGATCAGGTGTTCTATACGAAGAGCGCGTTCACCAAAGTACATTCTACCAAAGAGTTGAACGTCACTGCCGTACCGGCGTCACCGTCTTCCGTTTCTACCATTTCCGGCGGAGTATCTCCCGACCTAACATATCAAGAAAGTCTGAGTCCTCCGATGATAGGCAACAACCGCTCTCCGGTGCCGTACGTCTTCCCCGGTAAACAGGTGCAACCTAGTCTGTCGTACTTCGCGAATTCGGTGAGGACATCGCCGTCTACGTCCTTCGCGTACGGACAAACTTCTAAAGACAAAATAGATAATTGTTCGGAACAAAACGGATTTTTAGGTACGTATTTAAGAAAGAGTCCGCCTTTGGAAAAAGTTCAAAAAAGAAATTTGCTGTACCCTAGTGAGACTATACCGTTTACATATCCTTTTCCGGGGAACTTCCCCACGACCGCGTCGCCAGTTCCCGCGCATTCTTTACTGACAGCTGCGGCCAACGTGACCGCTGCACTGCTTCCGTCGTCCTTAGCGGCGCTGACAATGCCTGCGCAAAACGTGTGTGCAAAATGCAACGTCAGCTTCCGCATGACTTCGGATTTGGTTTACCACATGCGTTCTCACCATAAGAGTGAAACGGCCTCGGTGGATTCGGCTCGCAGACGACGTGAACAAGACAAACTGAAATGTCCGGTGTGCAACGAGAGCTTCAGAGAACGTCACCATCTGACAAGGCACATGACAGCGCACCAGGACAAAGAAGGTGATCATGACGAAGAAGAGACTTTGGAGTCGCGACGTCCGAGGAACTCCGTGCTGTCGCAGAAATGACACCGAATGTTAGCGAAGAAGTTGAAGAAAATTAAACAGCAAGAGACGGTGACGTGTTTCAACCAGTCTGTCGATCTGCGTCAGCAAAACTTTTACTTCATCAACAATCTAGATCCTTTCTAACCTACTGATTCCTTGTGCGTCTTTTAGGATTTAAGCTATTTATTTTGAGTACATATTTTATGATTTACTACTGAAAGAATTAAAGTTGGAGAGTGTAGTCAACCTAACTTGAAACTTAAAACACTTTTACAAATTACTGAATTAGAAAGCCTACTTTAAATTTTAATTTCTATGTTTTTTCAAAACGTCTATTACTTTTTGCCAGTTAGACTAATGCGGACGAGGGAGCAGCGTTAACGGTAGGGACAAGCAACGGGAGTAACTGCGGCTAGAAATAAGAACCTTAAGGTGCGCAGTACAAAAGACGCAGCAGACTGACCAGTGCTTGAGTCACATCGACCACCGAGTCTTCCCTTTTAATTGGTTGTCTGTTCCGTTTGAGTAAAATACTTCAGGATTTGACGCAATAGATTTTGATAAAATTCGGTATCAAAAATCTTTTTCTGCGTTATTATTATTTTTACTAACTCTCTTTTTTGTCAGAAACCTCTTAAACTGTAAATTTTATTTCTTCGATTTTGAAAAAAAGATTTTTTCATGTATAGTCAATAAGTACAGAAGAAAAATCTGTCGTTATCTTTAAAAAAAAGTTTTATCTATAAAAACAGTATCAAAAAAATATTAAAAATCTACCTAATCTTGTAAAATTTAATAATGTTACTTCGGTTTGAATATTTGTAACTGAAACAATTGAACCAAACTTCAAAAAAATACTCGTTTTTAATCGGAAAAAAACATAATTTTATAGGCGGATTTTTTCGAAAGATAGCTTTAAAAAACTCAGGATAATTTTGATTGGAGCAATTTCGTGCAATTTTTTTTCGAACCAAAGATATTGTCAGATTGTACGGATATTAGTCAGGCCTACATTGACAAATGTACTCAAAATAAATCACCCCCTCTAAATGTTACCCTTAACTGTTATTTGTTACTGTAAATATAATGTATAGAATACGTCTCAGTGCAATATTATTGTGTAAAATTATAAATAATTATATTGTTGTTAATGTGTCATATTTACCTAAGTAATAAGCGCTTGTTCGCACGATCAGATACGATATAACATATTGTTTAATAAAATTAATTAAATTGATTTACGTTGAAAAGTGGGTTTTCATTTTCCTGTTTTCAAGAAAAAGCCGTACGACATCAACTAAACCACGAAAAGAAACTAAGTTTATTGACTCATAAATATTAAGTGAAGATATTTACGCCTTCTAATATTTCGTGTACAATTTTTTAATTAGTTAAGTCTATTTGACAGTTAATTTTGATAAAAAAATTTAATTGTAAAAAAAACCGAAAAAACTGTCGGATAACCTTAGACGTAAATTCTCAAAATCGGCTCGAAGTTTTTGATAAAATTTCCATTATACAAGTTTAACTGTATTCTAACCAGTCGTTTTTGAAAAAAGGGTTATTTAAAAAAAATACTTTAAAAACAAAAATCCAAAATTCAATTCATTAAAAATTTGCTACATTATTTCCTAAATATTCGTGTACGAGTAAATTTTGAGAAAATTTGGATCGGTTTTAAAAGTTTGTTTTACCTCCTTTCCTAACTTTGAATGTTTTTGTACAAGAGTAACATACAATTTTTAATTCATGTTTTTTTAATACTTTACTTTAATTCGGCTCTCACAGTTTTGTGCAATTTTTAAGGTGACCTTGGCGTATTGGTGTTTTTTTAAACATTAAAGTACAACCAATACTTTAAAAAAATTGGTTTTTTGTAATTGCCTGCTCAAATTCGTTATCCATTATTTGCTTAACGTCATTTGAAATTTATCGAATGACTTGAGAATTTAAAATGTTAATTTATGTATATTTTAAAGTGGTTTATAACAGTGAAGTCACATATTCAAAAACAAAGTTAAAAATTATTTTTGAAAATTCGCAGTGACAACGAGAAAGTTGTATTTCTTATAAAAGCTTGGTTGGTTAATTTAGGGACAACATAGCTAAGTCTTAATTTTTTCCGTATTTTCATAACACTAAAATTCCAACCACTCGGAGAACAATTTTATTTCATCTTCAAGATGAAACTACTCACACGTACGGCCATCTACGTAAAAACTCATAATGATAAAAGAACTCGAATAAATCAAATTTTTAGCCGAACGTAATACTTCTTCTACAGTATTAACCAGAACTTAAACGCACAATACAAGGCTGTCACACGTACTACCAAAAGTGAAAATAATAAGTGGAAAGATTTTAGTAAAATACAACGGTTTGTCACATCGACAACCAACCCCTGTTAAGAGGGGTGTGTTGGTTAATTTAATTTTAAGGGTTCAGAAGGGATAGAGGGTTGCAAACCATTGTATAGATTAAGTAGACTGTTAAAAGGCATGTTTTGATTTGAATCTTGCATCCAGTGATTTTAAACTGAAAAAGATTGTTTCACTTTGTTACGTTTGGTCGTAAAATGAATGGCCTAAAGTCATTAAAAAACGTTTTTACATAAAATTAAATTACACGTACGCACGATGCAGGCGTATGTGACAAATAATTACTTGTGTTTGTACAAAAACAGCTGATTGCTAAACAAAAACTTTGAAGTAATATTTCAAATCTAGGCCAGTTTTAATGTGTAAATGTTCTTAAATAAAAGACTGCTTTTAGTGAACAGTAAATGCTGCAGGCAAATTTAGGTCTGTAATGTGAAATCCGGTTATAGTAGGTTTCGTTTGTAAATATTGCAGTAAGGTGCAATGTTAGAATTAAGTCACTAATTTTATAGGTTATAGATTTAAATAAGAAAGTAGAACAAAGTAAGGCCTATTGTATTAAATAACCTAAATAAACGAAATGGCATTGCTTTATTAAGAAGTCGAACAAGTATTAAATATAACTACAATGTCTATTTTAACAGAAGCTCATACTGATAAGAAACAGTAGGCCAACATGGTTTTGCAACGATTTTACTTAGGAAGACTTGTACAGTAATCTTAAAATATACGAATTTAAATAAATATTAGTGTATTATTATAATTAAATACCATTGGTATAATTTGAATTACTTTATTTACAGAATTAATGTTTTTTACATTCATTTACGGACAGCAATTTCTTTTGAAAACGTCCTAACCTCTTTTTTCGTTCATGTACCAACTATTTTATAGATTAACTGCGAAAGTTTGCACGGATAAATTAATATATATATATATATATATATATATATATATATATATATATATATATATATATATATATGTGTGTGTGTGTGTGTGTGTGTGTGTGTGTGTGTGTGTGTGTGTGTGTGTGTTTTTGTTTAGACTTTGTGGTAGTCTATAAAGATTTTTCCACATCAGAAACACACATACACACACACACACACACACACACACATACATACATACATACATACATATATATATATATATATATATATATATATATATATATATATATATATGTGTGTGTGTGTGTGTGTGTGTGTGTGTGTGTGTGTTTGTGTGTTTGTGTGTTTCGATGTGGAAAAATCTTTTATAGACTACCTGGTGTACCGTCACTACCCCAGAGTGTGGGACTCAAATTAAGTTCAAACTGAAGTTAAGATATATTGTTACCCACTAAAAAATCCACCAAAAGCAATCCTCTTCTATAAACCTTCCCGCTACGGATCCGCCGCCAGGATTCCCTTTGTGGGAAGGTGGCTGACCGCCTACTCTTCTACAGCATTGGCTCTCCTTCCTCGATCCTCAGCCCTCAACCTCTTCAGGACCACTACAGCGAATCCCGCAATGGCCCTCCAGTTGGCCTCTGAAGTCATCAATGTCACAACCAGACTTTCCGGTGTAACGCTGAAAGAGATACGAATCTTTAAGCCAGGTTTCTCAAAATAGGGAAGGTGTGATAATTCACAATAAATATAAGTTATTTAAACGAAAAATATTTGAAACTTGCATATATCGGTTTCACGCATTTAGATCAAACAAGATTGTAAGTAATGTCAAATTGTCATACCAATTTGAAACAAAATGACAAATGTCAGTTTTCCACTACGAAACGAATCGACACATTTCATTTTTAAACGTTTATATTTGTTAAATGCAATTGTTAGTAGGTCTTAAATACCTGTCGTACTGTCTATCGTCTTAACGTACTATACGTCTATACGTACTTAAACTGTCTATCGTCTGTTTGAAAAATAACAGCGGGCGCTCAAAGTGTCTGATTTACTTAAAAAAAGGGTATTTCTACGAGCTCTAACAGCCAAACCGGTCGACCGAGCTGCAGCACTACTGTATACGACTTTTTCGTGTAAAATGTTAGTTGTATGGTTACAATATCTTAATTCCAGAAGTTGTTGATGAATATTTGAAGTTTTGACCAAACAATCTGACTTCTTTTGAAAAAAATGTTCTATTATTAACAATACTTTGTAAACAGTCAATTGACCACATGTTTTTGTATGTTAAACATGTCTTTAAACTTATTTTTCACTGTCTTGTGGTATATTACTGCTTGTAAATGCTACCCCGATTTCGGAACTCTTTGTCTCATCCTTAGGCTGCAAAGTAAGTCGTTTCCCTCTAACGAGGTCGTCATAAAGTTAATAAATGAGTTTTAATTTGGGCCTATCTTCCCCACTGTGCAATTCATGTAGGCCTACCGGTCAAGTTTAGACTGTGGAATCTTGCTACCAGCCCACGCTCGTCTGTGTTATCAATAGAAATTTGATAATATTTTTATTTATTTGGATTAGCTACCCTTAATATCACGTTGTAAATTGAATTAGATTTAAATGAAAGCTTGTTCAGAATGTTATGGGGCTTTTACACCAAATCAGTATATTAATTTTTTTCACATAATACGTAAAATATTGGTTTGGGTGACTATAAATTTTTATCAGTGAAATGTTTGACGAAAGCCGAGTTTGTGGGTAAATTTCTTCTAGGTAAATGTACCTCAAATATTTAATACGTGTCATGTTTTAGGACTGGTTGTTACGTTGGATTTTGCGCGTCGCGTGATGCGAGTGCACACATTTATATTGGCAGTTATAGTAAAAGATCAGTTGTTTTATATTAATTCGTAACTATCAATCGGAATAACATCATGAATATATATATATATATATATATATATATATATATATATATATATATATATATATATATATATATATATATATATATATATATATATATATATACATATATATACGAAGGAGGCTTCAGTTCTATGGACACATCAGTAGACTCCCAACAACGAGACTTGCCAACAGAATCCTTAATTATATACAAGGTGTCAAATCAACAACGTCGTGGATCGCACAAGTCATAATAGACCTACTTGACGCAGAAACAGACGTTGAAGACAGGAACGCATACAGGAGAAAGATGCTCGGTTGGAAGGTCCCAGAGAATGAAATCGCAAAGAGAGCAGGGGTAAAATGGACGGAAGAGAGCGGAAGAGGATCCATGGGGACAGGATGAGGGAGGTGTGGAGGATTAGAAGGAACAAGACATGAGTCGGAGTGCTTTACGTGATCCAACAGGGTCTATACGCAAATAATAATTATATATATATATATATATATATATATATATATGTATATATATATATATATATATATATATATATATATATATATATATATATATATACTCATAGGGGGGTGCAGACTAGCTACACCTATTGAGAGGGTTTAGACTTCCCTCTTGGTACCCAAGTCTAACACACACTTACACTTACGACTTTAACACTTTACACTCACATTTACATTTAGAGAGGCGATAATAGCCTCAATGTGCTTTTCGCCTTAAAATACAACAAAAAAAATTATGACTATCAGATGATTTTATTGAACAGCTGATGGGTTATAATATGTTTCAGGTTATGTTGTTAAAAACTAGCTAAGTTTATGCTTTCGAAAAAATTATCGTAATTAAAACAAGAAGGAAGAGAAAACATGATACATGATTTTTATTTTTGGATCAATAACAGAAATTAGTTGTAGTTATATACAGTACTATATATAAAATACTAATATATGTGGTACACGCACAATATTTAGATGCACGTCCTTGTCGGTTACGTTTTTTCTCGAAAGTGCAAGATGTGTGGCCGATATAAAACTGGGGCACTCATTGCATTTAAGTTTATATATTCCAGTTTTGTCAAACATCTCTTCATTCCTGTTTGTAACTGGCTTCTTTAATAAGGTTCACAATTTATGAGCTGTTCTGAACGAAACGTTTATGTTCTCTTTTGATATTTCTTTTTTTTAAAGTATGATTTAAAATCAATCTGTATTCGGTCGATATGTATGTTTTTTTCATGAATGGTTTTCTTGTTTTAAGACTTAATAGTAAGTTTATCGGTAATTGAACACTTATATATATATATATATATATATATATATATATATATATATGCTATTTTACTATATTGAGACGTTATTGCAGTTTACATTTCACAGTTAATTGTTACATTAGTTTATTATTCAGTTAAGTAGGCCTATTCACTGCGGAAAGTAATTTTTTTACTTAAGATTTTAAGCTACTTAATTTAGGCTATTTTTATGCTATTTTACTATATTGAGACGTTATTGCTGATTTCACAGTAATTGTTACTATTTTTATCAGTTATTTTCACTATATTTTTACAATTACTTAAGATTATTTTTGCAGTTTACATTTTTACATATTGTTATTGCAGTTTACATTTCACAGTTAATTGTTACTTAGTTTATTATTCAATTAAGTAGGCCTATTCACTGCGGAAAGTAATTTTTTACAATTACTTAAGATTTTAATCTATAGCTGATTTAGGCTATTTTTATGCTATTTTACTATATTGTGACGTTATTGCAGTTTACATTTCACAGTTAATTGTTACTTAGTTTATTATTCAGTTAAGTAGGCCTATTCACTGCGGAAAGTAATTTTTTACAATTACTTAAGATTTTAAGCTATTTTTGCTGATTTAGGCTATTTTTATGCTATTTTACTATATTGAGACGTTATTGCAGTTTACATTTCACAGTTAATTGTTACATAGTTTATTATTCAGTTAAGTAGGCCTATTCACTGCGGAAAGTAATTTTTTACAATTACTTAAGATTTTAAGCTATTTTTGCTGATTTAGGCTATTTTTATGCTATTTTACTATATTGAGACGTTATTGCAGTTTATATTTCACAGTTAATTGTTACTTAGTTTATTATTCAACTAAGTAGGCCTATATTGAAAGACGTTATTGCAGCTTTTTTGCATTTCATTTTTAGTATAATTGTTACAGTTTACATTTCACAGTTTATTATTATTCAATTAAGTAGGCCTATTCACTGCGGAAAGTAATTTTTACAATTACTTAAGATTTTAAATTGTTACATGGCTATTTTTTGCTGATTTAGGCTATTTTTATGCTATTTTACTATATTGAGACGTTATTGCAGTTTACATTTCACAGTTAATTGTTACTTAGTTTATTATTCAGTTAAGTAGGCCTATTCACTGCGGAAAGTAATTTTTTACAATTACTTAAGATTTTAAGCTATTTTTGCTGATTTAGGCTATTTTTATGCTATTTTACTATATTGAGACGTTATTGCAGTTTACATTTCACAGTTAATTGTTACTTAGTTTATTATTCAATTAAGTAGGCCTATTCACTGCGGAAAGTAATTTTTACAATTACTTAAGATTTTAAGCTATTTTTGCTGATTTAGGCTATTTTTATGCTATTTTACTATATTGAGACGTTATTGCAGTTTACATTTCACAGTTAATTGTTACTTAGTTTATTATTCAATTAAGTAGGCCTATTCACTGCGGAAAGTAATTTTTTACAATTACTTAAGATTTTAAGCTATTTTTGCTGATTTAGGCTATTTTTATGCTATTTTACTATATTGAGACGTTATTGCAGTTTACATTTCACAGTTAATTGTTACTTAGTTTATTATTCAATTAAGTAGGCCTATTCACTGCGGAAAGTATTTTACAACTACTTACGATTTTAGGCTATTTTTATGCTATTTTACTATATTGAGACGTTATTGCAGTTTACATTTCACAGTTAATTGTTACTTAGTTTATTATTCAATTAAGTAGGCCTATTCACTGCGGAAAGTAATTTTTACAATTATTTTACTATATTGAGACTTAAGATTTTAAGCTATTTTTGCTGATTTTAGGCTATTTTTGCTGATGCTATTTTTACTATACTATATTGAGACGTTATTGCAGTTTACATTTCACAGTTAATTGTTACTTAGTTTATTATTCAATTAAGTAGGCCTATTCACTGCGGAAAGTAATTTTTACAATTACTTAAGATTTTAAGCTATTTTTTTGCTGATTTAGGCTATTTTTATGCTATTTTACTATATTGAGACGTTATTGCAGTTTACATTTCACAGTTAATTGTTACTTAGTTTATTATTCAATTAAGTAGGCCTATTCACTGCGGAAAGTAATTTTTACAATTACTTAAGATTTTAAGCTATTTTTGCTGATTTAGGCTATTTTTATGCTATTTTACTATATTGAGACGTTATTGCAGTTTATTATTTTACAGTTAATTGTTACTTAGTTTATTATTCAATTAAGTAGAGCCTTATTGCAGTTCACTGCGGAAAGTAATTTTTTACAATTACTTAAGATTTTAAGCTATTTTTGCTGATTTAGGCTATTTTTATGCTATTTTACTATATTGAGACGTTATTGCAGTTTACATTTCACAGTTAATTGTTACTTAGTTTATTATTCAATTAAGTAGGCCTATTCACTGCGGAAAGTAATTTTTACAATTACTTAAGATTTTAAGCTATTTTTGCTGATTTAGGCTATTTTTATGCTATTTTACTATATTGTGACGTTATTGCAGTTTACATTTCACAGTTAATTGTTACTTAGTTTATTATTCAATTAAGTAGGCCTATTCACTGCGGAAAGTAATTTTTACAATTACTTAAGATTTTAAGCTATTTTTGCTGATTTAGGCTATTTTTATGCTATTTTACTATATTGAGACGTTATTGCAGTTTACATTTCACAGTTAATTGTTACTTAGTTTATTATTCAATTAAGTAGGCCTATTCACTGCGGAAAGTAATTTTTACAATTACTTAAGATTTTAAGCTATTTTTGCTGATTTAGGCTATTTTTATGCTATTTTACTATATTGAGACGTTATTGCAGTTTACATTTCACAGTTAATTGTTACTTAGTTTATTATTCAATTAAGTAGGCCTATTCACTGCGGAAAGTAATTTTTACAATTACTTAAGATTTTAAGCTATTTTTGCTGATTTAGGCTATTTTTATGCTATTTTACTATATTGAGACGTTATTGCAGTTTACATTTCACAGTTAATTGTTACTTAGTTTATTATTCAATTAAGTAGGCCTATTCACTGCGGAAAGTAATTTTTACAATTACTTAAGATTTTAAGATTTTTGCTGATTTAGGCTATTTTTATGCTATTTTACTATATTGAGACGTTATTGCAGTTTACATTTCACAGTTAATTGTTACTTAGTTTATTATTCAATTAAGTAGGCCTATTCACTGCGGAAAGTAATTTTTACAATTACTTAAGATTTTAAGCTATTTTTGCTGATTTAGGCTTTTTTATGCTATTTTACTATATTGAGACGTTATTGCAGTTTACATTTCACAGTTAATTGTTACTTAGTTTGTTATTCAATTAAGTAGGCCTATTCACTGCGGAAAGTAATTTTACAATTACTTAAGATTTTAAGCTATTTTTGCTATTTTTATGCTATTTTACTATATTGAGACGTTATTGCAGTTTACATTTCACAGTTAATTGTTACTTAGTTTATTATTCAATTAAGTAGGCCTATTCACTGCGGAAAGTAATTTTTTACAATTACTTAAGATTTTAAGCTATTTTTGCTGATTTAGGCTATTTTTATGCTATTTTACTATATTGAGACGTTATTGCAGTTTACATTTCACAGTTAATTGTTACTTAGTTTATTATTCAATTAAGTAGGCCTATTCACTGCGATTTTTAAAGTATTTTTGCAACTACTTTTACGATTTTTACATTTCACAGAATTTTAGGCTATTTTTATGCTATTTTACTATATTGAGACGTTATTGCAGTTTACATTTCACAGTTAATTGTTACTTAGTTTATTATTCAATTAAGTAGGCCTATTCACTGCGGAAAGTAATTTTTTACAATTACTTAAGATTTTAAGCTATTTTTGCTGATTTAGGCTATTTTTATGCTATTTTACTATATTGAGACGTTATTGCAGTTTACATTTCACAGTTAATTGTTACTTAGTTTATTATTCAATTAAGTAGGCCTATTCACTGCGGAAAGTAATTTTTACAATTACTTAAGATTTTAAGCTATTTTTGCTGATTTAGGCTATTTTTATGCTATTTTACTATATTGAGACGTTATTGCAGTTTACATTTCACAGTTAATTGTTACTTAGTTTATTATTCAATTAAGTAGGCCTATTCACTGCGGAAAGTATTTTACAACTACTTACGATTTTAGGCTATTTTTATGCTATTTTACTATATTGTGTAAATTAATTATTAGTATTAGTGTATTTGTTTTTAATTGATTCAATTTTAAGTATGAAATTATCATTTTGGAATTTAGAGAGAATCTTCTTTTTATTTAGATGAAAATAAAAAAAAAGAAGGATTTCTATTGTAATTGTTAAAGCATGCATAATTTTATATATAAAAGAGAGAGAGAGAGAGAGAGAGAGATAGGCAAAAAAAATTGAGAATTATCTATTAT
Source organism: Callitettix versicolor (assembly GCA_022606455.1). Taxonomy (NCBI): domain Eukaryota; kingdom Metazoa; phylum Arthropoda; class Insecta; order Hemiptera; family Cercopidae; genus Callitettix; species Callitettix versicolor. The sequence continues at coordinate 99,599,196 of CM040185.1, forward strand.
ATATATTAAATGATTTCGTAGTGACGTTATTGCAGTTTACATTTCACAGAGCGCGCTAGATGTACTACGCGAAGTGTGAACATCTTCATAACAAATAGCAGCGTAATCAATATTGTTAAATTAACATCAATAATGTATAAAATTAATTGATTATTTTTACACCGCTTTTGTTGAAAACATTATTTTAATATCGTAATTAGCGATGAAATTTGCATCGATTAGTACTGTAAATTTTCAAATTTCATGTACACAAAATTACACCTGCAGGGCATCAGAGTTAATTCGTTTTTCAATGTTTTTTTCTTTAATTTCAAAACTTAATTTTATATTGATTTCAAATGGAATACGATGAATCGGATTTTTAAAAAAATGATTAAGTAAAATAAGTTTAAAGTAAAATAAATTGATTAAACTTTCCTTCTAATTATCAAAAAAATATTTGAACTTTTTTAAATTAAAATGTTTTATATAGTATTTATAAAATTACTACCAACAATTTTTTCTTAACGCCCATACTTAACACCAATTAGAATAACGAGGGCAAGAAATCAGCGTTGACTGTAAGGGAAAAGCAACAGCAGTAACTGCGTCTCGAATCTATAACCTTGAGGTGCGCGGTTCAAATACTCAGCGCACTAACCAGTGCCTTAACCATATCGGCAACCTCAGCCTTACAATATGATTTTATTAATTTATTCATATTATAATAAAAACGGTTGTATTGTAAATTAACGTGAATTTTACGGTGGTCGTGGATTCTTTTTCTCCCCTTTACGTTATGAATGTTTGCGTTGAAATTTATGCGATGTTACTGAATTATGTTACTTACTTGAAAGTCGCACTCGTTAGCGAGACAGCTGCGTGCAGCTATTATTTCTGAAACAACACAGAAACAAGGCGGTAATAATTCAAAACGCGAAGAGGAATACAGTCGTAATTTAGTGAAAGCTAAGCGAGTGCTTAATTAAGTTTAAAATATCGTTTCCTTACAGTAACCTCGACATCCGACACCCTCTATTAGTGTTTTGAAGGGGTTGAAACACCGCAGGGGGTTGGTGGAGAAGGAGTGGTTACGAAACGATGTTTAAATTAAATGGAGCGAAAGAGTGTAGATAAGGTATGTCGATTGTTCTATAAGGCCTGGAAGGGGTTTGTTTCGTTGTTTGGCAAAAATGGCGAATGTGTTATCATTTTGAAATATTGTCTGTTCCCGATGAATGTATGCCGGGTAATACGTTAATCTGGTATAGCCGCGGCGGTCGCGGGGAGGGGGCGCTAGATTCAATGAAGAGTTTATCTTTCTGATTTATGCAGCAAGTTGTATTTTTATGTGGAACCGGTGCAGATAAGGACAGGAGTTGTTCTGGATTTTCGCGCGGTGTCGGTAAATTGAATTTGGATTTTGTGAAATATGGTGTAAACTTGGATTTTACGTTGGGTTTTTAGCGAATTCTCATTAGAAAAATTTGGATCATGGTAAGACAAAAGTATAGGACTATAAAATATGTCGTTAAAATATTGTAAGTATACATTTTTCACACACACACACACACATACATACATACATACATACAGACAGACAGACACACACACACACATAAACACACATATACATACACACACACACACACACACATATGTGTGTTATTTTTTATTATTGAAAAATAATAAAACATTATTTATTTTATACTTAACATTTTATACTCGGTAATATATATATATCATATAAATATCATATAAATAAATAAATAAATAAATATATATATATATATATATATATATATATATATATATATATATTATTATTATTATTATTATCTGCGCATAGACCCTGTTGGATCACGCAAAGCACTCCGACTCATGTCTTGTTCCTTCTAATCCTCCACACCTCCCTCATCCTGTCCCCATGGATAATCTTCCGCTCCTCCGTCCATTTTACCCCTGCTCTCTTTGGGATTTCATTCTCTGGGACCTTTCAACCGAGCATCTTTCTCCTGTATGCGCGCCTGTCTTCAACATCTGTTGAGTCTATTTCTGCGTCATGTAGGTCTATTCTGACTTGTGCGACCACGACGTTGTTGATTTGACACCTTGTATATACCTTGTATATATAAGGATTCTGTTGGCAAGTCTCGTTGTTGGGAGTCTACTGATGTGTCCATAGAACCGAAGCCTCCTTCTTCTGATATCTACTGCCAGGTTCGATATCTTCTCTGTGGTCTTCCGGGAGTGCAACCTGTATCCATCTTCTGTTGATCTCGGGCCAAGGATCTTCCTCAAGATTTTGCGTTCTTCCTTCAAAATACCCTCCATGGTAGCTTTTGTGTGGAGTGCTAGCGTCTCGCTGGCATATAATACCTCCGGCTTTATGACTGTGTTGTAGTGTCTGAATTTTGTGTGCGTCGACATACATCTCTTATTGTAGATATCACGCGTTATACCAAGAACCCTCTTCATTCTCAGTAGCCGAACCTTTTGCGCAGCCTTCTCGCAAATATATATATATATATATATATATATATATATATGTGTGTGTGTGTGTGTGTGTGTGTGTGTGTGTGTGTGTGTGTGTGTGTGTGTGTGTGTGTGTGTTTGTTTGTGTGTATGTATATGTATGTTTATGTATGTGTGTCTGTGTGTATGTGTGTGTATGTTTATGTATGTGTGTCTGTGTGTATGTGTGTGTGTGTATGTATATATATATATATATATATATATATATATATATATATATATATATATATATATATATATATATATATATATGTATATGTATATATGTATGTATATATAGCTATTTTTTTCTAAGTTTAATTTATTTTTAGCAAATTTCCTTTGATAAAATGAACAATTGTAGTGGTCATCAAGATATGACTCAGTTTTTAAATAGCTTTTGATAAGGGTAAATTTGTCTTCTAATTATGTAATAAATTTAGGTACTTTTTTAATTAAAATGTTCTACAATGCGTTTATAAAATTACTAAATATATTTTTCTACTTAACGTCCATACCAGATGCCAATTTAACCATGTAGGACTGTAAGGAAACGCAACGGCGGTAACTGCGTCCCGAATCCACAACCTTGAGGTGCAGCAGATTGACCGCCACTTAGCCCTTACTAATAAATTACTAAAGTACACTTGTGGAACTCGGGGAGTTACCGACAGAAGCAAAGCTTTCGTTAATGATATCTTTGCTAAATATATAATTAGTTTGAAGATATGATAACAAATATCTGGTTTTGTTAAAATAAATAACTATGTGAACCTAGCTTAGATATTACTTACTGTAGTTATAGTAAAAGATCAGCTGTTTTATGTTAATTTGTGATCAGCTGATTTCATTAAACAGCTGATAGGTTATAATACGTATCAGGTTATGTTGTTAAAAACTAGCAATATTAACAACAATTATTATAAAGGTTTGTCCACGTGTTTTTCAACTAAGAAAAAATTCTGAAATCAAAGCAACACAACGTTTTCATATAGCTTAATACGCGTGTACTGTTATCTAAAATAAGATGAAAAAGAGACAGAAATAGAAACGAAATTCGTTTGCTCGTTCGTTCCATATTTCCGTTACATTCTTCTATTCGGCGGATTTTTTTTTCTATTTACTCCTCTCGCCAAAACTAACATTAAAAACTTTGCTTCAAAAATATGGTTTTATTAATTTATTAATGTCATATAATCGATCGTATAAGTTTAAGTAGAATTGTGATGTTTGTATAATACCCTATCAAAATAACAGTTGTTTTTTTCAATTAAATTTAGTGTCAAGTTTCCTTTTTGTGTATTAATCAAGCACATTGACTTTATATTATATAACCTATAAAAATAAATAGTTATTTCAATTTTATTTATGTCCTAAATTGATTTCATATTTACTTCTGATAGCAATTTAATAGTTGAGATAATTATTTCATTTAACAGATAAAAGGAATACTTGACTGTAAACCACAATGTCATGTTCCTTTTGTTTAATTAATTTTATTGAAATTATTTTTCTTCATATTTGGCAGTTTAAAGTGTAAACGACATATTTGTCATTTCATGTTGTTAAATTCTATCATCTGATTTCATTGTAAAAGGAAGGTGAGTTAAAAAATGTATCGTCTCTGTTATTTAAAGTTAGACACATTTTGGTTCTGTTCTGTGTGTACCAGGAGCCGTGCGAAATTTTGCACTATGAAGGTTTTAAGTAAGCACAGCCTTTTTAATAAGAGTAGTCGTTGGGGTGAAGGCAGTAGTTGGAAAGAAGGGAAAATATTAAAAAAAAAAATAATTGAAAAACGATCGGTTTGAAATAATCACAAATTTATGAGTCATTTCAATGCAAATATTTGTTTTTTTAATAGCAATTTTTACAGGGCATTACAATACCTCGTTGTAAACGATATTTGATGTAAGAATTAATCTTCTTGTACTTTTTGTAGGTCTATCTCATTTTCTTTAATGGATACAAACATGTTAGTTGATTTAGTTACCCTTGAAAAGGCTACTTACAATTGTCCGTGAGTAAAGGCAGCATTTGGTAAATACAATTATGTTCTCTGCAGTGTTTTTCTCCGCGACTTGTTTATAGTGATAGCAAACGCCATTTTAATAGGTAACTGTCTTCTAGTCAACTGAAAAGGCATGTTTGATAACCTCTAACTGTATTTTGATATTTTAATTGTACTATTATATAATATCCGTATTAACAATAAATAAATGCACGATGGAAGGAGAAATCACAAATATATTTGTATAAAAACAGTGTCCAAAACATATGTTTGATATTCGAAATGGTTTTCCCGCCTTGTACGACAGGCAGGAATACGGGACTGTCAGTAGGGCCACATAACCTATAAGTTTAATGACTTTTAAGTAAATATTGAAATGTTCTAAGCACGTTATGCAAAAAAATAGCATTTGTAATGGGACTGTCTACTCGTGATTAACAAGCTAGCTTCGTAAAATATACAAAATATTGTCTGATTTGTGATGCCGAGCATGCGCATTCATTATACCGTTTGCCTGTGCGAGTTAAAAGTGTCTTTTATGTTCAAATTCTCCACAAGCAGTAAGTTTTAGTGCAAAATCGTTTTGCAATGTTAAAAAATCTTTCTAAAAATACCACATTTACCCCTGTACCTATAGTATGTGCAGAGAAAAAGGTATGAGACATAATATATATTATTATATATATTATGTAACTTATAATATATAACTATTATATGTAACAGTTATACCATTATTATAACTGTTATATTATATGTAACAGAACATAACTAAAATGTGTCTGACAAAAAATAAAATAGACTATAGATAAACTTTTTAGCTAACCTTTCTGTAACAATGTAAACAAGACGATAGCTAACAGTGTAGAATGAGAAAATATTTTCTATTCGCTATTGTTGTATACTTTCAACTATTTTCTATCGAAAACGAATTTAAACAAAGTATCGCAACGTTCTTATGTAAAGACATTCCTTTATCGGTTAAATGAAATAATTACGTTACAGATTAAATTATTATCACATAAATGGCAATTATAAATAAACTGTTTCGAGTTTATAGGTTATGTAATACAAAGTCATTGTGATCGTTGTGATTGCGTAATAGTAACAAAGGATTTACTTAATAATAGTCTATACCTATATAATCAAAATTATTAAAGAATGCGGCAGCGTTCCGCACTGCCAAGTCACTTAAGTTGCTATGCTGTAGGTGACGATTGCAAGTTTTATGGTATCCATAACGTAAAAACAAAAAGTGTTATAGGGTTGGCAGTACTGTTATCTTAAAGGGCATGGCGAAGTTGTAAGAATTAAAAACAAAAATAAATATCTGTAGAGACAAAACGTAGGAAAACCATTCGAAAGTGGTACTTTTAACCATTTTTTTCTTCTTAAAAATTGACGCGTATTATAGCCTAAATTATTTAATAGATTTTGATCAACGATGACTCGTCTTATTTGCAGAAAGTGCCTTTTGCATAAAAAATAAGCAGGTTTACTTTTGCACAAAACCCACCGTAAAAATTTACGCTTAAACCAACAACTTTGATCGACCATGACTCATTTTATTCGTGATGATTATAGTATGGTGATTTCTGTATAAAAATTGAAAGTAAAATATGTAGAATATTATTTAATTGTAAAAATCTTCAGAAAGTTTAAAACAATCGGAAATACGTTATCTCATACAACCTAGATTATTAAAACACGTTTAATCATTGATCACTCATTTTAATCGTAATGGTAGCTTTATTTTGTCTTTTTTATAAAAATTCTAGAAACAAGTACGTTTATAATTAGAATATTGTAACAGACTGAGAAAAGTTTACAGATTTCATATTTTGAAACGTTATGAACATATTTAAGTTCATTATTAAATTTTTAAGTTCTCTACAAAGGTCAAAAATTCAGTTCTCACAGTTTTGGGCGGTAATAATCAAATGTAAGCGCTAAAAGAATTTCTTTTGGCACACTTTTATTTTCCTTATACGGAAATTGTACGATTAAAATACTTATTGACAGATTAAATTACCATAGCGAAGCACGGGTATTCATTCATCTATTAAGCAAATTAATAAATGTTACAATTCATATTTAATGACATTTAACGATCTGATAGAAGAGTTTAAATAACTTTGTGAATTTCTACGATGAAATTACCGCAACGCAGAATCGGTATTCGGCTAGTAAAATAATAAATGTTAAATTAATATTTAATTGCTTTTAATGATCACATTAAGTAACTTTTATGAATTTTTACGATTAAAATACCGTAGCGATGCACGAGTATTCAACTGGTAAAATAAATGTAACAATTAATATTTAAGCTTATTATTTTTATAAATTTTACGATTAACATATCGTAGCGAAGAACGGGTATCCAGCTAGTAAAATAAATGTAACAATTAATATTTAAGTTTATTGCTTTAATTAGCTAATGAAGGAGTTTTTATAGGCATAATTTGTATACATTTAACGATTAACATACCGTAGCGAAAGACGGGTATCCAGCTAGTAAAATAAATGTAACAATTAATATTTAAGTTTATTGCTTTAATGAGCTAATGAAAGAGTTTTTATAGGCCTAATTTGTATACATTTAACGATTAACATACCGTAGCGAAGAACGGGTATTCAGCTAGTAAAATAAATGTAACAATTAATATTTAAGTTAATTGCTTTAATGAGCTAATGCAAGAGTTTTTATAGGCCTAATTTGTATACATTTTACGATTAACACATCGTAGCGAAAAACGGGTATCCAGCTAGTAAAATAAATGTAACAATTAATATTTAAGTTTATTGCTTTAATGAGCTAATGAAAGAGTTTTTATAGGCCTAATTTGTATACATTTTACGATTAACACATCGTAGCGAAAAACGGGTATCCAGCTAGTAAAATAAATGTAACAATTAATATTTAAGTTTATTGCTTTAATGAGCTAATGAAAGAGTTTTTATAGGCCTAATTTGTATACATTTTACGATTAACACATCGTAGCGAAAAACGGGTATCCAGCTAGTAAAATAAATGTAACAATTAATATTTAAGTTTATTGCTTTAATGAGATAATGAAACAGTTTTTATAGACCTACTTTTTATAAATTTTACGATTAACATATCGTAGCGAAGAACGGGTATTCAGCTAGTAAAATAAATGTAACAATTAATGTTTAAGTTTATTGCTTTAATGAGCTAATGAAAGAGTTTATAGGCCTAATTTGTATAAATTTGTACGATTAACATATCGTAGCGAAGAACGGGTATTCAGCTAGTAAAATAAATGTAACAATTAATATTTAGCCTTATTGCTTTAATGAGCTAATGAAAGAGTTTTTATAGGCATAATTTGTATACATTTTACGATTAAAATATCGTAGCGAAGAACGGGTATTCAGCTAGTAAAATAAATGTAACAATTAATATAAAGCTTATTGCTTTAATGAGCTAATGAAAGAGTTTTTATAGGCATAATTTGTATACATTTTACGATTAAAATATCGTAGCGAAGAACGGGTATTCAGCTAGTAAAATAAATGTAACAATTAATATAAAGCTTATTGCTTTAAGAAGCTAATAAAAATGTTTTTATAGGCCTAATTTTTATAAATTTTACGATTAACATATCGTAGCGAAGAACGGGTATTCAGCTAGTAAAATAAATGTAACAATTTAAACTTAATTAATTGCTTGTAATGATCTGATAAATTATAATGACTTGTATAATGACTTGTACTAGATTTGTTTAAAACAGAGTAATTATTTTTATTGATTCGATAGAAAAATAGAACGTTTGAACCGTAGAAAGTCTGTTTTAAACCACAATATTACTTTCTCACTAAACAAAATTCTATGAAGAAAATAAGAAAATCGTGAAAAATCAGTTACGATAGACTGCTTTGATAGATTTTCCGTTTTTAAAAGTCCAAAACAGAAGAAGGCAGTTTGATTTTGTCACTTGGCACATCGCTGAAAATCGTTTAACCAATTTTGAATAAATTTGACATGTTGGTTTACCAAGTTCATAAAAAAATTTAAGTAAAACACTTAAAAAACCATCAGTATATTGGTTTTAATTAATTTTTTAAATCAAATTATGTCAAAAAGTACTCAAACAATCAGTTAAACCGATTTTGTCCAACAATTAAATCATAGGTTTAATAGATTAAAATAGTTATAGTTAGTAAAAACAATAATAAAAAATCTATTATTAAACTAAAAATACAAATCAAGTATCATGTTTTTGTCTTATATTTTTATTTTAATTACTTTGTTCGAAAACACGACAAATTAACGTGTTTTTAAAAACATAACCTGAAAATTATTGTAACCTATCAGCTGTTCAAAGAAATCAGCTGATCATTACGAAGTAATATAAAACAACTGATCTTTAAATATAACTACCAAAATTAAATTCATAACATATACTTCGGCCTATTAAATTTATTCGCAATTTAAGCAAAGTAGTGGTTACCGCGTGTGCCTCACAAACGCAATGTCCGCGGTTCGATCCCGGCGGAAACATAGAATTTTCAATTATAATTAATTTAATTTGAGACTTGCGACGCGCAAAATATACAACTATATATCGATATAAACATGTTCCTCGCATCACGCATCCAGCAAAATCCAACATCAAAACCTGCCCTAAAACAAGATTCATGTTAAACTCTGACAATGAAAACTAATCATATTTAGATTCAATGGGAAGGGGACTGGACGACATAATTGAAAACTTAAAAAATTGAAATATTGTTTGTTTGTATTAGTGCAGTTAAACAACTGATCTTATTGCTAAAATTGAAATTATACACAGCTGGTATTAAAGGAAACTGACACATTTACAGCTGAGCATGTAGTACATTAATGTCCATTTATAAGTTAAATATTTATTAATGAAATTATTTATATATGTTCAAAACATATTTAATTCTAAAATCACTAAATAATTTTGTGCTGGGTAGGTTGGGTAAGCACTATAATGGCGTTAAATTATATATTTATCATTGAACTTATTTATATAGCCTACTAGCATTACCCGTCGCGACTTCGCCCACGGAACTTGAACTGTTTCAGTAATGTAATAATTTAGTAACATAAAAAAATATATTAATAAAAGCGTGATCATCTAAACTCGTGATTATTTTACAGTGAATATGAAAAAATATTATAACCTGAATATGTTGTTTTATTGTCTTCAAACGTGTTCCATTCGAATTTAAGAAAATCTGATCAAGAATATTTTTGTCCAATACAAACATTTATACCTATTCTATATTTTTGTACTTTTAGGGGATGAATTCGGGGGAAAATATTGAATTACGTGTATCGTAATTTGTGTTTTAAAATATTTTGTTTACTTTTAAGAAAATTTGATAAACAATATTTTTCTCCAATACAAACACTCTTTTTTCTCCCACGATAACTCTTTTTCCATTTTTATTCTTTTAGGGGATGAAATCAGAAAAATGTTGAAATATGTGTTTCATTACATATTTCTAGAATATAAGATAAAAAAAATATTTTTTCAATACAAAATTTACCCATTTTTTATATTTTATACCTTCTTTCAATCTCTTTAGGGGATGCGTTTTGGGGAAAAGGTGGAAAATATATTTCATTACTTATACTTAAGAGTGACTATGTTACGTTTTAAGAAGGTTAGATGAAAAACATATTTTTCCAATAAAAATTGTTGTACCTCATGTTTACCTCTTTAGGGGTTGCATACTGGAAAATCGTTTTTCAGTGAACCCCTTTTTCAGTGCATCTCGACAATGTTACAAGAAGTCTCTGAAAATTTCAAGTCTCTAGCTATAATAGTATTGGCTGTACGTTGTTTATTAAATTTGGTCTGAGTAAGTAGTTTAATGGCGTTAAAGTCACGTTTTTTAAAAATCCTTTATTAGAGCATTTTGACATTGTTGTAAGAATGTACCTTGAAAATTTCAAGTCTCTAGCTATAATAGTATTGGCTGTACGTTGATTATTAAATTAGGACTGGGTAAGTAGTTTAATGGAGTTAAAATCAATTTTTTGCAAAATCCTTTTTTAGTACTTGCTTACATATTAAAACGAAGGTATCCTCAAAATTTCAAGTCTCTAGGTTTTATATTTTGGGCTGTACGTTGATCAGTCAGTCAGTCAGTCAGCCTTTTATATATATATATATATATATATATATATATATATATATATATATATATAGAGAGAGAGAGAGAGAGAGAGAGAGAGAGAGAGAGAGAGAGAGAGAGAGAGAGAGAGATAGATAGATAAATATAATTTTAATCAAATAAATATTAAAAGTAAATGTTCAGCCAGAAACAGATTTAGAACTCACATCCTTTAGTTTCATAAGCAGAAATCATAATGCTGTTCGGAAAATACGTATTAACAGTTAGCTCACTGGTAGACTTTTATTTATTTAATGAATACAAAATAATTTAAATTAAGTAACAAGCTTAACTCTTTTTTACTTCTTATTCATGCTATCGCATGTTTACACTTTTCCCCCGTACTTAGCTGATTAACGTTTACCTTTTTTAAACAATTAAATTGAATTCGAGACAGTTTGTGCAACAATTTGTTATATCTATTTTCGTTGTTACTGTACAAAACTGTATTCCTTGAATTTACAAAAAACGTTGCTTCGAAAGGGCGACAAATCTGAGATTGCCTTGGCTTCACCATACCGTCTGCCCTCTTAAGTCTCTTAGCAGATTGTCCATAAATCGTAGGATGACCTCCCCCTCCCCCTACCCTCGCAACACCCCTCTCCGCCCTTCCTCCAGACCGCAATTTATTTTGTACCCTATCTCGGAACACAGCTCAATTTTCTTTATCATTTTTTAACATTATGCTTTATGATTGAATCTTTTGCTTATGCTGACAGTTTTTGAATTGGTTTTTTATCGCGTTCCAAAGAATTTTACCAATCGTTTTCTCTGACTACCCTAATTTCTCTCTGTTATATATAACAGAAGCATTATTGCGACATTTAAAATATAATCTCGTTATGCAGCTGTTTCGATAACGTGATGGAAGCGTATTTCCAACAATACTTTTTCATCTTACATTTTTTTGAGGAACAGATTTAAATGTCACTATGTTAAAATCTGCTCAAATTAATATTTTCAAATGACAATAGAAATTTGAAATGCTACATTAGTCAGTTTTTAACTCTAAGATGGTAAAAATAATTATGATAAAATGGAGTCCATAAAATAACTATGTTGAGTATAATGATCTGCCTTCCCTAGCTTCGTCAATTTTACTTTTGTTGACGCGTTTCGGAGAACGTCCATCTTCAAAAACTACATCTATACTTTGATTGAGTATAGATATAGTATAGATAAAAAAAGTTTGGTTGAGTATAGATATAGTTTTTGAAGATGGAGGTTCTCCGAAACGCGTCAACAAAAGTAGAATTGACGAAGCTAGGGAAGGCAGATCATTATACTCAACAAACATAGTGACAATAATCTTAGC
>CM040185.1:99616185-99646185 GCA_022606455.1 Callitettix versicolor
GTGGAACATGTTTGTTTGATATATATTGTTAATATATATATATATATATATATATATATATATATATATATATATATGATATATAACGGTATCAATACTATTATCAATTTTGCGCGTCCCAAGTCTCATATTAAATTAATTATAATCAAAATTAACGTTTCCGTCAGGGAACAAACCGGGGACCTTGCGCGTGTGAGTCGTACACAATAACCACTACATTACGGAAAGTTTGACATATTTAATGAATCGTTAATTTAATTTTGGTAGTTATATTAAAAGATTAGTTGTTTTATACTAATTCGTGAAGATCATCTGATTTAATTGAACAGCTGATAGGCTGTAATACGTTTCAGGTTGTTGTTAAAAACTAGCTATGTTAATTTGTCGTGTTTTCGAACAAATTATCGTAATTAAAATAAAAAAAGAAAATAAAACACGATACATGATATTCTTTTTATATTCTTCTTATTTTCTGCTAGAATTATTATCACTATGTTGAGTATAATGATATGCCTTCCCTAGCTTCGTCAATTCTACTTTCGTTGACGCGTTTCGGAGGACCTCCATCTTCAAAAACTATATCTATACTCAAAATATACTTTGAGTATAGATATAGTTTCGTCAATTCTACTTTCGTCGACGCGTTTCTGAGAACCTCCATCTTCAAAAACTATACTTCTCAAAGTATACCTTGAGTATAGATATAGTTTTTGAAGATGGAAGTTCTCCGAAACACGTATATATATATATATATATATATATATATATATATATATGTGTGTGTGTGTGTGTGTGTGTGTGTGTATATATATATATATATATATATATATATATATATATATATATATACTTAATGTTTCGAGATTAATATTACTCTTCAACATAAGAAGTACAATTCTTTACGATATGCGCTGAGGTCGCTCGACGACTTCAACTCGGCAGTGCTCCTTTATTGAAAGAATAAAGTGATTAACATATTGTGAAGGGGATGGACATGTTATGCGCGCTTCGCACTCCATTTAACGCAGGAGTCACTGATTTCATTTCCTCTGCCGAAGTCATAGATCAATATAATTAAGTTACACTTTGCTGGAAGGATGACGGGTGGAACGTACTTCTCTAGAAGGGCTTCTTTATTACCTGCGAATATTTTACATTCAGTCTTTGTAAATATTATAAATTAAATTAACTTAAAATAAGGTGCTGAACGGTGGCCATTCAAAATTGGAAAAACTTGACGTAAATTGGCGTAAGTTTATGTCAATAAGGAAAATCTTATTATTTTTTCTTTGAAAATCTAATTCCACCATAGTTGTCAGTGTTAAAATCAATGTGAAAACGAATACGAATACGAATACGAATACGAAAACGAGTACGAGTACGAAAACGAGTACGAGTACGAATACGAGTACGAGTACGAGTACGAGTACGAATACGAATACGAATACGATAACGAGTACGAATACGAATAAGAAAACGAGTACGAGTACAAGTACGAATATGAGTACGAATACGAATATGAATACGAAAACGAGTACGAGTACAAGTACGAATACAAATACGAATACGAATACAAATACGAAAACGAGTACGAGTACAAGTACGAATACGAGTACGAATACGAATATGAATACGAAAACGAGTACGAGTACAAGTACGAATACGAATACGAATACGAATACGAAAACGAGTACGAGTACGAGTACAAGTACGAATACGAGTACGAGTACGAATACGAGTACGAGTACGAGTACAAATATGAATACGAGTACAAATATGAATACGAGTACAAGTACAAGTACGAGTACGAGTACGAGTACGAATAAGAATATGAATACGGGTACGAGTACAAGTACGAAAACGAGTACGAATACGAATACGAGTACCAGTACGAATACGAATACAAATACGAGTACCAGTACGAATACGAATACGAGTACGAGTACGAATACGAATACAAATACGGTACGAGTACGAGTACGTATATTTTTATGTACTTTCTCCTTGAAGCGATCAAATTGTAATAGGACTAGACGTTCAGCCAATAACTACACTCGTCATAATTAAATCATCCGCCATTTTGAAACCTAAATGAATAGAAGAAATCCTACACATACGTCATTCGGGCTTTACACAAGGTACTTTCGTACCAAATTTCGGTTGATTATTTCTGGTTAATAAGATGCGTAACAAATAAACAAACAAAAATGTCACCCGAATGGTCGAGTTAAAACAGAGACCTCTCCATGCACTGTGGAAAAAGTAAATATCAGCTAAATGTCTTAATGTCGCATCAGGTTTTGTCATGTGTTTGAATTATGAGATACGCAACTAAATACTGAAATGGAAGAAAGTTTATGCGATACTTTTGTAATAATAATTTTAAAAGAATAAAAATGGAATCTGGCTTAAAGCGATCGCTCGACCGTGGGAAAAGTACTAATATTCTGACTTTCAGTATAACTGGATAAATTAATTATCGCAATATACAAATAAAAATTACGTAATATCATTACAAGTACAAATTAATAATTAATTAATTATAATAGGATTAACAAATTATGTAATTTTAAGACGTGATAAATGCGGCCCCGCTTGTTTGTTATCATGACAACGCTTCGAGACTGGTTCAACTAATTGTATTAATTCTAGTTTTTATCTGTTTCGATAGTGTTCGACTGTAAGACTGCTTGTTGTGTTATCATTTAAACAATGTTAATACCAACAATCGTATTTGTCGCTTTACTGTTAAGTGAGGTAAGTGTTCTATTTTCACATCAGTGTTCTATTTTCACGTAAGTGTTCATGTTTCACATCAGGTACGGCTGTCTTGTTGCCGTATCATATTTTTCTATCTTAAACTTTAAACTAATCTGATATAAAACTAAACGATTTTCGGTCTCGAAAATATTTTAGGTTATGTTAGTTTTTCAGACAGGAACGCTTACTTACTGGGCAAATAAGTTTGTTTTTGTGCCAGGTATAAGTACTTAGAATACAAGAAATGCTGGTACACAGAACTGACATGCACGACAAATCTATTACGGTATCAGCGTAGTGTAAAAGTCGTATTGAGCCCACATTTCAAAGTTGTTACAAGGTAACGCAGAGTCTAAAATCGAAAAATGTATTTTTAACAAAATGTTTGTTTCCGAATCCATTGATACCAAATAGTTGGTAAAATAAAATTGTTTTAATCCATTATTAAACCTGACGGCCACCGAATGCGTAGCAGAGCGGAGCTGAGCTGAGCTGATCTGAGCAAAGCGGAGCGGAATTAATACGAACGGCAACCGGAAGCGGATTCAATCAGTTTAAACAACGCGTTTGTATCTTTAAATCTAAATATTTAGACTTACTGTAACGGATTCTATGAAACTACTGTTTACGAGAAATAATAAATTTGGATGCGTGGTCAGCGTAGCGGAGGAAGCAGAGTCAGCTTCAAAACCATACCTAGACAGAATCGAAGCTAAGCGGAGCCGAGCCCAGCGACGCCGCTTGGAACAGCTCAACTCAGTTACGCTCCTCTCAGCGCAAATGCTCTCTGCAATTGGTGGCCAACCGGCTTTAAGTATTTTCACATATAATTACTGAAAATTATTCTGACTCATAACACACGTAAAATTTGGCAGATAACATTTATTGTTTGTGGTTTCAAGAAAAAAAAACAGCTGGAGTTCAAATACAGGGCTTACATAGTTTCAAAACATATAAGTAAACAAAAAATCTGAACAGGAAATACTATTTCCACAAACAAACAATACACAGACTCATTTAGTTGTTATGCCCTTTGTTCCAGATACCTAACGCAAGCGGTTCAGATTTTTCTACTGTGGCAAATAATCGCAAAAGGTTTTGCGATAAAACTTTAATGATCGAAGAATTTCTAAACGACAAATCAAAAGTAAAAGCAATATCCGCTCCCGTGAATTTCGGCAAATCGACCATATTAGATATGATCAGAAGGTTTTGTAGCATACCTGTGGACGAGGAAGGTAATCGATTATCTCTCGATACGACAGACAACTACAAACTGTTCTGCAATCCGCCGCTCGAAATTTGTAAAAACAAAACCTTTTTCGAAACACATTTCGGCCAGTATCCTGTCGTACATGTTGACTTCACACCGGTAAGATTCTATAACGACTTTGAATCATTACTTGAAAAGATGCGGACTGTTATATTGGCCACATTCAATCAACACAAGTATCTTTCGAACAATGAGTTACTCTTCAATGATACTAAATTTAAAAATCTGTTCAATTGTCACTGGAACCAATCCGCTGTATCGTCGTTGGACTATGTTTACATCAGCTGGTCCTTCAACTGGCTGACAGAGCTACTGTTCAGGCACTATAACAGAAAGGTAATCGTGCTGATGGATGACTATGACAGTTTTGTTGACAGCCTGACGATTCCAAAGCCTAAAGTGAAAGAAGACATCATTAACATCTTAACAAGCACGAGGTTGGAACTGTTCAAACGCAACAAATTCATGCACACTGCTTTGATAACAGGAGCTCGCCAATTTGTAGACGTAGAACAATCTCCGTATGTACGCCATGTAAAGGATTGCGCGTTCTTAGGCGAGCATAATTATTCCCGTTATTACGGATTTACGCAAGCGGAAGTGGTGGAACTCGTACGACGGAACGTAGAAGACGAAACAAAAAGAAAAGAAACTATGAAAACGATTCAGAAAAACTGTGCGACGTACGTCAGTCAGAAACAAAATATAACAATATACTGTATAGCCGCCATTTTTAGATGTTTCAATATCTGTAAGATTTAATTTTTGAAGCGAAGCTTTTAATTTTAGCTTTGGCGGAAAAAAAATCCCGAACGGAAGAATGTAACGGAAATATGGAACGAACTAGCAAACGGTTTCCTCTCTGTATTCCGTCACTTCTTCATCCTTTTCGATAACAGTACACGCGTATTATATGAAAACGTTGTGTTGTTTCGGTGTTTTTCCTTAGTTGAAGAACATGCGCACGTTTTAACGTTTCTAATACATTCGAAATTAATATAAACGTTTATAATAATTGTTCTCAATATCGCTAGTTTCTAACAACAAACCTCAAACAGCTTGAAATCAGCTGTTCAGTGAAATCAGCTGATCGTTACGAATTAATACAAAACAACTGGTCTTTTACTATGACTGCAGTAAATAATATCTAAGCTAGAGGTTCATTTATTTATTTAAACAAAACAAGATATTTGTAAACATATCTTCAAAGTAATTATATATTCAGAAAAGCTCCGTTCTCATAAAGAGACTGAGGAACTTGTTGCAGAACCCTCTTCCTCAAAGGATAGCACCTCGATCAGGAAGATCTGGGTCAATTCCGCCTGTTCTGAAGCAGAACCACCTCTGGGAACCATCTTAACTGCCCGCAGAGTATCTCCATCTGACGGCCCTCAAGTTCTGGAGTTCCTTTACCGGTCTGAGGGTTTTCCCTTCACCTCGGGGTTACTCCCATCCGTTTTCAGCCAAAAATATATTTACCGCATGGACGTTCAAGTCACACAAGAAAAAATTTCAAAATTGATCGACTTGAAGTGAGTAAAATTTATGTTCTTCAATTAAGAAGAGAATCAAAAAATTACATCAGAATATTGGTTTTATGGATATTGATTTTTGGGGCATTCTGATTCCATAATTTAGTTGGATAACAAATTCAAGGACAATTTTTAAGAAAACATGAAATACTTACGGGTAAAGCTGCGAGTACTTACATCGTATTGTGATAAGACGAGGAGATAAGAGGTATTTGAATAGTTTGTTCAAAATCAACTTATGATCAAAACATAAATTGTATGAGATAATTATGACCTATAACACGATATTGTAAACAGTTTCTTTATCTTCGCGCCTTTTTTATTCTTTGTTGTATATTTATTTTGTATTTATATATTATTTATATTCTCACGTGTAGTTGTGTTGTTTTTGTAAAGTACTTTAAGTTCATTAAGTTTTTCAACAAATTATTTGTTCTTGTGTTTTTATTTAACAATGCTGTAAAACTGTTTCAACGTTATGTTTGCCCCTTTTAGTCACTCGTAACGTCTGTTTAGGCCACATTTTAAAAACAATTTTTGAGATATTTCCACGTGACTCCTTTTCCGGAAGTTTTGCAAACATGCTTAATATAGGGAGCAATGCATCTGATCTAGGGGAGAGAATCATTAATCTAGGGATCCTACTCCTTAATATATTTTTTAATTTATCACTTAATTCATTTATTATTATTAATTTTTATGTAGAATTATGTTCTAGAATGGTAGACAACAATAAAACCGCTTAGAATAGAAATACATTTAAATTTCAACAGTTATGTATGCATTATTATTTAATTAATTATTGTTCTTATTAACACTTATTGAAAATAATATGAATATTTTTTTTATTTTTTCAATTTTTTGAACAGTAAATTTAGCTTTAAAATACAAAAGTCAACCAGTCCGTTTCAGAGTGTGATTAACCCCTTTTAAATAATTTAATCATTTGTGCAATTTGTACGCTTTTTTCAAACTTGTGCAAACTTCCGTCGTAGAAAGTTCGTGCGATTCTTTATCTTTCATAGTCCAATGGTTCGAATTCGGTTTGAAATAAGTTCAATCGACACACCTAGCGGCAAACACAGATAGGAGTTAATTAAAACGAATAGATACGGCAACTTTTAATCTATGGCCAAATTTTCAGTCGACTTCACAAAAATGTACGCGGTAGAACTTTTGAAAGACGTTATCGGATTTGATTCGGGAACAAAGTTAACCGGCCTCGGTATGAACGAATCATGCATGAAAGACCTGTTATCAAGTTGGCTTGCTCTATATAATATTATTGCAACAAGGCGGGAGATCTTATTGTCGATCTCCTTGATCTGTCTAGATAACAAAAACTGAGCTGAATTATATATTTTGAAACTCTCTTTTTAACGAATTCCAATCGGAAATATCCAAACTGGACCATCGTGGTAAAACCCAAACTCGGTAACTTTATGTGAAAACAAATTTTCTGAGGTCATTAAAAATGTTATACAGTAGATAAGTGAATATTAAAACCCAATACCATTGGTCCGATTTGATTCAAACTTGGACCGAAAATCAGAATCAGCGTGTCCAAAGAGGTTAAAGCATGTTGGGTGTTTGAACTTCACGGTCATAGGTTCGAGACTGGAGGTTACTGCCGTATAATTTCCATTGCCGTTATCGCCATTCCTTTTGGCGTAATAGCTAGAACTACGCAGTAAAATTCAGTCCGCGTCGCGACAGTTCAGACGACACGGAAGTCAGCTGATCCAGTATTGTTTTTATGTAGTTTATATTTAAAACAAAGCGCCTACGGACACTTACTACGTGCTTTAAAAGCATTTTTTTGATCAGTAATAAAATTTATTTAAGGTTTTGTAACGATTTTCGAAAAATACTTTACAAAGTCTCATAATTCGGATTTAACTAAACTCTATTTAAAACAAACAATTTAATGTAGCTAATTTTTTAATCGAAGCTATTTCGAACGAAACTAATATTAAATTTGAAATTTAAAAATCTGGGAACTATGCGTTTGTTCGGAAGGTGAACGGGCTTTATTTGAGCACTTTAAAATAATTACATGTGAGAAATTGTGCATCGTTTTTCGGTTTTGTATCAGAGAACAGTTTGTGTTGCGGTATCGACAAGCGCGACAGTTCTAAAAAGCTTTTAATTTGCAAAATCAATCCCGCGGAAGCGAGCGACTGAAATACGATTGTTTTTAATTTACATCGCGGCCGCCATATTGGAAGGGTGTTGAACGTTTAATTTACGACGTTTTTATTTTGCGTCATTAACGCGGATCATCATAAAAACAGAAGCTTGTCACGTGGTTTTGCAAAATGGCGGCCGTTTTTGTTTCGGCATTGTCAAACGCTAACTTTTAGTTAGATCGAATGTCACTGAATACTTCTTTTCCATCATTCAAGTTTGCGCCTATAAAGATAAGAGTTCTCGTGAAAAATACGCTCATTTTTGTATTTCAAACTTATAAATTTAAAGCTATCGCGGCAAGCAGCTGTCGCGCTGACGTGATGGTAGCGAATTTGCAGAAATAATTTTTTATCTTGTCTTTTTTGAAATTTTTATTTCACAACTCCATCAGCGGCAAAAGACCTGGAATTTTGAAACTGTTGCACAGATTTTGCTGGATAACGATCTTGTCGAAGTTGTTATCAAAAGATTAGTTGTTCCCCCCATTTTAATTTAATCGGACTCAAAATTGAACGCTCTGGCGTTTCGTAATTAGGGATAAGAATAAGAGTATAGCCCTGGGCCGTTTAATTAGTAATGCGCATGAGCAGTTAGTGTAGTAATAATTTTTGAATATATTCCTTCCGAAAAAAGCTAACGGAATGTGCACGGTCGCAGCCAGGTAGAACCAATAGTTTTAGGAAAGTTAGTAACGCACGGATATATCTCTCTCAGCCAAGGAAAGATACTTCTGTGATGATTTGTATTTGTGTAAGTATGTAAACCCTCATAATTGTATAATGAAGGTAAAGGTCCAACGTACCCGACGTGCCTTAGTTACCTATGAATTAGCACATCACAAGGTCGTAGGTTCGAGACTACAGTTACTGCCGTAAGCTTTACATTTTACATTAATTCAGATCTATCGTCCTTATTAATCTAACTCGCATAATTTGTGTACGTTTAGAAAAGAAGCCTCAAAACGTATTTTAGTAAGAATCATCAAGTCCAAGGTCAGATTCTTAGCGTAATGGCGACTCCATAGCTCATTTTTCAATGGAAATCGCTTTACGGAAATTAAAACAAAAGCTATGCGTTTTTGTAGAACCTATATAAATACGATTTACGATACATATAATTTTAACTCTCCTTTTTTAAGGAATTATCATTGTAAATAGGCAATTCGATATTGAAGTGGCCATTATGGTAAATCCCACATTCGGTCTTGTGTAGAAACCGATCTTGAATAAATTTGAGGAAACATATTTAGAAGTAATGAATTTTATGTATTGAATTTTATATATCCAGCAGCCAATACAGTAATACTTGTATCCAGATAGCTTCCCTCTAATATAACAAATCGTTTTTAAAGATTAGGATTGGTGCACATTTCACGGTTACGGGTAAAATATTTCTGAGTTCGCTACTTCAATAACGCATATTTAAAAAAATCGTAAACAATTTCTTCACAGTAAAGACGCATACATAGCCTAATCATTTTGCGGGAGCTTAACGGCCGAAAGGGTGGGTACAACGCTAACTATCCATCCTTAACTCCACCAGATTGTACGTCCCTCCAGAGGGCTATTGTTTCTCTAGAGTGAAACACTATGCAAAACAACCATTAATATTTCGTATAAAAATTACAACGACGATATCATCTTGCCCTAAATGGGTGGGGGTGGGGGGTGGGGGGGCTGTATGTCACGGGGGAGTGACGCTTCGGGCGAGATAAGACCCACTAATGGCCGACCAATTATAAAAAGCACAGTTACTGTAACAAAATTTCAAACTAAGTGTTTTATTGTCCTCTTGTGGTTTCGCGGTATTCATCAACTTTGATTTGGTGTAACGGTTTGAAAGTTAGGAGCGACAGTGTTTTTGGGATGAAATAAACATTGCCCGAACTCTCTTAAGTTCAATTCAATTATTCCAAAAAAAAACTAACGTAAAGCGTTTAAGTGGAATTCTACGAAAGAATTCTGTTCGGAAACTAAGGTTAAAAAACGAATGATAAAATTTTGGTTAATAATGAAGATATAATATGATAATATAATAACGAAGGTAACTCATAATGAGGTAGAGTCATTCAGTCTAGTGAATCTGAAGTAAGGCATTTTTTATTCTCCTGAAAATCCTAAAAAGCAAAACGCACATTAAAGATGTTTTTTTCTGGGACATTTAAATTTACATGGTTATTATTATTATTATAGTTTTATTTTTACTCGACAACTATCACAAATTGACTTTTTAATGAAGTGATTAAAACGATGTTTAATAAGTTTATTTCTAAAGTATTTCACAAGTATCTGAACGAAATATTCTGCGAAAAACAAACGTGACAATCAGCAAAAAACTGGAACGTTTACTTACCAAAACTGGCTTGTCAAATTTATATATAAAGATTTATAACTCAAGTAACCTTAGTAGGTTGTTATTACTTACAGATTTACAATTTGAAAAATGTATTTTCATAAACTGCAAATTTATAACATAAAGTTTTTTAAAAATAAAAAGTTTTAAAAAAATTGTACACAGATTTTTGATGTTTCTGTGATCTTCCTGTACAACTTAGTTTTTTTCAAATGAAAGTTATGTACAACGAAAGCCGTTATCTAAAGCTGAGATAAATTATTTATCATTGGAAACCTGTGATCCATCGTTAGAATCTAGGTAATTTAACGAATAAGCTTTTTCGATTCGGAAATATTTTTACCTACAATTGGTAGCTCCAAATCTACCACTGGAAAAAGAATTTTACGGCAAATCTACTATGAACTACCGCAGTGGTTTACTTACCACTATAATTTCGTTATCTACAGCTAGAAGTTTTGTTATCTACAGCTAGAAGTTTTGTTATCTACAGCTAGAAGTGTTGTTATATACAGATAGAAGTGTTGTTATCTATAGCTAAGAAGTTTTGTTATCTACAGCTATAACACTTCTACAGTTTAACACTTCTAGCTGTAGAAGTGTTGTTATCTGCAGCTAGAAGTTTTGTTATCTACAGCTAGAAGTTTTACTATCTACAGCTAGAAGTTTTGTTATCTACAGCTAGAAGTTTGTTATCTACAGCTAAGAAGTTTTGTTATCTACAGCTAGAAGTTTTGTTATCTACAGCTAGAAGTTTGTTATCTATAGCTAAGTGTTGTTATCTACAGCTAGAAGTTTTGTTATCTACAGCTAGAAGTTTTCTTATCTACAGCTAGAAGTTTTGTTATCTACAGCTAGAAGTTTTGTTATCTACAGCTAAGAAGTTTTTGTATCTACAGCTAGAAGCTTTGTTATATACTGATAGTAGATCGTTACATAATGCTTTAAATACTTTACTTATCGTTAAGTAGTAGTTATTCGCGTAATTAACATGTTATTTACCTCTAGAAGCTTGTTATATCAAGCTAGAAGTTTATTTTCTATTTTTACATTTGAAAGTTTCTTATCTACTACTTAGATAAGAACTACTTACCACTTATCACTCTACCACTTAAACCGGTAAAAGATCGTTACGCACTTGAAAATTACGTTACCTAAAGCATAGTCCAGAAGCTTCTTATCTACAGCTAGACACTCGTTACGTTACATTTTAAAACATTAGTATCTAACGGTAGTAATTCATAATATATCACTAGGATCTTATTATTTTTACATCTAGAAATTTGTTAGCTACCGTTAGAAACAAGATACTAACTTAAGAGAGTTATTCTTCAGTTAGAATATTGTTATCTACTACTAGAGGTTCATTTCCTACCCACTACCTACTTCTAAAAGCATATTATCTATCACTAGAAATTCATTATCTACAGCTAGAAATTAATAATCTACCTCACAAAGTTTGTTATCTAGAGCTTGTATAAGTTTGTTTTCTACAGTTAGAAACACATTGGCCAATACTGGACATTAGAAATATTGCTATATAAACCTATTATCTACAGCTGCAAATATATTATCGCTAGAAATTAATGATCTGTCATTGAAACCTCATTACGTACAGCTACAAACTCGTTAACTATCTCTAGAAGATCTAGGAGTTTATTAGCTACAGCTAGAAACTCGTTATCTACTGCTAGAAGTTAGTAATCTACTTCTAAAAGTTTTTCTACAGCTATAAACTAGTTTTCTATCGCTAGATATTAGTAATCTTCCTCTATAAGCTTATTATCTGTACAAATAAAAGTTTATTGTCTCTGGAAATTAGTGATTGTCACATCTCATTACGTACAGCTAGAAACTTGTTTTACCTTTATAAGCTAATAATCTACGTCAGGAAGTTTATTATCTACATCTAGAAATTCATCCTTAAGTTTAAAGTTGTCTTATTAAATTTTGTTTATTTCGTAATACTTTTGTTTTACATGTTTTACGTTTCCCATGCGGTGGAACTAAATAAATTTTAAAAAAACAAAATATAATGAAACATAGGCCTTACGATTGTAAAACGATCGATGTTTGTTATCGATCGTAACTAACATAGGGACACCTGTCACTTCTTAGTACAAACTGCGTTTAGTAGCGCGATGACAAATTTTAGCAACCCCCCCTCCAGCATCCCCTCGCGGGAAGTGAAGTGGCGTTCACAACAATACGAAATTTAGATACCGTAAAGTGTCGGATGATACATAGAGACTAAACAACCCTTCCCTTCTCTCCTACCCTCCACCGTACTTCCGGTTTCATGTACCGGAACTATAAACCACAACTAAAGCGCACATATTTCTAACTGTGTCTAATTGTTTAAGGGTTGAATGTGTGTTAATAGAGATACAGTAACTGTTTTTGTAATGACTTTGTGTCACGAATAAGGGTGGGTTTTCTTTATTACAAAATAATTTTGCTACATTATCTATATATCTGTTGGTTTTATTTGATTTTTTTAGGGTGGAAAAATAAACGGTGTGTTTAATAATACAAAATTCCTTAGGAAATGTTTTAGTGAATTATTTAAGCCTAATGTAAATAAAGTTTAAGTGTTGGGTACTTTTCGATAGCTCGGATTCATATCTCGACAAAAAAACTCGATTAATTGACATTTCATTTGACCATATTTGAAGATTCAACTCAATTTCTATATTAATTTGAAATAACCGCTGTACGCAGCTGTTTCGCTGGCGTGATAGAAGCAAATTTCCAAAAGTATTATTCTGTATCTTTTTGAAATTCCGAGATTCCCGGAATTATCAGCATTAAAATGTGCACGTATCAGTATTGCCAAATTAAACTGAAAATACAAAAAAAAAACTAACCGTTGTTAAAAAACTCCATAATTTCAAAAGATTTTGAAAATTAATAATGCCTTATTTACTGAATTTTCAATGCTGATTACGATGGTGAAATCAGACTGTCAAAAACATTATAGTTTTTTAAATACTTGAAACGCCCACCATTTTGAAACTGTTTAACCGATTTCGCTGGGTATCTAACTAGTAGCGAGTGTCAATGTTTACAACCAACGTTTACAGTTTTTAAATTAAAATAAATAATTTCTTACGACAACGGTTTGACACTATGTGCATTAAATAAACTGATTTCCCTCCAGTTGGCAACCCTGCGAGACATTTGAATAAACAAGACAAGTGATTCAATTTGGCCGAGTGCAGATATCGGATTGACTAATCTGGATTTATGGGCGGGGTGAAACAGACTCACTCATCATAGAAAGTGGCACGGTCTTACCAACTCAACAAATTAAAAAGACACTAATAAATACAGACGGCCTGAATGGCTCTAGTTCGGACATATTGGTAACACTGCGAAGAGGACAGAGTTTTTGCTTTTATACGTAGTATAGAAGACGTTTTTAATTGATAGAGTACTAGCAGCAAGCAGGTGTTCCGAGAAAAAATCAAAATTATTTCTTTAAGTTACACCGATTTCGTTATCATAATCAGAGTTAAAAACCGCAAAATTAGCGCTTTACAACCTTCGAAAAAGATTCATAACCTTTATAATATCATATATTTTGTATAAAAGTTTTAAAAACTTTGTTTGTATCATCGTAATCAGCGTGAAAATCTGAAAAATTATCATTTAATAACCTTCTTTTCAAAATATATACAACTATGATTGCACTT
This sequence comes from Callitettix versicolor, assembly GCA_022606455.1. Classification (NCBI taxonomy): domain Eukaryota; kingdom Metazoa; phylum Arthropoda; class Insecta; order Hemiptera; family Cercopidae; genus Callitettix; species Callitettix versicolor. The sequence continues at coordinate 99,629,988 of CM040185.1, forward strand.
AAAATGTTCGTTTATGTGCTGTTATTTTTTTGTTTACTTTTTGAAATTTATAACAAAAAACGCGTATTAATTAAAAAAATTGTTCTGAGTTCTGTGAATAAATACAATAGATAATATTTTTTGAAGGTTACGGGACTTGATAGTCCCTGGCGCGTGAACGAAAGTTTTATTGGGTACTAAACCTGTCGGATACTAGTACAGTAGCCTCTTTACCAAATGAGTTTGTGTCCACTGACTAGCTCATTCAGCTGCAGGACCTCAGGATGCTGTAAGCCAAGCACACTTCACGTTGCTGCTGGCAAAGGCTTCAGTCTTAGATTTGTGATTTATAGTTCCCTCATCCGCCTTACACTGTTTCTATATGGTACGTTCATATTCTGTTCAAATGCACTTTTAGGCAGCGCCCCATAACGAGTCCCATAGTGTTATGGGATTACAGAGAGTACGTTTTTCTGGCTTATTCTCTACCAAGGATCACTACAGTTCTCCTAAATGTGGCCGCCTCGGTGGCCTAGTTGATAGCGTACTGGGCTTTCACCCCGAGGACCTGGGTTTGATTCCCGGCCAGGGCTTGGCATTTTCATACGCTATAAATCATCCCATCGTCTGCATTAGCCCAAGTGTGCACAATAGTCGGACGTTAAAAAAAATCTCCTAAATGTATCTTTCGTTCAAAATTCACCTTGTTAGTCAGTTGACTCAAACTCATTTGGTAAAGACGCTACTGAACTAGTGTCAGACAGGTTTAGTGCCCAATGCAACTTTTGCTAGGAACTATCAAGTCCCGTAACCTTCAAAAAATAATTTATCGTATTTATTCACAGAACTCGGAATATTTTTTTTCATTATTATAACTTAGCTACCGGACCGCATATTTAAGTAGTTATATCATACTACTTGTTATGAATAAATAGTAGTTATAACCTATTCTTATAATACTAGTGGTCTATCCACTCACCTGTAGTGATAAGGATGGCAGTGATAAGGATGGCAGTGATAAGGATGGCAGTGATAACGGTGACAGTGATAACGATGACAGTGATAGCGATGACAGTGATAACGATGACAGTGGTAACGATGACAGTGGTAACGATGATAGTGAAAGCGATGACAGTGATAACGATGACAGTGACAACGATGACAGTGGTAACGATGATAGTGAAAGCGATAGCAGTGATAAGGATGCAGTGATAACGATGACAGTGATAACTGTGATGGTGAAAGTGATGACAGTGATAAAGGTGGCAGTGATAAAGATGACAATGATAAGGGTGGCAGTGATAACGATGACAATGATAACGATGGTGGTGAAAGAGATGGCGGTGAGGGAGTGATAAGGATGGCAGTGATAACGGTGACAGTGATAACGATGACAGTGATAACGATGACAGTGATAACGATGATAGTGAAAGCGATGCAGTGATAAGAGTGGCAATGATAACGATGAGAGTGATTAGGGTGGAAGTGATAAAGATGATAGTGAAAGCGATGGAGTGATAAGGATGACAGTGATAACGGTGACAGTGATAACGATGACAGTGATAACGGTGACAGTGATAACGATGACAGTGATAACTGTGATCGGTGGATCGACAAATTTAAGAAAGTGTATGGAATCTATTTCTAGAAAAAAATTTGTCGTACCATATTAATGTTGTTACTCCATACACAGTGAATGAAACTGTAAATAATTTAGGTTGCGGACGAAAGCTGTTTATTTTACCGGATGTTTCCACAAATAACTTTCATTCATACTTTCTGTCCTCTGTGATGTACGTAGAAAAGTTTAATGTTTTTTCAGGTAAATTTTAAGAGTTTTTCAGTTTATTCTGATGTTTTTTCAATAATAATTCCATTTCAAACAAAATTATTAAAATACAAGTGTGCGTACTGTATTGTATTATAATTACTTTTTATCAGTTTATATACTAACTTACTGTCCTTTTTTCTTCCTTTCCAGTAATCGATACTTTCGGTAATCCCGCAATAGCGATGTCCGGTATACGCCGAATTACAGCGACTCTACCTTGAAAAGCTCGAATGACGAGTCACTTGCACGGGTTTCGCCAAAGAACTTGTCCAACAATATAGATTTTTGTTTCAATTTTAACCATCCAATTTGTGCACATCAAGAGATTCGGGTCTCTTATCTTTTCTGTGATTCTGGCATATCTAAAGATTGACTTCTTCTGCAGTCAACAGGTTGGTCACGTGAACAAATTTTTCGGGGCTTGAAAATTTATATGAAAATCGATTTTCACACGAATAATATAAACTCTACACACTTCGTATTTTGTGGGAATATAAAACGTGACACTAAATTTTGTTTTGTCAAACAATGGCAGTTGTTCAGTTCACACTTAAGGTTGACATTTTCTGCAACTCAAAACTTGCTCAATTCGAACCTACCTGAACAGCATTTCAATGAACTGCTTAACACAAACTGGTTTATTTTATCTTCACAAGACTAAAGAGTAATTTGCATAACGTCGTGATTATTAGAAACAAAACCGGAAGTAGAAGAACGGAATTGGATTGTTCCATTCCAATCCTTGCTGACATAGGATTTGGGATCTACATTGTGGCATATTTCCTGGGTTCGAATGCGCGGAAGAAGGTAAGACAATGTAATATTTATAGTTATCTTCCGGACACCGTTCTCCCCATTGTTGTCCGCGTGATGGATGGACTCTCACAAAAATACCCCCAAATATTGTCCCTAAGCGGATGTGCTTACAGTTATTAATGACTCGTTAGATTTACATTTCATTTGGTTTTTCCGTTGCCCACCCCCGTGCACAGCGGGCGCCTCAGGAAACGATGCCGGTCAATGTGATTCTATATTTCATAAAAATGTGTTACGAAACATTGTGTTTAAACAATTTTAGCTTTGTTTTAATTTAAATAATGGTATTGTTTTTAGGGGTCAGGGGTGTCGGTGTTTCCTGGCCGCTGTTGTTAGGAAGTATTTAACACGCTCGTATAAACACCCCTCACACCACCAGATAGGGAAATTATTTTTGTTTTATTTTTGTTCAATAGCGGATCATAAATGAATTGTTTTTAGTGGAGAATTTAATGCCGATAAAACCCGATAAATTTTTCAATTATTTTTTATAAATAAAATAAAAATAATCGCCACACGCAGCTGCATCGCTGACATGATGGAAGCAAATTTTCTACAAATAACAATATCACATTAACAAACAATAATATATTTTATCTTTGAAAATCTGTTTTTCCTTTGCTTAACGTCCATACTTTCCTGCCAGTTAGTTAGACTAATGACGAATATTGTTCCTAAATATTTGAAAAGTTAATAATTTTAATATGTAACAAATGGTGTTAGTGAATATATATATATATATATATATATCAGATAACAAATGTGTGAGAAAATTAAAGAGTTTTACTTTATTTATTATTTTATTATTTCAGAAGTGACGAAGTTAGAGCCTCTGTCAGGTAGATGTGGAGAGGGAGGGCCATCTTGTACAAACCAAACTTTGCCTCACTTCCGGTCCTCCTTGCCCTAAGTTTCCGGTGACTGTTTCCCCGGGAAATAAATGCGGTCCAAGAACTTGGCTGACATATTAATGCAAATATGTCCCCCGTTCTGCCTAATTTACCCCCGCCCTTGTGCATTGTTATTCACCATATTTTATTAATATTTTATGCATATGTAAAATGGTGGACATTAGTTGCGGCGCGTTTAAACACAACATATTCTTGTTTAAAAATAACCGGCATTAAAACATTACACAAACTTTCTCACATTCAATTAACAAATATTATTTTTTTGGCCTTTGTGATTGTTCAATTACGTAACACGCTACTTTAAATTGTTTAATTACTTAACGCACTAGGTAAAATTGTTTAATTATATAACGCTTTAGTTTAAATTGTTTAATAAAGTAACGTACTAGATTAATTTGTTCAATCACGTAATGCGCTAGTTTAATTTGTTTAATCACGTGACGCGATTTAAATTGTTTAATTATGTAACGTACTGGATTAAATTGTTTAATTAGGTAACGTGCTAGTTTAAATGTTTAATTATGTAACGCACTGGTTTAAATTGATTAATTACGTAATACGCTAGTTTAAGTTGTTTAATTACGTACGTGCTAGGTTAAATTGTTTAATTATGTAACGTACTGGATTAAATTGTTTAAATAGGAAACGTGCTATTTTAAATGTTTAATTATGTAACGCGCTAATTTAAATTGCTTAATCACGTAACGTTCTATATTAAATTGTTTAATTACGTAACACGCTAGTTTAAATAGTTTAATTACATAACGTGCAAGGTTAAATTGTTTAATTACGAAAAGCGATAAGTTAAATTGTTTAACTACGTATGTGAAATTAAAATGTTTAATTACGTAACGTGCTAGATTACATTATTTAATTACATAACATACTAGTTTAAATTGTTTAATTACGTAACATACTAGATTAAATTGTTTAATTTCCTAACGTGCTAAGTTAAACTGTTTAATTACGCAACATACAAAGTTAAATTGTTTGATTACGTAATGTGAGGTTAAATAGTTTAATTAAATAACGTGATGTTAAATTGTTTAATTACGTAACGTTTTATGTTACATTGTTTAATTACGTAACGTGGTAGGTTGCATTGTTTAATTAATTACATAATTGCAGTAATTACGTAATATGCTATGTTAACTTAGTTTATATTGAAGTTAATACAATTCTTGTAAAGTTCTATTGATTGACAATTTTTATGACCTGCTGTCATCATTAGATCACTAAATTACGATATCAAAATATCCTTCAAAGACGAAGTCATGCGGTAATGTTTTGTAATTTAAAAATTACGTTCATGCGAGGCTTATATTTCAAAATTAAAATGTATTTTTGCGCAATTATTGCAACACTCAGAGCTATAAACGGGATACACAGTGAAACAGTAAAACGTTGATTTGAACACCAGAATGTTTCCAAGTCAAAGAGTTTAACGTTCGTATTCTTTACGAAAGACAGAATTAATTCTTATCACCAGAAGAGATAAGTGTTACGGCTTCTTGCTCCTTGGAACAGCACGTTTTTGTTTTATTACTTCTCTCTCGCAGAATTACGACGTTAAAGACACCTTATGTACGACTTGTACAGTTTAGGGGCTTATCTTTATGTGAAAAGGCGGACTTGAAAACAGATTGCAAAGTTTTGACATTTTCTTAAACTACAAACAAGTTTCGGAATATATGTTCCAAGAAAACACTTTTCTACTATACGGAAACATCAATTATTTATTTTAGGATATTGTTTGCTAGAAAATTGACGCATTTAAAAAGACGTTCTACTAAATTTCTCGTAAAATTTCTTCTATAAATAAAAGGTCTAATCTACTTTGAAATTAGTACCATGACTAATTCCTGGAAACACGTCAGTAATTTGAAAAGTCAACAATACGGGTACTATTTGTACAACTGTGAGAGCGTAATCGGTGGTTATTTCCTGTAATAATGGTTATTAGGCAAAACCTATCATAATTTTGTCCGTTTCATGAAGAAAGAGCACAAAATTTGCAGTAAAGTTTGTCCAATAATATTTTTCGTAAATATTACAGTTACTGGTTAAATTGGCCGAAAAGTTACGAGGCTGTCGTAGAATGCTTTATATATTAATTAAGAATATACAGCGAGGTCTACGTTTCTGTGAACTAGTAGATTAGTCATTGGTAATGTGTGCACAGATACACAGATAGTTAGACACTAATAAACTGTATTTGTATGAGGAAACATACCATTAATTATAACTCTTATTAATACTATCAATAGTTCTTAAAAACACTATGAGCGCGTCCAACATTAACGGTACTATTAGTACTAACACTGTACTCGGAAACCAAATTGCAATATAAATACGTTCACGATATGCCTACTATTAGTACCACTCATAATACCTGGAAACTCCAGATAAATTATTATTGCAATTAATGGAAAATATAAACAATATAAATATAGTATTATTATTAACCTAATAGTAATCCAAATCAAGGGAACATATTTACCCGCCACATAAAATCGTTATGAAGTTTATAACAACGACAACATATATTTTGTGAAGTACATGTGTATATTAATATACCTCTCTCTCTCTCTCTCTCTCTCTCTCTCTCTCTCTATATATATATATATATATATATATATATATATATATATATATGTGTGTGTGTGTGTGTGTGATAGACTCAACAGATGTTGAAGACAGGCGCGCATACAGGAGAAAGATGCTCGGTTGGAAGGTCCCAGAGAATGAAATCCCAAAGAGAGCAGGGGTAAAATGGACGGAGAAGCGGAAGAGGATCCATGGGGACAGGATGAGAGAGGTGTGGAGGATTATAAGGAACAAGACATGAGTCGGAGTGCTTTGCGTGATCCAACAGGGTCTATGCGCAGATAATAATAATATATATATATATGTGTGTGTGTGTGTGTGTGTGTGTGTGTGTGTGTGTGTGTGTGTGTGTGTGTGTGTGTGTGTGTGTGTGTGTGTGTGTGTGTGTGTGTGTAGGTGTGTATGTGTGTGTGCATGTGTGTATGTGGTGTGTGTGTGTGTGTGTGTGTATGTGGTGTGTGTGTGTGTGTGTGTGTGTGTGTGTGTGTGTGTGTGTGTGTGTGTGTGTGAGTGTGTGTGTGTGTGTGTGTGTGTGTGTGTGTGAGTGAGTGAATGTGTGTGTGGTGTGTGTGTGTATGGTGTGTGTGTGTGAGTGTGAGTGTGTGTGTGTGTGTGTGTACATATATGTAGTGTGTTTGTGTGTGTGATTGAGTATGTGTGTGTATATATGTGGTGTATTTGTGTGTGTGTGTGTGTGTGTGTGTGTGTGTGTGTGTGTGTGTGTGTGTGTGTGTGTGTGTGTGTGTGTGTGTGTGTGTGTGTGTGTGTGTGTGTATATATGTGTGTGTGTTTGTGTGTGTGTGTGTGTGTGTGTGTGTGTGTGTGTGTGTGTGTGTGTGTGTGTGTGTGTAATGCGGTTTTAAGTGTGAATAAATTACACTGCGGTTATGTTTTCGGCCCAAAAATTTAAAAGCTGTTAAAGCGGGCACGACTTCCTTTCTCCGCGTTTTTACACCGTCAGCGCGGAGAACTGTTCCGGCGAAGGCGCTTTCAATTCCAATTACCGCCAGTACCGAAAAAATAGCAACTATGCGATTAAATTAGACTAAAAGCTAGAACTGCGATCTGCGATCCATAATACACTAGGAGACATATTTCAAGCCCGCATTATACTGCACTATAACTCATTTTACCCCTTCCTTCCGACCGCCCCTCTCTTCAGTGTTTTATTGTTCTGTTATTTAGAGAAAAAAGCTAATCTGGTAAAAAGGTGTTATTTTTACGCCGGGTTAAAAAGAGGGGCTTCGTACGTCAAAGCGGAAAAATATTGAGAATTATTCGGCCGTTAAATATGTGGGCGACGGAATTGACAAGAGGGTTGACAGTGGCAGCTTGACAGGGTGTCAAAAATCGGGCAGAGAAAAAAATGGGATTAGGCTTGCGTGTTTCTTTGCTGTTATGCTCTATGATTACAAATACTTAAGGCTCTTTTTAACTTGCGAGGAAAATCAAAGATAGCACATTAGCCGTATGTGGGCTCTATGATCGATGTGGCTAAAGCACCAGGCAGTCTGCAGCGTCTCTGAACTTCGCACCTCAAGGTTCAGAGTTCGATCAGCAGTTACTACCGTTGCTTTACCCTTACCGTAAACACTGATCCATTGTCGTCATTAGTCTAGCTGGCATAAAGTATGAAGGTTAAAAATAAATGTTATATATCACAGTGACTTCAAAGAACAATAAACCTTACAATATATATATAACTAATATATATTGGTCATCGCTCCACGACAGCAGCGTCCTCAGCTTTCCCGACATTTGAACGGTAACCGTAATGTTTACGAAAAATGTTACTGAACCAATTTTATTGGAACTTTCTCCATGATGCTGTCAAATTAAAGGCCGCCATCTTGAAATGAAAGCGAGTAAGAAAATCTTACATACACGTGTTTCGGGCCTATAAAAGTTAAATTCTTACAAAATTTTAAAACAATTGTTAAATGTGTTTGGCTTGTTGTAGCGTAACAGACGAACACACAATACAAAACGCAGAACGATCTTGTGGAACCAGGCTTCACACGGTCAATTGTTAGAAAGTTACTTAAAGTTTATGTTTTATTAATTAATTATTTAATTAGGATTATGACCTATTCTTCCCGTCAGTGGTCTATCAACTCACCTCGTACAGGCTACCGCGGTTTCGAAACTATCGTTTCATCTTCAGGCCGTTATACAAAATGTTAAATCCCTCTGTCGAGGTCGTCACAAAGTCAAACAAAACATTAAAACATACATCAGAAACACTGAGCACAATTACACGATTAAAATATTCACCATAAAATTCGGCTTGGCCAAACTAGACAAGCGAATCGTACGTCGTTACATTCCGGACTCCAGAACATAGTCGTTACATGAGTCCGAAATGTAACGACGTACGAGTCGCGTGTGTAGCTTGGCCAAGCCGAATTTCATGATGGATATTTTAAACGTGTAATTGTGCTCAGTGTTTCTGATGTATGTTTTAATGTTTTGTTTGACTTTGTGACGACCTCGACAGAGGGATTTAACATTTTGTATGGCCTGAAGATGAAACAACAGAGTTTCGAAACCGCAGTAGCCTTTACGAGGTGAGTGGATAGACCACTGACGGAAAGAATAGGTCATAATCCTAATAATTTGAATATGTGGTCCGGTGGCTATGTTACAATAATGAAATTAATTATTACTACAATCTGAATATTTTAAGGGTTTTCCTGAACTATTGAAGAGTATTTAAAGATGACACTCAATCATTAAAGTTAAAAAAAACAGTGCCTGCTTTCTCTCCTTTACGTGAAGAATGGAAATAATAGAGATAATGTTCACAACAGCTGATTTTGAACTACAACTATTCTTTAGATAATAGGAAATACTATTTGTTTTCGTCTTACTTATGTTTATTGCAGTTATTTACTATGAATGTAAATAATAACTAATAACATCTCTCTAGAAAAACATATTTTTGAAAAACATTAGGATAAAGTGTAATTAATTTTTTATTCCATTTGAAAGTAAACGCTGACTGTAATCGGGGTTTATTTACGTATATTCTGTTAAATGTGAAAATAAAAAAATTTTAATGCAAATTTTAACGTATTGAAATTTTGAGAAAAATAAAAAAATAAAAATGTGAATTTGGAAGATTTTTAATTTTCCTGATGAATGGCTTTCGCTGATGCCAAATTTATCACACTGTTACTTACCATATCAGTACGTATTTTGATTTTCAACTAAGCGATGTTTATGAATGTTGCTAATTGCTATCCACCAATTAAGCGAGACAGCTGCGTGATGCGTTTATTAAAACCAGTCGTCCTTTAACAATAAACGTAAAACGTTTAGACTAAAAACGAAATCGGCGAATAAGCGTATCTTTACGGGGCACGGCGAGTGATACGACTTCCGTTGAAATTAGCGGCGCACATGTTTGGAATTTTAAGAATCACTTTGGCGACATAAGATGTTTTATCTCGGCTCAAGGAACGTTCCCCGGGGAACACCGTTAGTTGGGTATGCAAGACATCCACGTTCCTACAAGATAAGACCTCCCCCACTTTGTAACAATTAGAACCTCTCGCGCTCTCTCTCATACACACAAACACACATACACCTAGAGCACTCTTCAATTTGTCGCTAGTACGAGATATTAAAATTGTCTTGTTTATTTTCCAAGACTATCTAGATCTTGGTTAGTGTATACGCGAGAGTCACGTGTTCTGGGTGGAGTGGTGAAAATTACTGTATGCCGATAATACAGTTTAAAAATTTACTTTTTAGCGCACTTTCGTGTACAATGTGCTGTAGAGATTGCCATCTTAGTAATGCCCAGACTGGCAATTTGTAATGAGTGCCTATCTAATCTTTTAAAAACGTTTTGAGTTAATTTTTTCTTGCCGTTTAACGTCCATACTTTATGTCAAATAGACTTACTAGAACGAGAAATCGGTTATACCGACGAGATAAAAGCTTACGGCAGTAACTCTAGTGTCGAACCTACCACCAAATGCGATGCGCAAAAATCGAAGAATCGGAAACACAGCAGGCTGATCAGTGGTATTTCGGACAAACCGGCGCTCGTACAGAAACACACACGCGCGCGCGCACACGCACACACAACTATATATATATATATATATATATATATATATATATGATGATTCTGTTTTGAAAACATCGCGAAAAACTAAGAATCGGCAATCGGTTAAAATTGACGACCATTTTTCTAAACATCACTTTGAAAAAGTTTTCTTGAATTTTATACGTATGGAATAAATTATAAAAAAACAACTACGTATAAATGTAAATGGAGCAAAACACTAAAATAAAAATTCGAAAATGTAACCTAACCTAACCGGTGGAAAATCCATAACTTTACTTTTATAACACACTTTAAAATAATATCTAATTTCTCAGTTGTAGTCAAGAATTCAAATCTTCATCAACAGTATGGTAGGCTATATGTTCAAATTACACTGGTTTGCATCGGGTTCTTTTTTTTACCAATAAAATAAACACACGTACACACGTACACAAATACACACACACACACACACATACACAAGCACGCGCGTATATATATATATATATAAAAGTTTTTTTAGACGAATGATTTAAGATTTCTGTGAAGGTTTTTGCGTTTACAGCAATGTTTGTAAAATTTAGCTTTGTTTCTGTTTGTATATTATCGTACTAGCTGTACATAATTTTAATTCTCTAAGTTGGCACTAAAATTCTTTGTTTATTATGGACTTAGAATCATGTTCGCTATTTTTAATTCAATGTTGGCACAAATCTCTTCCGACTTATCAAAGCATAACCTTACGCATGCCGGCTATTTTCAGTTACTCTAAGTTGGCAGTACAACTCTTTATCACTTATCTGCCTGAAATAAGTTACCATTTCAATTTTTCAAAGTTGGCAACAGAACTCTTCCAACTTATCACATATGGAGTTATTCTTAAACATGCCGGCTAGTTTCAATTTCTCTAAGTTGGCAACAGAACTGTTTCATCCCCACGACATATGTAGCTGGCTCATCAGACGGATTTAATCTTGAAAATGGATCCACGGCCCCAACACCCAACAACGCTGTGGGTGACAGTTTTCATAACTAAAATAAATCATCGGACTTTGTCTCCTTCAGATAAAAACACTTCTGGTCTCGAAATCTCACTCTTTCTTAGTGGCGTTCACTTATCTGTTTCCCAAGTGTGGGTGGTTTGAAGGTCCCTTGAAGAAAGTTGTAATGCTTTAGTTAGTAATGATAGCGATTAAACTTTCAATGTAAACACAACTGTTTTGGTAAAATGCATAAAAAACAGATGACAACATAAGACAACAACAAAATATGCAAATATTGGATCTATTATATTCGCATATATTGCTCGCTAATCTATACAGAAAACGGGTTGTTCTCTACAAGCAAAAACAATTTGTCAATTTTTAGAATTTGAAGGCAAAATAAAAAACACTATTAATCTGTATGCGTGTCGGTCTGCCTGTCGGTAACGCACTTCTATAAAACGATGTGACCAATCGCTATGAAATTTAGCGAAAAAATGCTAGCAGCGGCAGATGGATAGTTAAATTTTTCATTCTCTTTCTAAAAATATTAAATCAAAGAATACCTAATATCCAGTTAACCTCAATTAACTTTATAAGAAGGTTAATTGGGTTTTAAAACATATGATCAATATATTGTAATTTTTTAAACGAAGCTTTTAATTGTTTTGGCGAGAGGGGTGAATAACAAGAAAGTCTGCCGAACGGAAGAATGTAACGGAAATATGGAACGAACTAGCAAACGGATTTCGTCTCTGTATTTCTGTCTCTTTTTTCCCTGCTTTTCGATAACACTACACGTGTATTATATGAAAACGTTGTGTTGTTTTGGTTTCGTTATTTTTCCTTAGTTGAAGAACACGTGCACGTTGTAACCGTTTGTAATACATTCGAAAATAATAAACGTTTGTAATAATTGTTGATAATATTTCTATTTTTTAACAACATAACCTGTAACTTATTATAGCCTATCAGCTGATCCATGAAATCAGCTGATCGTTACAAATTAGTATAGAACCCAATGAGTTTAGCAGTCCACTGTCTAACTCATTTCGCAAAAGGTCCTCAGGGTCCTGAAACCAAACACTCTTTGTCTCTGCCGGAAAGAGCCACACAATCGTAGATTAGGTGCCTCTTGTTTTTCTCTTCCTTCCTGTAGTTTTCTCTTCCTTCCTGTACAACAAACACATGGTTTCGCCGTGGTACATTCCTATCCTGTTCACGTACACCCTCATACTACAGTGCCCTAAAGTGAGTCCTGCGTTACCCTCTAATTAGGACCTTCCTCTGGTGGAAACTTTCCAAAAATTTCCAGGATCCAGACCATCATCTTTGCTATCTGGATCACAGATCAAGTCAATACCGTCCTCAACTCTAAGCGCTTGACCAACGTAACGCACGGTACTTTGCTACCAAACCAATTCTTCGTCCTTTCGTCTGCGTAAATGTTCAGAAGAGCCCACATTCATGAACTTTGGGTGTAGAATCCTCATACATAAGGGATTAGATTTCCTCCAGGATAATCTCCTGGATCACCTCCGCTTGTTCTTTAGACAATCTCTGTCAAGTTAAACAGCACTATGACCTTCTTAACAACTTCCATTACATAATAGCCTTCCAGTCTTTGAGTATAGTTTCCCCTCAGCCCCTTAAGTTTACTGAGATTTTTCTTGCCTCAGCCTCTGGGATATTCCTATCAGATCTCGATATCTTTTGGTTTGAGGGATTCTTCCGGATGTCACTCACTTCCAAACTCTCCACCTACATTCTTCGCCTTCGTGAATTGATTTCTGATAGTTTTCCTGATTCCAGATTTGTTAGGAATCAAACTGCCCCTCGCTTCCACCCTCTGACTTCCCAGATTGCACCTTGGAGCTCCCGATAAACGTTCATAGGCTGTTTTACTGATTTTTAGATGTCCTCTCACTTCTTGGGTCAGCTTAACATCCCCCCTGTCTGATGCAATTTACTGCGGAATATAGAATAACCCAGGTTTCCTCCTTCCTCACGCTATCACTCTCTAAGTTCGTTTCTGCAAGTCCTCCAGGCGTTTGTTCCTTCTTTCATAGCAAGTTGTGCGAGTTCGCGGAAGTTATCTAGACTGCTGATGGATTCCACGGAACAAAGTGCAACTGCAGTATCTTCCTTTCCAAGTTCTCATTCCTCAGGTCCACTTCTGCGATTTTCGAAAAGTGTTTTGTCTTTAGTGATTCCTGCCATTCAGGTTCAAAAGTAGCTCTGGGAGTATGCTGTCCACCCATATATGTACCCGCATGTATGTAAAAACCACTTTTTTCTATTAAATCTTAAACAAAATATCATCTAACTCGAAAGCTATTGACAGCTATGGTTTTTAAAGATACGTTTGTTTAGTTAGTAGGTAAACATTTGACCGAAATTGTATTAAAATCGTCAGGACCGATTTTAGAAAATTAGAATTTTTAGATTTTTTGAAAAAAATGATTTAATAATTGTAAATTAAAAATAATTATAAATTGATAAATTGCCAATTACTGATTTTTATTCCGCCGATTCAAAAAGATGGTTTTAAAGTTTTTAAAAAAGGCGTTTTTTTATTCGACTTTTTTTTAAAAACTATCGTATTTAACGTTGAACTCTGAATAAATTAGCATTTTCAAACTACATTGACAATTGCAAAAAGCAACTAAATTTAGGGTTCTTTGTAAACGTAGTTTGAAAATTTGAAATTCTAACGTGAGCATATTTCAACTCTGTTTACAAAGGTAAAGTCAGATTTTCTCAAAAACCAACCACTTTTAAATTTAACGAAAGTTCAGATGCATTTTTACTTTAAAAAACAAAAATATTTTGTTATTAAAAATTAATTTATTCCATGCTTGTCATTACCTCAGAATAACGCGTTTGAAAATAGTAATGGTTTTGAACTTCGCTTTCGGACACTTTTTAAAAATACGATTCATAAGTTTTCGTTTAGGCATTGCCTGTACGAACATGAACCCTGACCGCCATCAGACAAATTTAAATTAGTTTCAAGTGAAGCGATTACTGTGGATTCCTCAATTTTTATTAAAAGATGAGTATTTTACAATGGAAATTACATGGTGTATCTATTTTGCCTAACCTGCGCCTTAAAAGGGACAACAAAGCTCTCGCCTGAACTGCTGTATGCATTTTGCCTAACTTGCTCCTGCAAACTTAATTTTGCACACATAGCATTACAGTGAACAATAAATAAATAAAATAATAAGAATTAATTAATTATTATTAAATTTAATAACACAGATAATTATGAAAGGGTAAGAAACAATTAAACTGTACTAGTTAACGGAAAGAACTTTCTAATTTTCCAAGTAAGATGTAATCAATATAAGTATATGCGGACTCAAATTCCAAGTATGTCAACTTAAGTTTATTAAGCACGACTACATTAATTAGTGTTTCAAAGGAGAAAAGATTTTTCGTAAAAACTTTACTTAACTTAACTTTAAACTTTAAATAAAAGGTACAAAAATATTAAAGGTAATTTTTTCACATTCAATTGTTTCCTTCAAACATTAAAGGTTTAGAATCAATGCGATTGATTATATCCATGAAATTCACAACTGAAATAAGCGTAACAAATTTGTAATGAAAGAAATTTACGGGTAAAGACCAAATAAAAATGAAAACCTTGACCGACGTGGGGTTTGTTGTCAACTAACGTTTTCGAGAGGCAACGCTTTTTGAATTTTATCGAAATTCGAATTTGAGAAAATTCGATTTTTACGACGCGATACCAAACGAAATCCTCTCAACCGTTTCAAAATGGCTGCCATTTGAAATTCATAACTTTTTCATCGTGTACTTTTTGAAAAGTCTAATTTCGCCATTGCAATTACTGTTAAAATATACTTATGTTAGTATTTCAGATAAAAGTTTATTAGAAAAATTATAAATTCTGCATTTAATTTTTTTTATTTTAAATATATTTTTTTTAAGTAGTAATCTATTCAAATCTCAACGTTGATAAGAGGATAAAAACTGATTAGTCCAAAATTTTTAAATAAAAATTACGAATTTTTGCAAAGTTCTATGTTTATTTTTATTTGAAAATACAAAAATAATATATATATATATATATATATATATATATAAATTATATATTAAATTCGTAGACAGCCGCCTCGGTGGTCTAGTGGATAGCGTACTAGGCTTTCACCCCGAGGACCCGGGTTCGATTCCCGGCGAGGGCTTGGCATTTTCATACGCTATAAATCACCCCCATCGTCTGCATTAGCCCTAGTGTGCACAATAGTCGGACGTTAAACTCAAAAAAAAAAAAAAAAAAAAAAATTCGTAGACTTTTTTGAAAATTTGCTTCTATCAACTATTTTAAGTTAGTGACTCCATTTTTGTTGTGCTGAAATAACAGTAAGCTATCAGGAAAAGTCGAGTACGCAGAGTTGCTCTGGAAATCTACTGTATAGTCCTTATAATATTGGCTACGTATTATAGCTTTAATTTATCAAAATATTTATTCATCACGTGCCCTAATTACCCCCTCCTCCATTAACGACCCAACTTTGTAGCGACGAAATAATTACAATTTACAAAAAATAAACAGCGCTGACTAAACAATACCCTTCGGAGAAAAAGTTTTGTTAACAACCTCTTTTTGGGATTATTGGATTTTGAGTTTAAAACGCTTCCACTTGCACCCCCCCTCATAAAATGTAATAAAGACGGGAGCTACGCCAGCGCCCCGGGTGACGTTCGTAATCAACTAGAAGATTGAGGTCGAAAACAGTTGAGAATCAATTCGGTTTGAGCGCCCCTAGCGGCTTGCCTTGCAACTACGTTAGGGTTGTTACTGCTCGGGTAATTGCAGTCGGCTAATGTTCTAGGGATGTTTATATTGCGACTGTTTAACAATTGTACGTTTGTAATGTGTAAAGCCAATTTCATTTTACAAGATTTTGTAATCGTCAAACAGCTAATACTGAAATGATAGTACATTCTGTACCTATTGCTTATAAAACATATTACATTAACT